>CP092730.1:7740000-8090000 GCA_030273425.1 Microplitis manilae | reverse complement strand
CCCATAGTCATCTGGCCCGGATTTTTACAGCGTTCATCAGAGGTAATGAACCCATTCCATGCTGGCTTGTAGAAGGGCGAACCGTGCTCATCCCGAAGAAAGGAGACTTGTCTGACCCGAAAAACTACAGGCCTATCACCTGTTTAAATGCGGTTTATAAGATTTTCACTAAAATCTTGAATAATCGCATTCTGCAGGAGATAGACCCTGTATGGCAGCAGATATACGAACAACGAGGCAGTAAAAGAGGCCTGTCAGGTTGCAAAGAGAACCTGTTGGTGGATCGATGCGTCATTCAAGACGCGATCTACTATCAGCGCAACCTGTCAATGGCCTGGATTGACTACCGCAAGGCATTCGACTCAACATCTCATGAGCTTGTTCTCTTTTTGCTCAAATGCCTTGGGGTCAATCACAATACAGTGGGATGTATTCAGCGTACGATGCAGCTTTGGCGAACACGGTTCCACATTTCATGTGGCAACGACAAACGTGTAACCGAAGCTGTACAGTACAAACGAGGAGTCTTTCAGGGAGATTCTCTGAGCCCTCTGCTGTTTTGCATCTCACTGCTGCCAATATCTGTTGCGCTACGCCGCACCCGTGGATACTCAGTGGGCCCACCATCTGATCGGAAGTATTCGATCACCCACTTACTCTACATGGATGATCTGAAGGTGTATGCTCCTGATGAGGAACACCTTCAGACATCCTTGAATATCGTAGGAGAGTATACACGGGATGTCGGCATGGCTTTCGGGTTGGACAAGTGCGCGGTCGTTAATCTGGTGAAGGGTAAGTGTTCTGATGTGCGTGAAGATATCGAGTTAGTAGACGGGAGCGTCATAGACCATCTTGACGCCGGAGAGTCGTACAAATATCTAGGGATTGACGGGAGCCCTATGCAGGACATCTCGAAAATCAAAACGACTCTCTGCAGCGAGTATGTACGGAGACTCCGGAAAATCTGGTCATCAGAACTTTCCGGGAAAAACAAAGTCTCTGCAACGAACATGCTTGCTGTCCCGGTACTTCTGTACTCTTTCGGTGTCCTGAAATGGGCCCGAAAAGAGCTCAGAGATCTCGATATCAAGACACGCAAAGTAATGAATATGCATCGGAGCATGCACCCTAAGTCTTCAGTCACCAGATTATACCTCTCCCGGCACATCGAAAGGAGAGGTTTACAGAGCTTGGAGTGTCTGCACGATCGTTTGGTTTTGGGTATAACATACGAGGTTGTCAATTTCACAGCAGATGAAGACGACTTCCTTATGCAAATTGTTCATAGTCATGAAAATAGGCATAAGGGAGCGTTTTTATATAAGGCAGCAATGTACGCGGCAAAATCCCTCGGTCTTGGAAGAGTAAACCCGCTTATTGAACTCCCTAAGGAGGAATTTAAGACGGTCATCAGGAATGCTGAGCAACAAAAACTGCTTAGTACGCACATGGACAAGTCCATGCACAGCGTGATCTTTAAACACGTGCGTGATCATGGCTTGTCCACAGAGCTGACGTTTTCCTTCCTTAAGTTAGCTGGCCTGATGTCCGAGACCGAAGGATATATTTTTGCCTGCCAAGATGGTGTTATTAACACTCTCGAATACCGTGCTAAAGTGCTCCAGACGCAGCTACCCGACACTTTGTGTAGGGTTTGTAAACAGCATCCAGAGACGCTTATGCATCTTTTGTCAGCATGTCCTGTGCTGGCAAGAAATGCATACATCCAGCGCCATAATGCTGCTCTGCGAGTACTTTATTACCATCTTAGACACACGCACGGTATCGACAAAACACCAGTGCTGCCTTATCTGCCAGGAGATATTCCGCAAGTTGTTGAGAATGAGCGTTGCCGTATTTATTGGAACGTGCCATTCGCAACAACGCGGAAAATCGATCATAATAAACCTGATATTGTGCTCTTCGATAAAACCGCTCGTAACATTTATGTTATTGAGTTCTCAGCTCCGGCTGAGTATAACATCACAGCTAAAGAAGAGCACAAACACGAGATATATCAGGATCTCCTGTTGGAAATTGGCAAACTTTACCCAGGCTACCGTGTCAAGCTTGTCGTACTCATTGTTGGCGTCCTAGGAGGGATGAAACAGTCTTTTGTTTCTGCATTAGCTAAAATCCCAACTTGTTTATCGCAAGTTGAGTTTTTGGCATCGCGGATGCAAAAGGCTGTGATACTCGGATCCCTCCGTCTCCTAAGGCAACGGAACTTGGCCTGCTGCGCATGCTGATCATCTTGTTGATGAAGCATCGCAGCAGTAATGATTTGGCGCTCAGGTGAGGCCCTCGGTAGAGTCGGACTACCGGGGATAACCCCCTGAGCATTTAACTAATAAACAATAATAATAATAATAATAATAATAATAATAATAATAATAATAATAATAATAATAATAATAATAATAATAATAATAATAATAATAATAATAATAATAATAATTATAATTATAATAATAATAATAATAATAATAATAATAATAATAATAATAATAATAATAATAATAATAATAATAATAATAATAATAATAATAATAAAAATTATAATTATAATTATAATAATAATAATAATAATAATAATAATAATAATAATAATAATAATAATAATAATAATGCCCACGGTGCATGTTGTGCGGCCGGCGGGGGTTTTATTTACCCCGTGGCGCATCGTGGGCAATGTAGGCTGGCCTTCCATCTGCTGGCCTACCAATCGCACAACGACCTTTGCATTGGGCTAACTTCCCAATGCAAAGTATACTGAGTTCAAGATAATCCTGAACACAGAAGTGCTCCCCACAACCGGCCCTTCTCGGATGAGGGCTACCCACTAGCTGGGCAGAGCACCAAGATCCCGAACGATGACGACCTTGGCGAACAACGGACTGCATTTAGGTGGACGGAGGAATTACGAGCCGATCTCCTGATGTGCTATAATAACAGTGAACTGTTGCGGAGAGGCTACATGGCTAGGATGCATGCACTTTGGTGCGATATGCACCCTAACCATAGCCAATTCTCACAACAACATCTACGTGATTATGCCTCCCATCTCCGGAGGACACGAAGATCACTGTAAACTAACAGACGGTTATCTCACCGTCTGTCTTTTCCAGCACAGCTACATCAGGAGAGACGCCGTTCTTCCGAAGACGCCGACAATGATTTTGACACACGACAAGTATGTGTCTCTAAAAAGACACACTACCCAAAACATCTACTTGACACGGAAAACCACGAACTATCTGCTCGGATTCAGAAAGACTCTACTTTGCTCACCATCAATCGAGCTGTCTATGATGCTGCTTCCTCACTCTTACCTCCAGCGAGGAGAAATATTTCTTCTCCGGAGGCTAAGATGAGAGGGCGCATTGGACAGCTTTCACTGAAGATTGATAATCTCCGGAAACATGTCTCCCGCATTCAGTGTGTGATTGACTTTGTAAATGCTCGTAAAGCATTTACACAAAAAGTCCGCAGTATTGCGGCTCAACTACGATACCAGCATCACACACTGAATAAGGCGAATCTTCTAAACATCAAAGAAGGTTCCCTTAACAGGTTGCGGGCTCTAGTGACTGCCAAAAAGTCACTAGAGAAAAAGCTGAAGCGGCTTACCGATAACTCTTTGTTTCGGTTAAGTCCTTCACGCTTTCTGACACCTAAGACATCTGTTTCTGGCGATCCCCCATCCATCGAGCGAGTAGAAGCTTTCTGGTCCGAGTTGTACGGTGACCAACCGATCGTGAATCGTGACACTCCAGCTCTCAACGACTTCGAGGCATTTTGTCGACAACATCGTAACGACAATGCTGATGAAGAGAGCCCTGAAGTCAGCGTGGAAGAAGTTCGTTCAGCTCTGGATAATGGTAAGAACTGGGCTGCTCCGGGTCCAGATGGCATTAACCTGTTTTGGTGGAAGAAACTAACTTCTACCCATAGTCATCTGGCCCGGATTTTTACAGCGTTCATCAGAGGTAATGAACCCATTCCATGCTGGCTTGTAGAAGGGCGAACCGTGCTCATCCCGAAGAAAGGAGACTTGTCTGACCCGAAAAACTACAGGCCTATCACCTGTTTGAATGCGGTTCATAAGATTTTCACCAAAATCTTGAATAATCGCATTCTGCAGGAGATAGACCCTGTATGGCAGCAGATATACGAACAACGAGGCAGTAAAAGAGGCCTGTCAGGTTGCAAAGAGAACCTGTTAGTAGATCGATGCGTTATTCAAGACGCGATCTACTATCAGCGCAACCTGTCAATGGCCTGGATTGACTACCGCAAGGCATTCGACTCAACATCTCATGAGCTTGTTCTCTTTTTGCTCAAATGCCTTGGGGTCAATCGCAATACAGTAAGATGCATTCAGCGTACGATGCAGCTTTGGCGAACACGGTTCAACATTTCATGTGGTAACGACAAACGTGTAACCGAAGTTGTACAGTACAAACGAGGAGTCTTTCAAGGAGATTCTCTGAGCCCTCTGCTGTTTTGCATCTCACTGCTGCCAATATCTGTTGCGCTACGCCGCACCCGTGAATACTCAGTGGGTCCACCATCTGATCGGAAGTATTCGATCACCCACTTACTCTACATGGATGATCTGAAGGTGTATGCTCCTGATGAGGAACACCTTCAGACATCCTTGAATATCGTAGGAGAGTATACACGGGATGTCGGCATGGCTTTCGGGTTGGACAAGTGCGCGGTCGTTAATCTGGTGAAGGGTAAGTGTTCCGATGTGCGTGAAGATATCGAGTTAGTAGATGGGAGCGTCATAGACCATCTTGACGCCGGAGAGTCGTACAAATATCTAGGGATTGACGGGAGTCCTATGCAGGACGTCTCGAAAATCAAAACGACTCTCTGCAGCGAGTATGTGCGGAGACTCCGGAAAATCTGGTCATCAGAACTTTCCGGGAAAAACAAAGTCTCTGCAACGAACATGCTTGCTGTCCCGGTACTTCTGTACTCTTTCGGTGTCCTGAAATGGGCCCGAAAAGAGCTCAGAGATCTCGATATCAAGACACGCAAAGTAATGAATATGCATCGGAGCATGCACCCTAAGTCTTCAGTCACCAGATTATACCTTTCCCGGCACATCGGAGGGAGAGGTTTACAGAGCTTGGAGTGTCTGCACGATCGTTTGGTTTTGGGTATAACATACGAGGTTGTCAATTTCACAGCAGATGAAGACGACTTCCTTATGCAAATTGTTCATAGTCATGAAAATAGGCATAAGGAAGCGTTTTTATATAAGGCAGCAATGTACGCGGCAAAATCCCTCGGTCTTGGAAGAGTAAACCCGCTTATTGAACTCCCTAAGGAGGAATTTAAGACGGTCATCAGGAATGCTGAGCAACAAAAACTGCTTAGTACGCACATGGACAAGTCCATGCACAGCGTGTTCTTTAAACACGTGCGTGATCATGGCTTGTCCACACAGCTGACGTTTTCCTTCCTTAAGTCAGCTGGCCTGATGTCCGAGACCGAAGGATATATTTTTGCCTGCCAAGATGGTGTTATTAACACTCTCGAATATCGTGCTAAAGTGCTCCAGACGCAGCTACCCAACACTTTGTGTAGGGTTTGTAAACAGCATCCAGAGACGCTTATGCATCTTTTGTCAGCATGTCCTGTGCTGGCAAGAAATGCATACATCCAGCGCCATAATGCTGCTCTGCGAGTACTTTATTACCATCTTAGACACACGCACGGTATCGACAAAACACCAGTGCTGCCTTATCTGCCAGGAGATATTCCGCAAGTTGTTGAGAATGAGCGTTGCCGTATTTATTGGAACGTGCCATTCGCAACAACGCGGAAAATCGATCATAATAAACCTGATATTGTGCTCTTCGATAAAACCGCTCGTAACATTTATGTTATTGAGTTCTCAGCTCCGGCTGAGTATAACATCACAGCTAAAGAAGAGCACAAACACGAGATATATCAGGATATCCTGTTTGAAATTGGCAAACTTTACCCAGGCTACCGTGTCAAGCTTGTCGTACTCATTGTTGGCGTCCTAGGAGGGATGAAACAGTCTTTTGTTTCTGCATTGGCTAAAATCCCGACTTGTTTATCGCAAGTTGAGTTTTTGGCATCGCGGATGCAAAAGGCTGTGATACTCGGATCCCTCTGTCTCCTAAGGCAACGAAACTTGGCCTGCTGCGCATGCTGATCATCTTGTTGATGAAGCATCGCAGCAGTAACGATTTGGCGCTCAGGTGAGGCCCTCGGTAGAGTCGGACTACCGGGGATAACCCCCTGAGCATTTAACTAAAGAAAAAGAAATAATAATAATAATAATAATAATAATAATAATAATAATAATAATCATAAATAATAACAATAATAATAATAATAATAATAGTAATAATAATAATAATAATAATAATAATTATAATAATTATATTAATAATAATAATCATTATAATAATAATAATAATAATAATAATAAATTAATTAATTGATTTTATTTTGCATATAAATTTTTCTAAGTACTCAGATTTCTTTTTTATAAGTCGAAAATTTTCTAAGTCCAGAAAACGGTAATATATTTTTTGAGGATTTTGAGAGCTCCGTTAGAATTTAAAATCGATGAAGAATTTGCATTTAGACCTCATAGTTCTCAGAGAGGATTTAGAGTGCCAATATTGTATCATTTTCTGACCGGTAGATAAAAGATCAAAGGAATTGAATTTTTTAAGGTCAAAACTAGAATTTGTTTTTCGACTCGGGCATATTCTCAATGAGATACGAGTAGTTCAACATTGGACATTATAACAATTGTAAGCTTAATATAGTATAAACCTTTGTTACTGTAAAATGTTCTACTGTTAAGTTATAGCAATTTAAAAAAAAAGTTATTCAACTTACATATTTTTTAATAGGAAAAATTTGATACTCGAGAGAAAGTATTTTAAATCAAATTTAAGAGCTAAAATTTTCAGGGAATTTTTTTCTCAATATAAACGGCAAAATTATCTTGTGTTGGCTAAAAAAAAAAAATTTTTTGTTTCAAACGAAGCGGATTTAATTAGAAAATAATATGTTACGTTCCCGTAAAATTTTATTGATTAAATTTAATTAATTATTTTTAATAAAATAATTTTATACAATGCAACGGAAATCGGTCACGATAAGAGAGTCGTCGTGGCTCGCGGGTAGTCAAAACCGATGACGATGCATGAGACCCGCGCTTCGACGATTCTCTTACAGGGAACCTGAGATGCACTGTCAACATTTTGTCAACTCTGTTGGCTTTATTATATTTTTATAATGACTAAATAGTTAGTCTTACGAGAGAGCTCATGGAGCTCGAACCTCTGCTCTCCATTATTAATAAACTATATAATTAATCCTAATTTAGTTCAACCTTATTTTGGGCTGCCATTAGGCAGCCCAATACCCTACCACTCCATGATTACTTTGGGCGCTGCTACCAGCAGCCCAATAATCCAAAATCCATCAATTAAATATTGGGCGCTGATACCGGCTGTCTAATAATTTATCCAGTCCTGGGCGCTGCTACCGGCTGTCCCGGATTCCTTAAATCCTGAATCCTCATAAATGATATGGAGACCAGATTGCGAACATACTTTAAAATCGCGAAAATCATTAAAATTAATAATTAATTGAGTTATCAACGACCACGGCCTACCGGGGGTCTATAGACACTCTAACGAGGCCAAACCTGGATTAAATTAAATAATTAAAAAATTTTTTTTATTTTTATTTTTAATTAACTTGGGGTAATTTCCCAAAACGTAACAAATAATTTATTTATCGATTATTTTCCGATTGAATCCGATTAAATCCAACAACAAATTTTCAATCAGTTTTAATCAGTTTCAATCGAAAAATAACAATTCACATATTATTGATAATTATTAAAATTTGGGCAGACATGAATTTTATTTCTAGCGGTCTTTTCAATTTAATCAATTTTATTAAAAGTTCAAGAAAGCATTTTCCAGAATTATTTAAAAACTTAATATGAATATCACGAAAATAGAAGAAAACATTGATAAAAGATCGGTCTGTCGGTTGACCCTGTGGGCCAGCCCCAAAACTTCCCGCCCATTTTAAGCTCTTTGAGTTCGAAAAATTGTTATAGATACATTTTCGAGCTCTTCGAGCTCGAAAATCCTTTTGTATGCGTTTATTTTCGAAAAATAACGTTTTTTACAATTTTTTCTACAACGATATCTCTCGAACGAATGAACCGATTGAGACGTTTAAGGTGGCAATCGACGCGTTTTATTGAGTTCTACAACTGATGAAATTTTAAAATTGATTTATCGAGTCGTTTTTGAGAAATTTTCAAAATAATAAAAAAAAATTTTTTTTTAATTCTTTCGTTAACGGTTTCTCTCGAACAAATAAACCGATTTTGATTTTTGAGGCGGCATTCGACGCGGCTTACAAAGTTTAAGAGCTGATCAGATTTCGGGATTAATCCATTCAGAGAATGAAAAGTTATTAAAAAAAAAAAAACATTTTTGAACAAATTTTATTTTTGAAATATCTCCGAACATACCCAACCGATTAAGCTCAAATTTTCAGTGCTCATAGTAAATGAAAAGCCGCGTCGAATGACACCTTAAAGTTCAAAATCGGCTCATCCGTTCAAAAGTTACAGAATATTTACATACGTACGTACGTACGTACATGCATACATACATACACTCGGACATCATCGTGAAATTAGTCAGAATAGTTTCCTAGGACCTCAAAACGTCGACATCTGTTGGAATTACGATTTTCACAAATCGGACTGAAACCAATAACTTCCCGAATTTTTGAAAATTTGCAATTTTCTTAGCGGGAAGTTAAAAATTATATCTATATTAGGTGCTATGTCCGCCGCTGTAATTTAAATTAATTTTCCGGGATTTCTCCCTTTGGTAGCGATAAAAAAATTTAACGAGCGATATGGAGATTGCGGACAACAGTAAAGAATACGAGGAAGATTGTCACTTCCTATATTTATTATTTATAGTGGGTTTTTCGAAGAGTGTGAACCCAAACGCCTTCGAGCTTGGTTACGTTGCATTTATTAGTCGATCAAAAGAGAGAAAAGGTATATAAAGTTATCTCTCACTTACCTTGAGTTGAGTCTGTTCTTCTAGCAAGGCAGGCAGTATCCCTCCAGAACTTTGCAGCTCACTCGGCCTCCTCCTAAAGGACTTGGTTGAATGGGCGCTGCTGGAGTAGTAGGATAGAGTCTTATATGCTATTTTCGAATGAACTCTCTCAGTTAAGATTATGATCTTTTGTCTTTTTATTCAACTTCTCAATTACAGCACTTATACACTATAATTGTTACAATGGATTTCACTTTTGAAGATTCAAAACCATTAAATTGATGATTATTATTTTTAAAATACCTTTAGAATATATTATGCGTCCTTGTTGAGCCTTATGGCTTTTTATGCGCAGATTATCTCGACCCGAGATCGGAAAATAATTACACTTGCTTTTTGTGTCACTATTCGATCGAGCCGGACGGAATTTTATAATTATTGTAAATAACAAAATAATACCGCTACACGATATAAAAATATCGGCCTAGTACCTTCATCAATTTACAACTTAACTGAATCTAAATTTAAGATAAACCGCTATTAATAAAATAATAGCGCTACACGATATGACTATCGGCCTAGTACCTATTATTAAGGACGGTTACTTATTGCTTTCTCTAGGACAGATTTTTGCAATAAGATTACGGGCTATCGACGCCGTTTACGCGGACCGTAGGACTTGAAATTTAAAGATCTGATCAACAACCACGAAACCGTACTAGCGGATCGTAGGACTCGAGATCTGAAAATTTGATCAACAACTAAGGCCCTGAGCCATGGTGCTCAGGCTATTTAAAAACTTTTGATTGATGGTTGATGGGAGTAATTTAATTGTTGTCATTGGTGGAAAATGACGACAAGTTTTTATTGATTCGTCAATCGTTATTGCAAGAATCGTCGCTCTACTTTTATATGCATAAATGGCGGTAAAACTGACGCTGCGTTTTCGCAAGCTTTTGTAAAGAGGAGTTTCATAAATTTATTTATGAAATAAAATAAGTAATAAAAAAAAATCTGGGCGTCGGTTGGCCCTGCGGGCCAGCCCCAAAACTTCCCGCTGTTTTTGACCTCAAAGACCTCGAAAACATTGGTGTAGATATATTTTCGAGCTCTTCGAGCTCGAAAATGCTATCATATGCGGTTGTTTTTTTACGATCTTCTCAAGCTCTAACAAGCTGCCTGTTATGCTGAAGTTTGAAAATTTAAGAATCAAGAATTGTTAATGAAGCGGTTTTTAAAATTTAATCCCTGATTATGTTCAATAAAATAAGTGTATTCAGGCAGAAATCAATGCCAGAGATTTAAATACAGACTTAAATGAGTGTTGACTCATGTGAGATACAATCAAATATGAAATATCCGGGAAAAATATTGAAAACTACGTATTATCGATTTTTTGTTTATATTATGATTTAAACGAAAAACCAAGTTCGATGACATTATATATCGAAAGTAACCATATAAAGGATGAGTAGGTATGACTTTAGACACATTTTAGTAGGTTATATTATGATTTATCCGGGAAAAATAACATAAAATGTTATTTTTTTAACTTTTCAATGCCGATATCTTTCGAACTAATTGATCGATTTTGACGTTTGAGGTGGCAATCGGTGCGTTTTATTGAATTCTAGAGCTGATTAAAATTTGGAATCGATCGCATCAGTCGTTTCAAAAATATTTAGAAAAAACCGTTTTTTACCATTTCTTTCTCCCGCGATAACTCTCGAACGAATTATCCGATTCTGGTGTTTGACGTGGCAATCGACGCTTTTTTTTGAGTACTAGAGCTGATTAGATTTTGAAGTCGATCGTATAAGTTGTTTCTGAGAAATCAATAAAAAACTAAAAAAAAAAATTTTTTTTTTTTTCGTAATTCGCAGATATTTTCGAATCTATTCGATCAAATGATCTGAAATTTCCAGGAAAGTTGATGGCCAACAAGCTCTTTCAATCGCTGCCTTGAACATCCAAATCGGTTGATTGGTTCAAAAGTTACAAAGAGTTTACACACACACACACACACACACTCACACACACACACACACATACATTCATACAGACACTCGGACATCATTCTGAAAATAGTCAGAATAGCTTCCTAGGACCTCAAAACGTCGACATCTGATGAAAACTCGATTTTCGGAAATCGGGGTGAAAACAATAACTTCCCGGAATTTTCGAAAATCATCGATTTTCTTAGCGGAAAGTTAAAAATTAATTGGACATAACATAGGTTAGTTAAAAAACAAATTTTTTTTTTGGTATCCAAAAATTAAAAGTGTACCTATAAACCAAAATTTTTGTACCAATTCAAGCTCTTAATAATAATACTATGGTTTGCGTCCATCCGTTTTTATTCATATTTACAGAGTATTTATATAACACGAAAAAAAAACTTTTTATATTTTAGAACTTTCTAACTTACAAGCTAATTAACGAATTATCATGCACGATAGATATTTTTGTAGAAAATTGAATGCTCTACAACAAAAGTCTTATCATTTTTTGATAAATCTAACTGTTCATAAGTTATTTGAGCTTAAAGTCAAATTTATAGTAAATTTTGAGATCGTTTTACTTTTCTGGCGAAACTGTCAGTTTTATCAGAAAATCTAATAGATTTTTATCAGAAGATCTAATAGAAATTTTTTTGGCTGTTCATGCCTGAAGCGTTAAATACGCTCATGCCTGGTCATGTCTGGTCATGCCTGTTCATGTCTGTTCATGACTGTTCATGTCTGAAGCGTTAAATACTCTCAGGCCTGATCATGGCTGTTCATGTCTGTTCATGCCTGTTCATAGATATAAAATTTTGTTGACCAAGAATCTATCACATATAAGATTTTTATTACTTAAAGTTCGTACGAAACTTCTTTTTCAACTAAATCTCTCAGCTTAGTGGGTAGCGTGTTATACTTTCGAGCGCAAGGTCTACGGTTCGAATCCTGCACACGCCCGAATTTTTTAGTTTTTTTTTTAGTTTTATAGCAATAATTATGTATAATATAATATAGTTATACATAATTCTATATAATTATATAGGGCCATTATTTACATATAATTTTTTTCCCCGGATGGGCATGAACAGACTAAACATACCTGATCAGACCTGAACATGCCTTATCAGGCCTGGTCAGGCATGGCCATTTTTCATGTCTGATCAGGCCTGAAGACTCATGCCTGTTCATTTCTGATCAGGTCTGATCATTTTTCCCCGGGTAGAGTTAAAGAACAAAGTTCACTCTATATAGAAACTTTGAAGTATCTTATTAAGAAACAAAAAAACATTTACAGATTTTCAACTTCCCGCTTAGAAAATCGATGATTTTCAAAAATTTCGGGAAGTTATTGTTTTCACCCCGATTTTCAAAAATCGAGTTTTCATCAGATGTCGACGTTTTGAGGTCCTCGAAAGCTATTCTGACCATTTTTAGAATGATGTCCGAGTGTCTGTATGTATGTGTATGTGTGTGTGTGTGTGTGTGTGTGTGTGTGTGTGTGTGTGTGTGTGTGTGTGTGTGTGTGTGTATGTATGTAAACTCTTTATAACTTTTTAACTAATGAACCGATTTGGATTGTTAAGGCGGCAATCGAAAGAGTTTTTTGGCCATCAACTTTTCTGAAAATTTCAGATCATTTGACCAAGTAGACTCGAAGATATTAATATCTTTTCGCGATACCGACATGGTCTGGGTTCGATTCCCAGTTCGGGCTATCTATATTTTTCTCAATTTATCTATAAATTGTCTTATTGAGAAGGTTTGCATGCTTTAGGTTTCCACTATATTTAAATGGTCCACTATATCGGTATCGCGAAATCTTTTTACTCTTCCGGTAAAACTATCGGACTAATCATAAAATATCATTGAATCTTTTTTGTAGGCAATTTTATTTCCTACAAATTATCTCTGATAAATATTTTTTGAATTCGGCATTCTCTTCTACCTCAAGCTCATAAAAGAAATAGTTTTCTGATCGATTTTAAGAGCTTGACATTAAAATAATAATAACTAGAAAACAATGCAGAATTCGAACAAACTTTATTTGAATAACTTCTAGGGAATAAAGTTGTCTACAAAAAAGGACCTATAATATTTTGTAATAGGTCTGATAGTTTCGCCGGAAAAGTAAAAAGATCTCAAAATTTAATATGAATTCGACTTCAACCTCAAATAACTTTTGAACAAATAGATTTATCAAAAAATGATAAGAAACTTTTTTTGTAGAGCATTCAATTACCTACAAAAATATGCCTGACAATTATTCCTATGATGCATCATTAGCTACTTATAAAAATCAAAAGATGAAAAAATAATTTTTTCCATGTTATTCTTATGGAAAACAGAAAAGTGAAATGCGGAACCTCAATGTGAACCCGAGTCGAAATATCAGACCCGTTTTAGCTGTAAAAGTGTTAAAATCCTTTGTAGTTTGATTCGCAGCCTTAAAAGACGCCTGTTTAAACAGTAAAAGACGGAATGAACTAAAGATACGGTGAAAACAGCTCCACTGAGTTCCGTTCTCAATGTAAATCTTATCCGAAGAATTATTATTATTATCTTTATTATTAAGAGAATAAGGAAAATTTTGTTCCCGCACTGAAAAAAATAATCGCTAGCAGCTAGTGATTATTTTCTTTAGCAGCTAGCGATTTTTAATCGCTAGCTGCAAGCGATTATTTCGCTAGCAGTAAGCGATTTTTTCTTTAGCAGCTAGCAATTAAAAATCGTTAGCTGCAAGCGATTATTTCGCTAGCAGTTAGCGGTTTTTTCGCTATCAGGTAGCGATTAAAAATCGCTTGCTGGAAGCGATTTTTTCGCTAGCCGTTAGCGATTTTATCGTTAGCAGGTAGCGATTAAAAATCGCTTGCTGGAAGCGATTATTTCGCTAGCTGCTACAGATTTTTTCCTTGTAGGGAAAAAGGGGCAAAATGAGCCCCTTAAAATTCTGGATGACGGAATATTTGGGGTTAAAATGGGCCCCCAACTTTTTTAACATGAAAAGTGTTTGGGGTGGGGGAGGAGCAAAATGGGCCACTGAGGCAAATGGTCCCCCAAGAATTTTTAAATAAGACAAGTAAAAAAAACTGAAGATTTGAATCTTTTTTTTCTTAAGGGGTCCATATTGCCCCACCCCTTCTTCCATACCAAACACTTTATATGTCAAAAATTTTTGGGGGACCATTTTGCTTCAGCGACCCATTTAGCCCCCCTTTCCCTACAAGGAAAAAATCTGTAGCAGCTAGCGAAATAATCGCTTCCAGCAAGCGATTTTTAATCGCTACCTGCTAACGATAAAATCGCTAACAGCTAGCGAAAAAATCGCTTCCAGCAAGCGATTTTTAATCGCTACCTGACAGCGAAAAAATCGCTTACTGCTAGCGAAAAAATCGCTTACTGCTAGCGAAATAATCGCTAGCTGCTAGCGATTATTTTTTTCAGTGCGGCATATCTGTATGGTAGAATTAGTTCATGTTATTAAATTTGGTATCGTTGGAGAGGTTTTGACTTGAATTCGTGCCTTTCCGTAGTTTAAACACTTTTTTATTATCAATAATTGAGATAAATCGATTTATCCGTATCATTCAAATTACATTTAAATTACGTAAGAAAAAATACGATCGTATTTATTTTCTTTAAATAAATTAATATTCTAATTAATCTGTCACTAAATATGACTGAATGTCACTGAATACATACTATATGATTTATATCGCGTTACTTATTTCAAAATGAGAAAGTTTTATATTTCCATTTGGTTTTAGGAAGTTTCTCAAAGCCAAAAAAGTGTGCATAGAAAAAAAAAAAGATTCATGTCAATTGACACAAAAAATCTTTACTCGGCTAAAGAAAATTTTCATTTACCCCAAGAAATTTTTCGCATTATGAATTAAAACGAACAAGAAAATTTTTGTATTGAGTTTATGATGCATAAAATTTCTTGGTGCAAATAAAATTTTTTGAGGCAAGAAATCGTTTTTTTTTTGAGTATTTTATAAAATCAATAGTGCTATTTGGGCAGTCACGTATAGTGACTGTATCAGGTTGCTTGTTATTATTATTATTATTATTATTATTAATAAAAAAAAAATATTCTGTTCCCAGTAGGGTTCGAACCTGCGTCCCTAGGCACGGTACAAGAAAAATAATTATTATTTAAATTGTTATTATTATTCGACGCCTGGTTTGAATGTAATCCTGTTAAAATGGGACAAAACTCCACTATTTACAGTTAAACCAGGCATCCAGTTTATATGGTATTTTATAGAGCAGACTCTCTTTTGACCACTCAATTTTCTGAGAATTGTTAGAAAAAAATACAACTAAAACAGGTCTGATTTTTCGACTCGGGAAGAGCTCTCATTTTCTCAGGCGTCTTTTTTTATCTAAACGAAACTTTTGAATCTGTTTGCGAAAAAAAAAAAAATTTAGTATTTATTGAATCACCCTAATATATATATATATATATATATATATATATATATATATATATATATATATATATATATATATATATATATATATATATATATATATATATATATATATATATATTAGTAATATATATATATTAGGGTGTCCGTTATTTACCAAATTTGAAATTTTATTACTCTGTAACACACAGACATAAAATTAAGCGCTATGAACTTTTTTTGTAGGAAATTTATCGCTCTTTAAAAAAAGTTTCTTACACTTTTTTCCTCAATTCAACCATTTAAGTGATATCGAAGCTCAAAGTTGATAGATTTAAAAAGTATTGTTTTTCGATTAAAATTCTATAATTCTTCAGCAAACAGATAGCTACTCAGGCTTTTAATAATTTTTCATCGGAAAATTACCGCTTTACAAAAAAGGTCTCTTAGATTTTTTTTATAAACTCAACCGTTTAAGAGATATTTAAGCTCTAAGTTGAAAGACGACTTTCACAATAAAAAATTGAAATATTTCCCTCAAATAATTAAAAATTCTAAGTAGAAAAAATCAAAGATATATAAATAAATGATAGATGTACTTACCGTTGATTTAAACAATTTTAATATACAAATTTTGAGTATGTTCAATTTTTTGATCTTGCCATTTCAGTTACACTGTCAATTGATAATAACGAGAACGCCTTGAAATTTTAATTATTGATATCGTTTGCAACTGCTTTATTTCAAGCTCAAAAATTAAAGAATATTTTTTTGGATATTTTTAAATTACAAACTCATAAGAATAATAATTAAATCATTCATTTCAGTTGTTGAATGTATGGACATATAAGACCTCAGAGACGGCTGATTTTTTTCTTATATATATACCAGGGAATTTACTTCTAGAATTATTTTCAAGATTGAAAAGTTTTATATCCAAAACTCTATTTAAAAAAAGTATAAACATCATGTTTCCGTACATGAGGTCAACCTTTTCGAAGAAAAGCATAAATTTACTAAGCCGAAAATTTTAACAGTTTTAGTCTTATTGGAAAATGAAACATAATTTTTTCTAAGTCCCAGTTTAAATTCATTTTGTTTTCAATAATAAAAAATGCTAAAATTATTTCTAAGTCCCAATTTTGAACGGATCTTGTTCTCATATAGTATGATACTCACGTTGAGGCCAAAATTCGGAATTATTGTTCAACTGGGGAAGTTATTCGAAAAATAAAATAAATTTACTATATATATTAGATAGCAAATTTCACGAAACATATAGTCAAGTTCACTCATGCAGCTTATATTTATTGGCATTCTTAAATAATAGAAATTACTAAATATGAATAAAAATTAAATTCTCCATAACAAAAACTACTTAATTTTAATAACGTATTAAGTTTACAATAAGAATGTAGTAATTTTAATTCATGATTTTTTAGTAAAGTTCGCAGGGCGAACCGACGCCCAGATTTTTTTTTTTAGTTTTTTATTGGTTCCTTGAAAACGACTTATACGATCGACTTCAAAATTTAATCAGCTCTAGAACTCAATAAAACGCGTCGATTGCTACCTCAAACATCTAAATCGAATAATTCGTTCGAGAGTTATCGTTGGAGAAAGAAATGCTAAAAATTGTTTTTTTCGAAAATGATGGCATGCAAAAGTATTTTCGATCTCGAAGAGCTTGAAAATGTATTTACAACGATGTTTTTGAGCCCCTTGAGCTCGAAAACAGCGGGAAGTTTTGGGGCTGGCCTGCAGGGTCAACCGATGCCCAGATTTTTTACTTTTTATTTAGTTCAGTAAGTCGCTTACAATTTTTACTCTTTCTTTTCTGTCTAATTTTTAAATATTAAAAGTACGCCTACTATACTATGTTTTTTAATTAATTCGTTTATGCTTAAAACTTTTTCATTTGAACATATTCGTGTTCAAAACGTGTTTAACATTATTTTATGTAAAATAAAAAATTCAACAACAGTTAGATTCAGTAATTTATTTACTACCAGTTATTCCAGTACACATATTAATAGATTTTTTGTAGAAAAAACAGAAGTTGAAGTAAATATTACGTATAACCTTTGTTAAAAGTAAATTAAGATTATCAATTTGTCTAACAAACTATTATTGCTTTAAAATCACATACTTGTTTTATAATTCATAATACTCTATCAATCAAAATTTTTCTCTCACTTTTGATACTAATAATAATTTATTTTATTTTCATTGCCTAAGTATGAGTTTTACAACACAAAAAAATACAACTTAAGAAAAGAAAAATAGAAATAATAACTATTCGTAAAATCTTATCTAATTAGTGAAGTGTACGGTATTTTATCAAAATCTTGTAATATCAGAAATCAACGAATTTTTTTATTATACTTAAAATAAAAAAAACAGATGTAGTTAGAAAATTTGATTTAAGTAAGACTTTTTTCAAGTCACCAAAATAAGTTTAATTTTCTATTTTAAGGTAAAAGTAGAAGAAATTATTAAATTTAAATGGAAGTTACATGATATTGAAAATAAAAAAAGTCACTTTGAGTAAAATGAAAAAAAAAGTATGATGAAGAGCTAACGTAGTTATGGCCTAGTAAATTGACACTATAATAGTTCATCTCCTGACGCATTTCACTTATTTACTTAAGTGATAGTAACATTAGTTTTTTTTTATTACATCTCTTGTAGTATAAATTCTTTTTACTACTATATTTGCCGACATGACATCAAATATTTTTTATTACTGAATACTTTTTAAAAATTGAATTTAGCTTTTTTCGTTACTGAATCATTATCTTGTGCATTAATATTTTATTTGAATGACGAGTAAATTACAAAAATGAAAACTAAAAAGAATGTAAAATTGTTTTGAATTAATTTGTTGCATTCAATATACAAGTTTACCATCGATAGCACAATTGCAAACTTCCATTTGAATTCAATCAACCTCAAAGATGACAATTTCTTACTGTGATTCACTGTTAATTGACTATTATCGTCCATATAAAATTCGTTTGAGAGATCTGTTTTTGATAATACATATATACTTCAAAAACTAATTGCATCTTTAACATCAAATAATTTTTTTTAAATTTAACTTTAGAAAACACAAAAAAAAAAAAAAAGATAAAATGAATTTTGGATTTGAATGTTGGTTATTAAGATAAAATTTCAATAACCACCACCACCGCCAACACCAGTATAATAGAAATAGAGATTGCCACCTCCACTAAGTTGAGAATTCCATCTACCCCGATAATTATTACTATTCCCACTATTTTGATTGCCCCGACCATTTTTGTGATTGTTCCCTTCCTTTTGATGATTTCCATTTTCTAGGCGTTTACCATTATTTTCATTTTTGTTATTATTCTTATTAGAATAGTTTTCTCTCTCACTAGTCTGCTTACCAACACGCCAGTGTCAGCGTTTATTACCACCATTCTTACCACGAATTTTCGTAGATTTTGTAGACTGAGCTGTGGAAAAAATATTAAAACAGAAAATTAGTCATTTTTGAAAAAATTTAGAATTTGATGATATAAAAAAAAAGAAATAACATATTGACACATCTTTCTATGGTCCAATAAATTATTTGGCAAAAAATTAGAATAATAATGAATTATAAGTAAATAATAAATCAAAAAAAAATATTTTGCAACTAATTATTAGTAAAAAAAAAGTTACTTTTTTCATACAAAATTACTCAAAGCACAATCGTGATTATTTTAGATAGATCAAAAGAATACTTGTAAGAAAGAAAAAATAGTTCAAAGCAGGGTCTATATATATTTATTTATAGAAGTATTTAACAAATCCTTACCGTCATCATCTGCCAAATTATCAGCAGCGGAGCGTTTCGTGATTTATTGACTTCTATTTCGATCATCGACTTGATGATTTTGTGAAGATGATGATGCTTTGTTCATAGCAGAGAGTTTGTCTCCTGATGTATTTCGATGGGGTACTAACGATGGTCCTGCAGACTCTGTCGTTGATGCTTTAGAGATAGTACAGGCTAATTGTTGTGAATCTTGATGAGCATTTTGAGCTGCAACTTGTACTGCAGATAACGCGGATGATGCTCCAGACAACACCTGTGTATTTTGTAGTCCTGGTGTGAGAAAAATTCCAGGAGAAGCCTCTGGTTCTACGTAGGTGTTTTGACGTACTTGACCCGCTTCATCAACTACTGGAATATTCAGTCTTTGTAGTCCTTGAAGAACCTGATGAGGTTCACGTTAGTCATGTTGCTGGTCGTTGTTAACGTTAACTTGCTCTATTGCTCGAACAGGCGGTCCTCCATTAACTACTGGCATATTCAGTCCTTGTTGTCCTTGAGAAACCTGATGAGGTTCACGTTGGTCATGTTGCTAGCCATTGTTA
This sequence comes from Microplitis manilae, assembly GCA_030273425.1. NCBI lineage: Eukaryota > Metazoa > Arthropoda > Insecta > Hymenoptera > Braconidae > Microplitis > Microplitis manilae. The sequence goes on along the minus strand of CP092730.1, from coordinate 8,070,086 downwards.
ACGTTAACTTGCTCTATTTCTTGAACAGGTGGTTCTCCATCAACTACTGAAATATTCAGCCCTTATAGTTCTTGAGGAACCTGATGAGGTTCACGTTGGTCATGTTGCTGGCCATTGTTAACGTTAACTCGCTCTACTTCTCGAATAACTGGTCCTCCACCAACCACTGGAAGATTCTGTGCTTGTAGTCCTTGAGGAATCTAATGAGGTGGAATAACCTGTTGTGCTGGTGGATCAATGCGGAAAAATAAATTTCCTCGGCTTCGATCTAGTAGGTTGTTGTAACTGCGTATTAGATTTGCTTCTCGTTGAGCCGACTGATTTTCATTTTCTACATGTCTAGCTTGTATTTCTCTTATAAACCTCTGCATAGAGACTTAGTATAACAACCACTTATACTAAGTCGCTGATCATAAATTAAATAAGTGAAATATTTATGTATAAAATACTTATGTGCGTTTATTATTTTTTAAATTTAGCTACTTAAAATTTTTGGCGTTTGATTACTTTAAATAATCAAAAAATTTTTCGTAACCTAAAATAAATGGCGATTTCAAATTTCATGCAAAAAATATTTGTTTCTTACTATTATTATTATTAATATACTTGCGGTCACCAGTACGAAAAAATTAATCCATTAATAACCTAAGATACACGGCATTTTTTAAATTGGTTCGAAATTCTTTTTTATTTATTATGATGATAAAAATTTAATAACAAAATTTAGAAAAAAAATTAATAATCAATATTAAAAAAAGAAAATTTTATAATTAGAAAATAATATTTACTCGCCAATATTCACATTCACGACATGAAATTGGGTTTCCATTGAAAAAAAGCACGTAGTATTTTATTTTATTTCATAAATTTACTTATTAAGATTTTTAAAAGTAAAATTAAATAAAAAATTAATAGCTACCTTGTTTTGACATTTTTTTTTTTAATTTATAGTTACGTTTTCATTTTGATGAAATAAATAAACGTTAGACTAATAAAATTGAGCGGGCAGTTTATGAATGATGCAATTAAAACTTAACTATAAATTTTTTACCACTTTTTTTTTTTATTGCTCTCAATTTTTTGGTTTCTACTTTGACCACATATTGGCGTTAACTATCTGTTAATTCATTAGTTTCTGTTACTATTTTACCATAAGCAATAGTTACAGAATAATAAAACAAGGGGTCACTTATTTATTTATTTTTTTTATTAAAAGAAAAAAATTAATAGAAAAAAAATAAAGAAAAGAAGAAATTTTTTTATTCACTTACTTTCTTATCGATGACATTCTTTTTTTTTTTTTGGAACAAAGTCTCAAATTTTTTTTCTTCTCTTCGAATTTATTTTTAACATAACTTTTTTCGAAAAAAATTTAAAAAAAAACTCCAGTTTTCGATTTTTAGGCGCTCGTTCAATATACCTTTGTGAAGTCGCGTTTAAAGTATGCAACATAAGTTTAGTAATTATTGGGAATACCAAAAAACGTTATTGAAAGGTGCATCTTCATGAGTTGGTGTTGATGAAAAAAAATCATCGTGTTCGAAATTTACATACCGATAAGACTACACTGGTTGAGTCGAGAAACTGCGCATGCGTACTAATCAGAATGACAGATATTTTTTTCCAAGTTTTATCGAATGTAACAATGACAATTATTAAGTCCATATTAGTCCACTTGAATTACTCTTAAGCGTAGTAGGGGGAAATTAACTACCGGATTGTTTTTGATTGAGAATATGGAAAAAAATGCGTAGATCACGAAAATAATAATAAGAAATCTCGATTCGGCCGCGTTTTTTAAATAAATAATAAAATAACAGTAGGCAAGCCAAGACACCGTGTATTTTCATAAAAAAACTTTGATTTATTAATGTAAAACCCTATGATGGCTGGTATTAAATTGAAGGGCGATAAATTCTGAATAAGAAAAGTCCAAAACCAATCTCATAGAGCTTATTATTTTCGCGAAAAAAATTAATTAAAAAAACAAAATAATTAGTTGTTCACATTTTTTCACGCTGTCGGTAACAGAGCTGCAGAAACAGAGCTAGAGGGCGCGTGCAAGCCCGGGCTCAGTGGTTGTCATCTACTGCAATTAAAAAAGTTGTCACCATTCTGTGTTATGGAAAATAATTTTTTTTTTTTTTTTTTTTAATTTATTAATTTAATTTCTTTTCAAAAAATTAAATTAATGAATAATAATAAAAAATTATTTCACGCGAGTATTATTATTATCATGTTAATATATGAAAACAAAAAAATAATCCTTTCTACTTAAGGTTTTACGATCGCTATAGTACTCAGACATCAATCAAATTTAAAATTTATAATTTACAGAAAAGAATAAAATATTTATTAAAAATAATAACTGCAATGTAAAATGTTTTCACCATTCTATGTTGTTGAAATCAAAACTTTTCTTAATTTTTGAATTTTACCAAAAAATTAGTACTAATTTTGTTATTTTGATCAGCACAAAAATTAAAAATTTATTCATATTATTTAACAAGGGGTAAATAATATTGCGGAATTAAATTTTAAATATTGAAAAATTGAAAACTTACAATAAAGTAATAAAATGTTAAAACTGCAACAACAATAAATACTGAAAAACAGAAGGAGATTGCTGAAGACGAAAATCAAGAAGAAAATGGTAACGACGACAATGAAGAAGACGTGGAATAACAAATTATTTGTTTATAATCATTTGCAAATTTTCAATAAAGGAAAAATTTTGTTTTATTATTTTTTGTTTTTATGATATAATTTTTGACAACTATTTCCTTTTAATAATAAATAAAATTCGTAATAAATAAAATGGTCAACTTTTAGTCCTTTCGCTTTTAATTATATTAATATTTATTATCAATTATTAAACATTGTTTTGGAACTTTATTTTGGAAAAAATGTAAGCAACTAATTATTTTGTTTTTTTAATTAATTTTTTTTGCGAAAATAATAAGCTCCAGGAGATTGGTTTTGGACTTTTCTTATTCAGAATTCATCGCCCTTTAATTTAATACCAGTCATCATAGGGTTTTACATTAATAAATCAAAGTTTTTTTATGAAAATACACGGTGTCTCGGCTTGCCTATTGTTATTTTATTATTCATTTAAAAAACGCGGCCGAATTGAGATTTCTTATTATTATTTTCGTGATCTACGCATTTTTTTCCATATTATCAATCAAAAACAATCCGGTAGTTAATTTCCTCCTACTACGCTTAAGAGTAATTTAAGTGGACTATATGCTGTAGTTATTATTATCATATAATCTATGGTCATTCTCAGGCAATTTAAATAAAAAAAAAAAAAACAATATTCTGTTAGATTACAGAATAATAAAAAAATAATAATAAAATCGCCGTGGATAGAATGGAAATTTTTGCTAACGCCATCTAGCACGCTCCGATAGAAGAAGTAGGTCTTCACTAACTCTGTTTATATATTTTTTTTTTTATATGGCAGCCTAAGATGTAAATTTTTTAGCTTCGACAGTTCACATTTTATTATTTTATAATTAAACGAATGATAATAGAGTTGTGGTTTTTTAATCAGTTTGTCACAATGAATTTACGGATATATTGAAATAAAGTTTAAAAGAATTAGTTTCGTTTTTCGAAAGTTATGGAGATTACATCGAGAGTGGTACATGAATTTACAAAATTTTTTCTGAAAAATTTATTTTTTATCTAAATTTTAGGTTGAACCAGCTGTTTATTGTTTAAAGAAATGACCATTGATGTTTTCTTTTATTGTAGTATGAAGGCCGACCTACTGTAACCACTATATTATTATTTATTCAAATCTAGTCTGGAACCCAGCTTTTTTATTTTTAGGCGAGAGTAGAGCATACCTACGCTCACCCTTAAGGCATGCAAAATTGCAATTGCATAAAAATAATAATTAATTATTTGATTTTCTTCATTGAAAATTTAAATACAATATTGAGAACTTACCTAGAATCACCGATGTGTTGATATCAGATGCTTCGTTTCTGGATAGTCCAGTGTTAACTAAATTACTATCACTACAAGTATCACATTTTATTTTAGATTTTACATGAAGCCCTTCCCTTTTAAAGTCATAAATTTTTTCCATATCTGAAAGACTTTGACAGTTGACACATTTCAGATTTTTAGCTAATTCTTTCAACGTTACTATGCTGTTTTCATCTAGAATTTCCCATTGAGTTGATTCAGGAAGTTCTTTTCTATTTTTTCGTTTTTTAGCCTCAGACATAGCTGCTAAGGCTTTATTTATTTTATCACCAACCGTTTTTTTAACAAATCTCCCGTTCTTCAAACGTGGCGCCATAATTATTATTAAATTTATTAACAATCACCAATATAAAAGTAACCTCTCAAAATTTTTCAAACCATTCCATTTCTACAACCCGCGTCTCTACATAAAAATAAACTGAAAAACGAAAAAGAAAACCACGTTGCCAGATCGAAAAATCGACGCAGTGAGGATATTTTTGGACCTCTGCGCATGTGAAAGCAAGCGAAAAAGTGCACTGTACCTCAACTATTTTCTATTATACTGATAGTACTTAACATAGGGAGAATCGTCTTTGAAGCTGAGCACGACTGCTTGGTAGGAATGCTCTTAATGAATAAAAGTATACATTGCTACTCTTGAATAACTTACGCTGATTTATCTAAAATTTTCTATGAGGCCATAAGTTTTCTATCACGTTTGAAAATGTATTATAAGGGATCATGTCAAAATACCTACACACTTAAAATTTCTTTTTAACAATAATTTTACAAGACCTTGAAAATTATATACGCGTCATAATGGTTAAAATGAAAATATACAGCTTTACATAAAAAGGTAGTCAGAACGACACGTGAGGTGTAAAGCAGCATCATCAGCACAACGTATCCTACTCTTTAGTATGATTTTATTTGTGGCCCTTTTAGAATTGGTACGTTATGTAAAGGAAAGATCACAACGTGAAAGAGTAGCCTATACAGAAATAAGACTTGAAAAATGATGGCAATTGTCGCAGGAATGTTTAATAAGATTATTACGCCACCTTGTGATGCTATCATCATGTCGTTTATTAGTAAGGGATTACAAAAGAGGACTGCTAACTCCCAATACAGTCGTATTACGCACAGTCGTGTCAACAATTCTTCAAACTTAAAAAGCGGACGCTAATTGTTTACAAGATTTGTTGATGGCCTACGGTAAGTGTACACATACTTTTTGTGATAAATTTAATTTCTTAATTTATCCAGTATATCAAAATTCTACGTTAGAACGATACAGTCGTGACGAGCTATTGGAGTTAGACGATAGCTCTAATAGCAATATCGAAACTGATGACGTGAGTTTTTAATTTTTGTGAAATATATTAATTTGGTTACGTGTTTTAATTTGTTTGAATATTTTAATTTGTTTTCTACTTTAACATCTAGGTTGTTACGCAAACGGGTAGGCCATGCCCGTTATTATCCAGGTTGCGAAACGATAAGAATAGATCATTTCACAGGGGTTCAGCGTGAGCGTAATTTGTCGACTAGCTCTGACAATTCGTACGTTTCGTTTCCAACAGATAATGAAGAATCGGACGATCCTGGTAAATTTGACTCTGAAGAGGAACTGATAGTTAAAAGTACTTAAAAATATTATGATAATTGTGTCACCGACCGAAGATGAAGAAAAAGACGAAGAAGAAGAAGAAGAAGAAAATAATCCGCAATACACATACATGTCTGATGATGACGATGACGGTGATGAGTCAAGACGTTTTATACAATGTAAAGTTTTAGGTATTTTACACAACGCTAAGCAGCATATCTTTTATACAGCGTCAGCGGCTTAATAATTACAATAGAATTTTGGATACTTTAGTACCAGTTAAAAAGTAAGATAAATTTTGTAACCTGAAAGTTTTAAATATTTGGAAATTATATTTTCAGACATGCAATCAGGAGGTATAACAAGATCAAAAGCAAAGAAGGAATACGCCTCTTTACCGTCAACATAAACACAGTTCCACGCTGATGAGAACAATAATAATTATAATAGCAATAGTGAAAATGATGAAAACGTAGATGGCCACATTAACGTACAACCCCCAGGTCAAAGATTTATTGTCAAGCGGCAAATAGTTAAAAATATAGACAGTTTCAAGCTAAAGGTAAAGAGACTACAATCAAAATCCTTCCACCTGCTGCAGAATCAAATCATATACGATGGGGTTAAGGTGCTTTAAGCGATATTCTCACGTATATTACAGTGTGGTGCAGACCTTACGATTACGTAGGTTTTTCTATTAATTACGAAAGACTCACAGCTGGGGCTATTTGGGCGAAATTTACAAGAGCAAACAGTATTACAGTGATTGATTTATGGCGTTTATTAAGCAATGTTGCTCAAAGCGCAGGCGGTCTGACTACCGACGATAGACTTATTATCACATCAGCTATTGTCTCAGGAATTGAGGGTCGCGGAAAAGTAGTTTTGACTCACGAAAAACTTTTCAAACGATCAATAATAACTATTAATAATAATGATAATTTATGTTTGCCGCGATCGTTAGTTATTGCAACGATGTTTATTGAAAGAGGCGAGGTTCGCTCGGGTTCTTTACAGCGTAAGAGGAAAAATATAATAGACAACAGGAAAGATACACAACAAAAAGAAGCTCTTAAATTATTACAAGTGTAACATTCTGCTTAAACGTTAATTTATATTATTTATTATTTAATTTAATAAGAATTGAATATTTCCCAGGCAGACATCGTTGGAAAATCTATAGATCTCCTGTGATGTCACTGTTCGACTCTCATAGTTTTTAAATTTGTGGATGAAGGGCTTAAATTCAAATAATACGAAATTTTAAATCAATTTGAGTATATTCTTAAATAAAACATTGAATTTAAACTCAGTTGGTCACCAGACAGAGATCCGGAGCCTTAGATGTTCGTCGGCTGACTGACGGCTTTGTCTCCACAGATCCAGTACATAAAAATTATAAAATTATAGATTGTCCAACGTCGCATCTCAGGTTACCCTAGAAAACGTCGTCCAGGTCCGGATCTCATGCCTCGTCATGAGTTTACACTACGGGCCACGACGGTGTTCGCGGAAACCGCTTATCTACTTTAGTTGCTCTGTTGAAGAATTTTTCTTCATCAGAGTGACCAAAGTTTTATTATATATGCCCAAAAAAAAAATCATATTTAAATTCATATTTAAATATAATTGAAGCCAGAACGTAACACAAGCTCGCTGCGTTATGATTCCTAAACACGGATGCGGTGTTAACAAAATACTAGCTTTTTAACGTTATTTTACACATAAACGTATTGCGATAGTTGTGTACGAATTTTTAACATTTGGGAAAAGAGCTCAACCACTTTTTGACGGCCACGTCATGGTTCAAGAAACGTTTGGGTCGATTTGTCTAATATATTTATTATATTATCAAGATACTAATCATTATCAGCCCATAACAAATGAAACTGGTGCTTAAGGAAGTCGTTCATTTTGCGACCAATCCCTGGCGGATCCGTTTCCACCGTGGGTTTCAGTGTTAACTTAGTGTAATTCGAATTACACTGAAAATACACCGGAATTTCACGTGTATCACACGGTGGGTTTGTGAAAATTTCACTTTCAGTTTACTCTTGTTTCACACTAATCTACTGACACTCGTTTTACACTCTATTGCCATTGAATTTCCACTGTATATCCTGGTAGTTCAAGCGCCACCGTACAAATTCGCTAAGAACTCGGCGTATCAACGGAGTTTCGACGGTGTTTTCCGGTAAATAGCGGTGTTTTGTCTGCCATGATGACACGAGGATTCAACTGTGTTTTCTCAAAGTTTTTATGACGTTTTGTCTGCGTTTTCTAGCGTATTTTTAATATTTTAAAATTTTGGTGTAATTAGTTTGTATAATAATTATTTTCACGTTAAAGGAGAACTTGCACTGAAAAAGAAAACGGTATAATATGATGTAATTTAAGCATAAAATTGAAATTCCCACTGAAACTGCCGCCGTGTAAAATCAGTGTAGTTTTGGTGTACCCTTGCTTTCATCGAAGCTCCGGTGGGAATAGCGTGTAGAAATCGTGTAATACGATGTAGTATATAAGCGCCCGAGTAAAAAAAAAAACTACATATAATTTTAAATAATTATATATAATTATATATGAATCATATCGAGTTAGACATAATTATACAGAATTATATATAACCATACAGAATTATATATAATCATATATAATGCCACAAAAAAAATTCAGCCTGTTTTTTTGTCAACGAAAAAACAGGCTGAAAACTTGCAGGAAGGTGAGAAAAGATGCCTGTTTAAAGTGGAGCTATTAATATTAATATTTCGAGGTGCCTATTTCTAATTTTCCATTTTCCATTTAAATAACATAATAAAAAAATTTTATTTTTTTTTATTTTTTTAGCTCGGCATTCACACCTTATATAAACAAATCCATAAGATATTCTTGTGGAGAATTTTACACTCTAAAAAAAAAGGTCGCTTATCATTTTTTGATACAGTCATCTATTCGAAAGTTATTGGAGCTGGAAGTTAAATCAATACTAAATTTTCAGATCTTTTACTTTTCCAGCTGGACTATCAGACTTATTAAAAAATGCAATAGTTCCTTTCTTGTAGATAATTTTATTCCCTACAAATTATTTGTAATGAAGTTCGTTGAAATTCCGCATTGTTTTTGAGTTATTTTTATTTTAATGTTAAGTTCTCAGAATAGATTGGAAGACTATTATTTTTACGAGCTTGGTATTAAATGAAAATAACTAGTAAACAATGTGGTAATTAAATAAACCATTAATAATAATTTGTAAGAAATAAAATTGTCTATCAAAAAAGTCCTATGACATTTTTTAATAAGTCTGATAGTTTAGCTGAAAAAAAATAATGATCTGGAAATTTATTATAGATTTGACTTCCTGCTCCAATAACTTTCGAATAGATGAATTTATAAAAAATGATGAGAGAACTTTTTTGTAAAGCGTTAAATTCTTTTAAAGAATATCCTATGGACTTATTTATATGAGGTGCGAATGCTGAGCTAAAAAAATTAAAAAATTTTTTATCATGTTATTTAAATGGGAAATGACAAATTAGAAATAGGCACTAAATATTAATATTAAGAGCTCCTCTTTGAACAGGCTTCTTTTCTCACCTTCCTGCAAATTTTCAGCTTATTTTTTTGTTGAAAAAAAAGTCGCCTCAAAATGGCACACCCTAATGTTTATATATGATTTTATATAATTGCGTATAATTATATATAATGTCAATGAAAAAATCACATGGTTATATATAATCTTACATAATTATATATGGTTATATATAATTAACAAGCAATCTACAGATTCCATAATAGATACCTGTGTTTTACTACAACTTGAATTTTTAAATAACTCGTCATTTAACTATGTTCTGTTTTCAATTGTTTGATTAAAAAATACAATTCATTATCACTTTTAAAGAAAAACTTTCTTCAAAAAAATATCTCTCATACTAAGAAATAAAAACACTTTAAGCAATCAAAAATTTTTTAATTTAAGCATAAAAATATGTCGATTTGAAAAAAAAAAATGTTGACTTAAGATAAAAATATCAAGATAATTATTTACTTGGTGCAAAATAATCAGATAATTGTAAAATGTATTTGTAATCAATACTAAAAGTTGGAATTATTTTATAATATAAGAATTAGGATGTGCTGAAAAACAACATTTTTTTTTTTTTTTTCGGGCACCACCAGATATTGATGGAATATGACAAAATAAAAATTCTGTCAGAAGCTTGGCTCTTAAATTCAAGTTTTAGAGGTAGCCCATCGTATTTTTCGGTTTCCCATTTAAATAAAATAGGAAAAATTTTTTTTACAGTTTAAAATTTTATCACTCACCAGGGAATCAGTGTATTGGAAAAATCAATGAATACTTGTGTTAAACATTGAACGTTACACAAAAAAGGCCTCTTATAATTTTTTGAAAAATATTCGAAGTCAAAGTTGGATTCATAGTAAATTTTAGTATTATTGCACATCTCAAGCGCGAAAGCGCTGAGGGTGCTTTATGATCGCTCTAAATTTTTTGACTCATTCACTCACATTAAATTATCTCGAGATTTTGTACTTTTTCGGCAAAACTATCAGACTTATCTTAAAATGTGATAGAGTCTTTTATGTAAATCATTTCACTTCCTACAATTTATTTTTCACAAAGTAATACAGTTCACTAGAACCAAGAAAATTAATCTTGATACAAAAAATTTGTTTTAACGATTCAGAAAATTGAAATTTTCTTGCACCTAGTAAATAATTATTCTGAATCAAAGTATTTTTTTCCTCGTTAACATATTTTTATGCTTGAACAAAAAAAATTTTTACTTGTTTCAAGAGTTCTTTTTTTCTAAGTATGAGAAATATTTTTTGTAAGGAAGATGTGTTAGTTTTTTGAAACAATATAACATTTTTTGGTTTAAAGACAATAAATTTTCTCGGAATAAGTACTATTGCTTAAACGCAAAAATTTTTGTATGCTCTAACCAAGAAAAAAAATCGGTCTGTCGGTTGACCCTGCGGGCCAGCCCCAAAACTTCCCGCGTATTTCAAGCTTCTTGAGCTCGAAAAACTGTAGTAGATACATTTTCGAGCTCTTCAAGCTCGAAAATACTTTTGTATGCTTTTGTTTTCAAAAAATAACGTTTTTTACAATTTTTTCTACAACGATATCTCTCGAACGAATAAACCGATTGAGACGTTTAAGGTGGCAGTCGACGCGTTTTATTGAGTTCTATAACTGATTAAATTTTGAAATTGATTCATCGAGTCATTTTTGAGAAATTTTCAAAATACTAAAAAAATTTTTTTTTTTTAATTCTTTCAACAACGGTTTCTCTTGAAAGAATTAACCGATTTTGATGTTTGAGGTGGCATTCGACGCGGCTTATAAATCTCCAGAGCCCAGTCCATTTTGGAATTAATCCATCGAGCCCGTAAAAAGTTATCCAAAAAAAACATTTTTGAAAAAAGTTTATTTTTGGAATATCTCCGAACGAGCCCTGCTGATCGAGCTCAATTTTTTTTCAGCTTCAAGATATTAAAAAACTGCGTCGAATGACACCTTGAAGATCAAAATCGGTTGATCCGTTCGAAAGTTATAGATATTTACATACGTACGTACGTACGTACGTACGTACATACATACATACATACACTCGGACATCATCGTGAAATAAGTCGGAATAGCTTTCTAGGACCTCAAAACGTCGACATCTGTTGGAATTTCGATTTTCACAAATCGGACTGAAACCAATAACTTCCCGAATTTTTGAAAATTTGCAATTTTCTTAGCGGGAAGTTAAAAATCTGGGCGTCGGTTGGCCCTGCGGGCCAGCCCCAAAACTTCCCGCTGTTTTCGATCTCAAAGAGCTCGAAAACATTAGTGTAGATATATTTTCGAGCTCTTCGAGCTCGAAAATGCTATCACATGCGATTGTTTTTTTACGATCTTCTTCAGCTCTAACAAGTTGCCTGTTATGCTAAAGTTTTAAAATTTAAGAATCAAGAATGGTTAACGAAGCGGTTTTTAAAATTTAATCCCTGATTATGTTCAATAAAATAAGTGTATTCAGGCAGAAATCAATGCCAGAGATTCAAATCAAGATTTAAATGAGTTTTGACTCATGTGAGAAACAATCAAATATAAATATCCGAGAAAAATATTAAAAACTACGTTTTATCAATTTTATTGTTGGTACTATGATTTAAACTAAAAACCAAGTTCGATGACATTATGTATCGAAAGTAACCATATAAAGGATGAGTTGGTATGACTTTAGACACATTTTCGTAGGTTATATTATGATTTATCCGGGAAAAATAACATAAAATGTTATTTTTTTAATTTTTCAACGCCGATATCTTTCGAACTAATTGATCGATTTTGACGTTTGAGGTGGCAATCGGCGCGTTTTATTGAATTCTAGAGCTGATTGAAATTTGGAATCGATCGCGTCAATCGTTTCGAAAATATTTCGAAAAAACCTTTTTTTACCATTTCTTTCTCCCGCGATAACTCTCGAACGAATTATCCGATTTTGATGTTTGAGGTGGCAATTGACGCGTTTTTTTGAGTACTAGAGCTGATTAGATTCTGATATCGATCGTATAAGTCGTTTCTAAGAAATCAATAAAAAACTAAAAAAAAAAATTTTTTGTTTTTCGTAATTCGCAGATATTTTCGAGTCTATTCGATCAAATGATCTAAAATTTTCAGAAAAGTTGATGGCCAACAAGCTCTTTCAATCGCCGCCTTAAACATCCAAATCGGTTCATTAGTTCAAAAGTTACAAAGAGTTTACATACATACACACACACACACATACATACACACACTCGGACATCATTCTGAAAATAGTCAGAATAGCTTCCTAGGACCTCAAAACGTCGACATCTGATGAAAACTCGATTTTCGAAAATCGGGGTGAAAACAATAACTTCCCGAAATTTTCGAAAATCGTCGATTTTCTTAGCGGGAAGTTAAAAATCTGGGCATCGGTTGACCCTGCGGGCCAGCCCCAAAACTTCCCGCTGTTTTCGAGCTCAAGGAGCTCAAAAACATCGTTGTAAATACATTTTCGAGCTCTTCGAGCTCGAAAATACTTTTGCATGCCATTATTTTCGAAAAAAACAGTTTTTAGCATTTCTTTCTCCCGCGATAACTCTCAAACGAATTATCCGATTTTGATGTTTGAGGTGGCAATCGACGCGATTTAATAAATTTTTAAAGCTGATTAGATTTTTGGATTGTGTGGTGGAGTTGTTTCAAAGATATTCGCAAAAAACTGTTTTTTATCATTTCTTTCTCCAACGATAACTCTCGAACGAATTATTCGATTTAGATGTTTGAGGTGGCAATCGACGCGTTTCATTGAGTTCTAGAGCTGATTAGATTTTGAAGTCGATCGTATAAGTCGGTCTCAAGAAATCAATAAAAAACTAAAAAAAAAAAATTTTTTTTTTTCGTAATTGGCCAATATCTTCGAATCTACTTGGTCAAATGATCTGAAATTTTCAGAAAAGTTGATGGCCAAAAAACTCTTTCGATTGCCGCCTTAACCATCCAAATCGGTTTATTAGTTAAAAAGTTATAAAGAGTTTACATACATACATACACACACACACACACACACACAGACACTCGGACATCATTCTCAAAATAGTCAGAATAGCTTCCTAGGACCTCAAAACGTCGACATCTGATGAAAACTCGATTTTTGAAAATCGGGGTGAAAACAATAACTTCCCGAAATTTTTGAAAATCATCGATTTTCTAAGCGGGAAGTAAAAAAATGCTTACCCTAAGAGAAAAATAAGTTGGGAATAAAGATATATATGTATATATTAGGGTGTTTAAAAAAAAAAACAAATTTTTGATCTTTAATGGTATCCAAAAATTGAAAGTATAACTAAAAATGAAAATTTTGGTACCAGTCGAAGCTCTTAATAATGATATTAAGGTTTGCCTCAATCCATTTTTCTATTTTCCATTTAAATATCACGGAAATTTTTTTTTTTTTTTTTTTTTTTTAATTTTCTAGCTCACAAACTAATCAACGGATTTTTATGCACTATAAATGTTTTTATAGGAAATTGAGCGCTCTACAAAAAAAGTCTCTTATTATTTTTTGATGAATCCTACTGTTCAAAAGTTATTTAAGCTTCAAGTCGTTTATAGTAAATTTTAAGATTTTTTACTTTTTCAGCGAAAATATCAGTCTTATCAAAAAATATCATAAGAACTTTTTTGTAGATAATTTTATTTCTTACAAATTATTACAAATAAAATTGTTCGAAAGTCCGCATTGTTAACAAGTTATTTTCATTTCAATGTCAAGCTCTTAAAAAAATAGATTCCTGATTGATTTTAAGAGGTTTTAAACTTAAGTTCAATTATTAGTTAGTTTTCCCTGATTATTGTTTAATAAATAATTAATTTATTATTAATCAGTTAATAGTAATATATAAGTTATTATTATTTAATAATTAAGTTTAGTTATTAGACAGTTTTCCCTGATTATTGTTTAATAAATAATTAATTTATTAATAATTAATAATAATTTACAAATTGTAATTAACTAATTATTGATACATTAGTTATTTACTAAACAATAATCAGGGAAAACTGTCTAATAACTAAACTTAATTATTAAATAATAATAACTTATAAATTACTATCAACTAATTAATAATAAATTAATTATTTATTAAACAATAATCAGGGAAAACTAACTAATAATTAAACTTAAGTTTAATTATTAGTTAGTTTTTCCTGTTTCAGTTTAATAATAAAAAATTATTCTATTGTATTATTCATGATATTGTTTAAAAAAAATAAAATTCGTTTAGTAATAGTATTTTTAAATGTTACTTTGAATTATGACTGACCAAAGCTGCAATAGAGCCTGAGACGCTTGGCCGCGCACCGTATTGGAAGCGCTTAGCGACCGACGTGCGGTGATAAATAATTTTATTTTGTTTAAACTAATCACGAGCAGTGAAATTTTCTTTTGGGATCTCAAACTTTAATAAATAACTCATGTAATCAATAAAAAAAAACTTTATTTTTTTACCGAGAAGTCAATGAAATTTTCATTTGTTTACTTAAACGTTAATTAACAATAGGATAATAAACAAAGAATTTCAAGCTATTAATATTTTTATGAAGTATAGATATTTGACAATAAATCCTGAAAATTTCATTAAGTTATCTTTAACGGTTGTTTTGGAATCTATTTTTTAATTAAAAGTACTCAAAATCTTCATTGTAAAAAAAATTGTCGTTAAAATGAAAATTTTGAAAAATCGTTTGAGGGTTTAATTTTTCATAATGACTACATAAGAAAAAAATACATAGACTTAATTTTCATGATCAAGTGGAAAATGGGGGGTCCACTTGACGTGATCTTACTCAGCTAGAAAATTAAAAAAAAAAAAAAAAAATTTTTCCGTGAAATTTAAATGGAAAATAGAAAAATGGATTGAGGCAAACCTTAATATCATTATTAAGAGCTTGGACTGGTACCAAAATTTTCATTTTTAGTTATACTTTCAATTTTTGGATACCATTAAAGAAAAAAAATTTGTTTTTTTTTTTAAACACCCTAGTATATATGTAGGAGAGGGAAGTCACCGGAGCTATAAGCAGCAGCGGAAGTAGTTCGATTCTCGCCACGAGATCGCGCCCACAGGTTGTAGTGTCCCTGGTAAGAAACTTATTTCAGAAGTGTTAAATTCCAAACTTGAGACTATTCTGGCCCGGGTACTCCACCGTTATTTGACAGAGTGATAAGTTCCTTTTTTGATGGTAATATAGTACATCCTATATTACATAATGACAAAAATATTCATTATCAATGTTTCCATGAATAATTATTCTTAGAAATTAAACTTGGGCTTTAATGTAACTTGGACTTACAAAAAAAAGTTATTTTAATAAGAAGTATAGAGTCTCTACTATATGAACAATAATTTACAATTCATTTAATACGTTGTACAGGATGTAATTTAAGCGTACAGTTTAAATTTCCACTAATTCAGCCGTGGTGTAAAATAAGTGTAGTTTTAGTGTAATCGTCCTTTTATCGAAGCTCCAGTGGGAATAGCGGGTAAAAATTGTGTAGTACGATGTAATTTAAGCGTGAAATTTAAATTTCCACTGAATCGGCCGTGGTGTAAAATAAGTGTAGTTTTAGTGTAATCTTTTGTCTATTGAAGCTCTGGTGGGAATAGCGGGTAAAAATCGTGGAATACGATGTAATTTAAGCGTAAAATTTAAATTTCCACTGAATCGGCAGTGGTGTAAAATGAGTGTAGTTTTAGTGTACTCCTTCTTCTATTGAAACTCCGGTGGGAATAGCAGGTACAAATCGTGTAACCCGGAGGAGTGCAGTGTAATTTAAGTGTATGTTGTGTGGAATTTTTTCACATTTACACGGTGGGATTTCAGGGAATTCAGTGGAATCGGATCCGCCAGGGATGTAATGAAGGTTACAAGTCTAGTCGTGAGTGTTACGTCAAAATAACACATATTAAGAGTCGCGCTCCTGTTTAGCCTTCGCCGAGCGAAATAACTGGGACGGAGCTATAAGAATGACTGTTTATTTAAAATTAAAAGAAAATAATAATTAAAGATGGTTTCGTTGTCTAAGAGATAAATTAAAATATTAAAAATTAAGTAAAATAAAATTTAATTAATTAAGTAAAATAATAAAAGCAAAATCAAAACAACTTCCAAATTTATTAAAATCAAAACAATTATTTAAAAATTATTACAAAACAAAATTTAATTTGCATTAGACAATTAAATGCTATTTAAAATTTTAACACTTTTATAAAATGGTTTGACTCTCGATTTCACTTGTTATTTAATTTATTTAAAATCAATCAATTTATTATTTTGAATTGAATAATTAATTATTTGTTTAATTAAATTGTTACCTTGATTTATTTGATGATTATTATTGTTATCAATAATTATTTATTTGATTTTTTATTTATTATTCTTCCTTCTTAACCCTTGATAATTGATGGAATATTATTATCAATATTGAATTTTATTTATTGAATGAATTATATTTAAATAATTCAACTTGAACTTGATAACTGATGGAATATTTATCAAAATTATTTTTTATTAAAATGAATCATTACTTCCAATAATTCATGATTATTTAAAAATATTCTGAATTATATTTTTATAATTCAGTTTATAAATAATTAAACCACATTACAATGATTTAATAAAATTGAGGACCGTGCCTTTAAACAATTAAAATTTCGTCAATGACGAATGAGCTCACTTAGGAAACTGAAATCTTTTTCGATTTCCAGAAGAGCTGTTACCAGGTAGTAACATCCCTTCCAATAATTATTCAATTTTACCAATTGTTTTATTGGCTATAATTAAATCAATATTTTTTTTATAATTATTATTTATATATATATATATATATAATTTTCATGACTTCCAATGCAGCTAGCAACATACGCATAAAGCATTGGAGTCGAATTCACAAATCAATATTTATTGATTCTTATTTTTTTCTTTTTTTTTTTCTTTGCAATAAACTCTTTTTAATATTTTATTATTTATTTTATTTTAATTATTAATAACGTGCTTATTAATAATTATTATTATTTATTTATAAATATTTCATAATTTCAATTCATAATTCTTTATTTCTTTATTCCTTTTTACTTTATTATTAATAAACTTATCATTAATAATTATTTTTCATACATAGTTTTTTATTAATATTTTTGTTATTTCAAACTTTTATTTTATACCTATCAGGATAATATTCTTTTCATAATTCATAATTTCATTTCATTTTTAATTATTAATTATCATTATTTATTCTTTCATGCAATATCATCAATTCATTTTATTATTCCGTATTTCATATTTATATCATTTCATTATTTCTTTTATCAATTATTTCATATTTCATATTTATAAAAATTAAATCATTTCATTATTTTTCTTTATGATTTCATTTTTTATAATTTCAATATTTCCTTTATTCAACATCAATTTAATTATTTATAAATTTTATATTTATTAATAATTAACAAATATAAAAATTTATATTCAAATTTAAAAACAACATTTTTTTATTATTTAACTTTTTTCATTTATTCATAATTATTCAATAATAAATTGACATAAATAAATATAATTTGAATTTAAATTCAAATTTAAAAATCATCAGCCGTAATAATGGCTGGAAGTCATTTGCTAATTTAATTAATTTATGCATAGCCAGATGGCATAACATGTATGATTTTTAAGAAGTTGATTGACAGTGAGAATACGACGTCATGACGTCACATGAGCATAGATGTTCTAAAAAATGTCCGCGTTGTAATACCTCGTCTGTATGTAAATATGTAGCTAAAAAAACTTGTATTTTATGTAATCACTAGTTTTTAAATATTGAATATTATAAGAATAATTTAAAATTAGCTTCAGCTAATTTACGCGGTAAAAATAAGGCTCTTACAGTTTGTGATGCTTTGAAATTATGTGCGGCATGTTGTAGATACATATATCATAATCTAGAGCATAAGTGTAACATAAAGGCACTAGGGGTATAAGCATGGTGAATTTGCCCCCGAAAGGTATCAGCTTGATACTGCGGGGATTTTTAGGTACTAATAAGATATTAAGATCCTGAGAGTTTCAGCTTTTGAAACCAATCGGTCTTCGAGAAAAAGCCAAATATGTAAAAATCAGATAAAATGGATATTCTCAGAGACTATTTTATCGATTGACTTATTCTCGGGATATGTTTTGGGGGTCGATAGCAGCTCCTTGGAAAAAATTGGGAGCTTGATCGGTCGACAACAACCTCGAAAAAAATGACTTTTTAGTTTTAATTTCGACTTTTCACGATGTTACGGTTCTGGTACAATTATGAAATAATTTTTTTTGGAGTCCTCATCCAATTTCCTATTGGCTTAAATGCTTTTAAAATTTTTAAAAAAGGTATGCCATATAGAAAAACAATAAAAACCACTATTTAATTAATTATGTAGTTTTTTTTTGCATTTAATTAAAATTATTTTCAAATTGTCGCTTTTAGTCATTGAATATGGTATGTTATCGACTCAGTCGTCTTATGTGCAAAAAGATCCACACGACCGACGCGCCCACTGGCGTATTTGGTCGTATATACAATAGCTGACAAAAGTGTTGTTTATGATCTGAATCTGAGAGATTGTCTGTTCGCATTTTATTTATTAAGCTAATAAAATGACTCCAAATAAAAAATCAATGATAAATGTTGCATTTGCTCAAAAATAGTAAAGAAAGTTCCGGGAACTCCTAAAATCTTATTAACAGAACAAGACATTGATGAGTTTTCTGCAGTATTTGATGGTGAATTTTTTACTGGTGATATTGTTTGTGGTAAATGTCGTGTAGAGATGTATAAAAAAAGAAAATTTGAACCGGTGGTTTTTGATGCTGAAGATGAATCTGAATCTATCGTTAGTGGAATGTTAGAACGAACGGAGTCTAGTCTGTCACACATGACATTGTCAAGTTCAGATGATCCTTCTTTTAGAGTCAACATTACTCCTACCGATTGTACAGAGTACGTTGAGATTCGTATGAAAAGAACTATTTCAACTCATCGATACTGTTGTCTTTGCGGTCATACTAGTGACTTAATTATTATTCCTCAAAAAGCCCGAATGCAGTCATTCATTAAGCGACGAGTCTTCATACCAGATGGAAATCTATGCTGTCGAAATCATTTAATAAACAAACGATTCTATGATGAATCTCTAGGTTTGATCAGAGTTTATTCTAACTGGACTTTAATTTCATCTGTAGAATTAAGTAATATGATGGGAAATTTTGCTGTTGAATGCGATTCAACATTACTGAATGAAATGAAGGATTATCGTTTATCAGATGAGAAGCTTCGTGTTTTGACTGGTTTAAGATGGGAAAATGTGATTGAGTTGCGGAATAGGTTAGTTTCAATGAGAAATACTGATGCTCGAAGTGTAACTCAAGCAATAATAGTGTTTTTGGTTAAGCTTCGCACAGGTAATTCAAATAAGTTAGTATCTACAATCTTGGATATTAACGAAGAGCAGTTAGTGTCGAAGTATTGTGAGCAAGCCATCCAATCTTTCGAAAAAGACATTTTACCTTCGCGTTTTGGTTTAAATGCAGTATCTAGGGCTGATCTGATTGAGACTCATACATCTTCAGTTGCTAAGAAACTTCACAATGATTTAAATGATAAACTCATTTTAATTTTTGATGGGACTTATGCTCGTCATGAGAAAAGTTCTAATAATGAGTACCAAAGAAAGTCATATTCTGGTCAAAAAAAGTATCACTATGTAAGCCATTCACGATTTGCACAACTGATGGATACATAGTTGATATGTTGGCACCGTATTATGCTAACCAAAATGATGCTACTATAATGCGGGATATCATAGACAATCCTGATGGTATATGTCATTTATTAGAACCTGGCGATGCATTTGTGGTAGATCGAGGATTCCGTGATGTGAAAAGATACTTAGAAGAAAAAAATTATAAAGTATTAATGCCAGCACTCAAAGGAAAAAAAAAAATCAGTTGACAACAGCTGAGTCTAACGCTTCAAGAA
Organism: Microplitis manilae; assembly: GCA_030273425.1. Taxonomy (NCBI): domain Eukaryota; kingdom Metazoa; phylum Arthropoda; class Insecta; order Hymenoptera; family Braconidae; genus Microplitis; species Microplitis manilae. Next base: position 8,049,872 of record CP092730.1, on the reverse strand, counting down.
ATGTAACAAAAATTCGTTGGGCTGTAGAAGCAGTTCATGGGATGTTAAAACAAAAATATCATTTACTTGATCAAAGAATTGACAACAAAATGCTTCCTAGGGTTGAAAGTTTTTTTAAGATTGCCTCATTTTTGCATAATATGTATAGTGAGCGTCTTACTTCCGACTCAGAGTTTTTGGATGAAGTGATCGAAACAATGAAATCGCAAAATAATGTAGTAAATACGTTAGCTGAAGACGTTCAAAAAAATGGCTGGCAGCGAAAAAAATTGCCGTTTCAAACAATTTCATCTGAATCTCTTGACGACTTTCCAGAAATGACAGAAAATGATCTGCGTATTTTTTTCACTGGTTCCTATCAATTGAAACAGGCTTTTTCCTATTTAGCAGAAATGCTTAATGAAACTGGTAATCTCACTATTCAATATGTGAAAGAACAGTTAAATATACTCAAAATTCAAGTTCAATCCAAACACATTAATAGAGAGGTTTATAGGTGTTTTATTGAGTATAAAAAAAATGCTATTGGTCCAAAAAGCATATTGAGGCATAGTCGTGAGTGTGCAAATGGTTTGAGAACAATTGGATGTTGCTCTCATGTTGCTGCTGTTGTTTACTATTTATCACACGGGAGATATTTAACAAATATTTTAAGGCCTGCTGAAATACTTAGCAAATTATTTGATAGAGACAGTATTTCACCTGTGATTGAAGATGATAGTGATGAAGACTGATAAAATATGATTATAAATTTTTTTCCTCAAGTATATCTTTTATTTGTTGTTATGTATTTCTAATTTACAAACTAAAATCTATTTTCTGTTTTATATGTGTATAATGTTTATAATATTTCAGTTGATATTATATGACATGACAAAATTTAACTGCTGAAGCAGAGATTATTTTTGCAAATAACATTCAAGAACATATACAAACTAGAAAAATAATGATTCACACTTTAAACATGTAAATAAAGTAAATATTTGCTTAAAAAGTGGTTTTTATTGTTTTTCTATATGGCGTACCTTTTTTAAAAATTTTAAAAGCACTTAAGCCAATAGGAAATTGGATGAGGACTCCAAAAAAAATCGGTCTGTCGGTTGACCCTGCGGGCCAGCCCCAAAACTTCCCGCTGTTTTCGAGCTCAAACAGCTCGAAAACATTATTATCGGCATTGTTCGAGCTTTTCAAGCTCGAAAATTACATTTTACATGAAATTTATCATATTTTCTATTTTGACATAATACAATTAATATCAAGAAAATATTTCAACTTGAGTCAATAAAAAGTAATATAATAGATAAAACAAAATTCAAAAGATAGATTGAATATTAAATAGAATTTAATATGATATTAAAAATAATACATACTCGAGAAGATTGTATGTCTTTAAAAAATGATTGTATATCATCAATATTTACTTCATTAAAAAAAAATCTTTGAAAAATATTGACACGTCAGTTATGTAAATCTTGGTTACAATCTTACTTTTTATATCTCCACGCATAACACATACATCAATTATATTTTTAAGGAGATATTGTAAATTTTCAAATTTGTTGTTTTACAATGAGTTTACTTATATATAACAGATTGAAATTTTTAAAACTTTCTTTGAAAGATCGATCTTTTACTCTGACGATTGAATGACATTTTTTATTTATAAGTTTAGCAGTATTTATTTTTATATTACAAGCTATTTCTTATTTTTGATAATTTCAACGATTATTATTATAATTTGCATAAAACAAAATTTATTTCATCGCAAGTTTGGTGAAAAGAAAAACTTATTACATTAAAAAATATGAATAGAATAACACGTTTTTCTTTTTTGAAGAATATTTTGTCTGAAAATAGTGCACACTTACTATTTTTATAGAGTAATTTGTTAAAGGTGATAGTAACTCTTACATTGTAGATAGTACCTAGTACTATCTATTATGTAAGTATAGTATCTAGTTATTCAACGTACAATCAGTTATTATATGTTTGAAGATCAGTTTTAACGATGATAAAATAGTTTTCTTAATCAGATAGATTATTTTTGATAGTTTCAACGACCATTATTAAAATTTGTGTAAAATGAAATTTTTTTAATTGCAAGTTTGGTCGAAAGAAAATCTTATTAGGTTAAACAATATGAATAGAATAACATGTTTTTATTTTTTTAAGAATATTTTGTTTCTTTGAAAATAGATCACATTTACTATTTTTATAGAGTAACTCACTAAAGATCTTTGTAAAACTTTAAATATTTTATTTTGAGTAAAGCAGTTTCGTCTCAGTGTACGTATCAGACTCTTCAGTATAGCTCAACCTACACTTGCTATAGACTGCTTATGACTAGTATGAGATATTGTTAAACAATATCTCGTTATTCAACGTATAACCATTTATTAGATGTTTGAATTATAATTTATATCAAAGAAAATTATTTTAATCGCAAGTTTGGTCACAAGCAAATCTTATAATGTTAAGCAATATGAATAGAATAACATGTTTTTATTTTTTTAAGAATATGTTGTTTTTTTTAAAATAGATCACATTTACTATTTTTATAGAGTAACTCGCTAAAGATCTTTGTAAAACTTTAAATATTTTATTTTGAGTAAAGCAGTTTCGTCTCAGTGTACGTATCAGATTCTTCAGTATAGCTCAACGTACACTTGCTATAGACTGCTTATGACTAGTATGAGATATTGTTAAACAATATCTAGTTATTCAACGTATAACCATTTATTAGATGTTTGAATTATAATTTACATAAAAGAAAATTATTTTAATCGCAAGTTTGGTCACAAGCAAATCTTATAATGTTAAGCAATATGAATAGAATAACATGTTTTTATTTTTTCAAGAATATTTTGTCTCTTTGAAAAGAGATCACATTTACTATTTTTATAGAGTAACTTGCTAAAGGTCTTTGTAAAACTTGAAACATTTCATTTTGAGTAATGCAGTTTCGTCTCAATGTACATATCAGACTCTTCAGTATAGCTTAACGTACACTTGTTATATACTGCTTATTACTAGTATGAGATATCGTTAAACAGTATCTAGTTATTCAACATAGAAATTAGATGTTTGAAGATTTGTAATTATAATCATGAATTAGATATTTTAGTTAGGGATAAATAATTTTTTACAATTTCAGCGCTCATTATGATAATATATATAATAAAAAAATAAAAAATATTTTTTCAATGCCATGTTTGGTCAAAAGCACTAGTGTTAAATTTAACAATCTGGATCGAATAACATATTGGTATTCTTTCCCGAAATATTTTGTATTTTAAAACATAGTTACAGTTATTTTTTATAGTTTAATTTTATTAATCATATGTCAAGTTTTTAAATTTTCTTCGCGTTTCATACAATTTTCTTTGACGTATATACTCTTTGTTTAAATCAATTCTAGAAATACGTATATTGCACCATACATCTTCAGAAAAATCATATGATTGTTTATTTCTGTGTGCTGCGACAAAATGTGTATTTTCTATATTTATTAATGTTAGTGGTATTTTCGTTTTCGCAGTTTCAGGTGAGTACTTTACAATTGATATTATATCGCCAATAATTGAATGAACAGTTATAACAACGATATTAAGATTTAATGCAGTGCCCAATATATAAAATGACCCTTCATTACCCCATTTGTTTTGTTCAGCTATCATTTTTGGGAATTCAATAATTTTTGGTGTGATCATGGCATTGTCATATTTATCTCTTATTTCAATAACACCTCTAAATATAAGTGGTCCATATGAATCAATATTATTTAAAATTTCATTAATAATAAATATTTTAATTTCCATATATTTATTTTCATTATTGTAAATAAGATCTGCTAATGCTCGATATAAGCAATCTCCTTGGCCTTTATTGTCAACTATGTTAAAGTTTTTGTTTAATAAACGATTTCTCTTTGTGTTAATTTGTGGTAATGAATTCATTTTCAATTTATAAATTTTTCGATTACTGTTAATTGTTTTGATATTGTTTGGGTCAAATAAAGTTGTTTTTTGTATGATAGGTAATATAATTTTCTCATTTTTGTTCCAGATTTGTTTCATTATATCAATATTTGAACTGTTAGCAATTCCATATAAAATAGCTTTTATATTTAGTGTTGCGTTATTTTCAATATTAACAATTAAAGTTTTTTTATGGGTTAAAATGATATGTTCATTTAATTTTGTATTTTGCAATATTTCTAAGGTATCAGAAATGGAATTTTTTTCTTTTGGTCTATCGTTTGAATTATTTGATGTTTTATTTTGAATATTTATTTGCGATGTTTTTTTAACATTACATTTATTTTGATTCCTTTTTGATGTATAAATGTTAGAATTTTGGCAATAGGTATTTTCATTAAAACTAATGTTTTTAAAAAGATTATGGATATTTTGATCATCATAAAAAGTATCTTGTTCACAACTGTTATCTTTAAATGATATACTTTTTCTCAATAACTCAGTGACTTCATCGATTTTTTTGGTATCATTTCTGTTTGTGTTACTAATGTTATCTTGTTTGCGATCACTATTAAGTTTTGTAGTACGATTATTTTGACCATAGTTTGAATATCCATATTCTGGAAAACCTATAAGTGTTCTTTCTATGAGCATTTTAGATATGTGATTTCTCATATCTGATACGTTATACATTTTTTGTAAAATTTCGATATCTGGTATTATATTGTTACAAAGTAAAGTAGCAAAATATATTGCAAATGCTCCACATGAAATTGCATCAGGTTGTTGTTGTACTTTGTGAAATTGATAGCTTTTATTAAATGGATAAATCATATTTAAATAATTTTTTTGATCATTGTTTAAGCAGAATGAATTTAAACTATCGTATATGTGAACGATACCATTGCCATCGTATTTAGTACAAATCCAGTGTCCAATTGAGTTTTCATTACTATTCATTTCAGTAATTGGTCCACTATATAAAATTTGTATATTCGCAGCAGTATTAGGATTGGGTTGTAAAAAAGTTAATAATTCTCTACCAATAAATGTAACATCTTGGGCATTGTTGTATATACCACGATTTTCGAATGCTGAATTCATAATATCATGAAATAAGTTAATGTGTTCATCTTCTAAATAGCAATCAGAACGTTTAATTTGATAGTATTTATGTTCTGAGATTTCTTCATTTGATTTAGCATTATGTATATTATTTGTTACGTTTGTAATTCTTTGTGTTGTTAAATTTATTTGTTTCTTTACTTCAATTTTATTATTGTTGACATTAATGACATCATTTAATGATTTTGTAATGTCTCCCATATTGATTTTTTTATCATTTTTCAGTATGTTTGCAATTGATATTTGATTGCTTGTATTATATTCTTTTAAAATTGTGTATATAGGTTTATGGTAGCTGAAGTAACTTTCATAAACTCCACATTTTACATCAATAAAATTTGTGAATATAACATCAATTTGTGTATTTAAATCGGTTGTAACGGTATCATTTGGCAATCTAGTTTCTAAATTGTATTTTTTGAGATAATCAACTAAGTAATTGTCCGCCATATTTTTTCTTTTACTATTAATATTAAAATTAAAATCACCTACTAAAATTATTTGGTTGTTATGGGGAACTTGTTTGATTATTTTATCACAAATTTTTTCAAACATAAAGTGTGTTGTTGATGGAGATTTATAACCACTAACTATGTAGTAATTTTTAACTTTTACCATAAGTAATTCTATATGAGATTTTTCATTATATTCAATGTCGGAAGTTATATAAATTATATTTAAATTAGTTTTGGCATAACATATTAGCCCTCTGCTGTTATATTTACAATCAGATCTAAATATAATATGATAGTTATCAATGTTTACATTATCAATTTTTTTTGTTTGAGTTTCGCTGAATAATAATAGATCACTTCTTTGATACCATTCATCAGATATGATATATTTTGCATTTTTTTTTAATGAATTTATATTTTGGTAAGTTATTATATATCCTTTCTCTTTTTTTAAATTATTGAATGATAATTCTAGTTTTCTATCTGATTTCATAAATGATAATTCTTCTAGAGTGATTTTTCGTGTGTTTGTATTTTTTTGTGATGCTTGAAAAGAACCAATAATAAATAAACCTTCTAAACTTCTAGGTCTACTCATGGCTACATAACTCATTTGATCAGATATGCGTTCTTTTTTTCCATTTATTGTGTTAAAAGTTACACAAACTTGGTCGTAAGTTTGACCTTGTGATTTATGTATAGTCATAGCTTCTGCTTCTGTTACTGGAAATTGTTCACGTATTGCTCTAAATTCTAAATTTGTGGAAATATTTAGTGTAACAGAAGTTTTCTTAATTGGTGTTAATTGTGAATCAATGTTATGCTGTTTCATAAATCCAGCTAAAGATGTTCTTGCTAAACTACCAACATTATCGGGAGTAAATTTTATCCACAGTATTTCTGGTTCATTTGAGTTTTGATCAAATGTTATTGATTTTAAAGTACCACAAGCTCCATTTACTAAACCGTCTTCAATTTTAATATTACAAGTAATCATGTATTTAATATCAGTTTTTAATTTAATTTCATAAGGTAATCCACCTGTATCTTGTGGTTTTTTATTTTTTAATGCATCCAAAGTTTTTTGTTTAGTTAAATTACTTACTTTGCTCTATAAAATATCTTTCGCGTAAGTGATTATTATTTCTCCCGGAGCTTCAGAAATTCTTAAATTATTATAATGATTAACTCTTTCATTTGTTGCATATAATCTTATTGCTGTTTTTGGTACATCATCAGGATTTTTAACTTCACGAGATTTAATCAATTTAATGTCTTTTTCTGTCATATTACCAACAGCTAAATTGTTTAAAGCATTTATAAATTCTACTTCACCTTTTTGTCGCATTATCTGTTTTAATTCATATATCCTGAATTCATCCCATAATGGATTACGATTTATTAAATCTTTATATTCATGATCGTTTGGTATTTGAAAAATAAAACGATCTCTTACAGGAGGTAATTGCATAAAATCACCAACTACAATTACAGATATATTCCCAAATGATTTGTTAATTCCAGTTATTTGTCGTAAGCGCATATCTATTTGATTAAATGTTTTTGATCCTATCATAGAAACTTCATCCATTATTATTAGTTTTACAGATATTAATTTTGATCGAATTTGATTTGCTACGTCATTTGATAATTCAGGCATTTGACCACTAAATTGATTAATTGGTAATGAAAATGCAGTATGTAATGTCATACCATTTATTAAATAAGCTGCTTTACCAGAAGGAGCTGTTAATAACACAATTATTTTTTCTAAATCACCACCAGGTTTGTTGTCATAATAATTTGTTATCATTTGGTATATTAAATTAATTAAATAACTTTTTCCAACTCCTGCTGAACCACTTAAAAATATTCATAGTGGTAATTTGTCAAGTTTGAAGCAATTTAGTACATGCATTGCAAATTCTTTTTGCTCAGTATTTAAATTTCGAAACATTTCATGTATATCTGCAATTGATATTCTTGTTGGACATGAATATCTATTAATTGATGGTTCAGTTTTTTTTTTTTCATTGATTTTTTTATTGTTTTGTTCAAAAATATCAACTGGATGGTCAATTTGTTTAATATTTGTTTCTTCTTCGTTATTTTCAGCGTTTTCTTCGCTCATATCATTTAATATTTTTACCCATGCATCATCCAATTTTTCGTCACTTATTATTGCAAAGACTTTTCGATTTGCTTCGATAATAGATTCATTTTTTTTGTATATAACCATGTGATCAACATTTTCAACTTCAGTTGTTTCATTTCTCCATGGCATAAATAATAATATTTGTTCTCTATAATAATTGATCGGATCTTGATGTAATTTATATCTTCTATATCTAATAATAGCTGTTTGTTGTCTATTTCTGTACTGTTCAGTTTCATCATCATCACTTTTCTCTTCAATTATATCATTATCACTTGCATTTTCACTTTTTTTTGTATAATTTGCAGTGAAATCAGCAAGGCATACATTTTCGTATTGTTTTTCTCGGGTAGTGTATTTTTGAAACGCATCATCTGCGAAGATTTCAGTAGAATCAGGTTGTAATTCATTTATTTTTTTTAAGGCAGCATTTGATTTTAAAATTCTAACTCGTTCAGCTATCGGATTACAGTTTAAAAACGTGTTTGTGATTTTTCTTAATTTTTCTCTTGGGTTGAGATAACCGTTCGAACAATCATCTGCGGCTTCTCTTAAAACTTTTGCTAAACCACTAAAAGGTTTAGATATATAATTTGTAACATATGACATTAGGGCATATTCATCGAGTATATATTGTAAATCCATATTTGCTTCCCATAAATGAAGAATGTCTTTATTGTAAGCATTAATACCAACTTCTAAACTAGATCGTTTAAGAAATATTTGTGGTTTTTTTAATGTGCTTCATATTGCTAATATATATTCTTCTTCCGTCATATTTAATTTAGTTATCATTTCTTCAAATGTCATGAATATATTTTGATCTTTATAGAAAGTATTCATGAGATTTTTAATTTCATCGTATGACTTAGGCGCTGTTTCACCATCTTCAAGCGGTTCTAAAATCATAGTTTCTTTCATCACTGGATATGGAATATTGAATCTACATTTTTTATTTTTTTTATCTTTATAACATGTGTGAGTATGGTTATGACGTTGTAAATTAATAAACGGATAATTCGCGTTGTATTCACAGGTAATAAATTTATTAATTATATTAATGATCTCTTGTTTTGTAGTTTCATTATGTTTGTCATATTCAGGTATTGACTTTTTTAGCCACATAAGAATATGAGCATGAGGACTTCCACGTAATTGAAACTCGATTCTTACGTAAGAATCTGTAATTGTATATTCATAAAATATAATATCTTTTTTTTGTATCATAAACATGAATTTATCTAATTTATGATGAAAATATTCAGCACACATAATTGGATCATTCCTGATTAAATTACTTTTTATATTATATTCTAGTTCATATGCTTCTTTAAGGGATATTGTTTGTCCTGATTCACTAAATTTCATAAGACATTGAATCAACTCTGGCCATTGTGATTCACCTGCTGACAGTGTCAGGAAAAAAGCAGGTTTCCCCAGTTGTCGTATCATTGCACACAGTTCATTTTTTTGTCGTTCCCAATACACGGAAAGATTAGAACCCGAGTGGTTACTGTTCTGCACCCGACTCAGTACGGTTCTTGAAAAAAATGAAAGAAAATCGAGTTAGCACCCGACTGAGTGATGTGCGCACACGAGTCAGTCAGGTGCTGAACAGTAACCAGTGTGGTGCTGCACCATAATCCGAGCACAGTAACCAGTCTGGTGCGGCACATGAATGGCTCGTGTGTGCACACGAATGGTTCGTGTGCGCACACGAATGAGTAGTGTTCTGCATGTATACATAAAAAACTAAAAGGTTAGAAATAAATTGACATATAAAGTAAATAAAGGAGACTAAATAAATTAAATTGTGTTTTGCTCAAAATATAATTCAATTTATTTAATTACGAACAATTAATAAATCATACAATATTCCTTTTCTACTGTAATACTTGAAATAATTCGCATCCACTGTTATTACCACAAAAAAAAATTGGGATTGGAGTTATTTTGTTGATAAGATTAATAACAAAAATCGAAAATAAATAAAACGAAATAATAAATGATTGTTTAAACTATTTAAAAGATCATAAATTAAAATCCATTCCATCCTACTTTTTATGAGTATATGGAGTAAAATGATTTTGAGTACGTGAGATGTTAAATAATTAACCTCCCAAAGTCAACACAGCATATCATAAATATTAGACGACTATTAACAACATTTGTAATATCAATTTAGTTACCTAAATATTCATAAATCTAATGGATATTTAACACAATTGTACATAAAAATTAAATCAAAATTATGATGACTAAATTTACATATAAAATTGTTCATACACTTGCTAAACAATTTATTTTATTACTTCGTTTTATTTATTTTCGATTTTTATTATTAATCTTATCAACAATATAACTCCAATCCCAATTTTTTTTTTGTGGTAATTACATTGGATGCGAATTATTTCAAGTATTACAGTAGAAAAGGAATATTGTATGATTGATTAATTGTTTGTAATTAAATAAATTGAATTATATTTTGATCAAAACACAATTTAATTTATTTAGTCTCCTTTATTTACTTTATACGCAATTTATTTCTAACCTTTTAGTTTTTTATATATACATGCAGAACACTACTCATTCGTATGCGCACGCGAACCATTCGTGTGCTCACACGAGCCATTCATGTGCTGCACCAGACTGGTTACTGTGCTCGGATTATGGTGCAGCACCACACTGATTACTGTTCAGAACCTGACTGAGTCGTGTGCGCGCATCACTCAGTCGTGTGCTAACTCGATTTTCTTTCATTTTTTTCAAGAACTGTACTGGGTCGGGTGCAGAACAGTAACCACTCGGGTTCTAATCTTTCCGTGTACGATGGAGATGATCGAATCGTTTTTAATATTTTATATCCATGATCTACGTTGATTAAGTCATTAAGAAATTTATCATTCATTATATTATTTACTGTTACATTTTGGGTTTGCTTAGTTTTTCTTAAGCATACATTTATATTGGCTATACATGCTAATTCTAATTTTTTTTTAGCCATGAATAGTACTCGTGATGGTATACATGATCTTCGAAGATGACGTGTAGCTTCTGATTTTGCTCGGACTGTGTAACTAATGTTTTTTGGTACATTAAAAGTATGACCTGAGTAGTTACTAGGGTATTCTCCCCGCCGCTATTGTTCTCGAACAATGGTGCCTGATATAAAAATAATTTTTATGTGTTTCATATATATATATATATATATATATATATATATATATATATATATATATATATATATATATATATATATAATTTTTAAGAAGAAGAAGAGTCATCAAGGAGCGATTTGATGCTATTGAAAAAGAAAAAACCATTTGATGTGGATATAACTATTAAGCTGACTGGTAATTATACAGAGACAAAAGAAATTAAGAGCGAAGAATTAAAAGTTAATATAATACTTGAAAACCAAAAAGATTACGATTTGGAAAAAATTCTCAATTATCTGGTTAGTGTGTTGAAGAACACTTTCTTAGAAGTCGAAGTACCACCACCATTAAAACGCCGTCGTAGAAGCGCATTTGTATTACAATGGAATAACTAATAATAGAAGTTGAGCGTCTGGTGAAGAAGTATATATATATATATATATATATATATTGGTCTACCTGTATGAGTGTATATGTGACTGATCTAGTTTTTATCATGTATAATTTTTTTCTAGAATTTCTATTTTTCAGTATGTATAAAGAAATCGTGCGTGGGACCAGCATCGGGTAGTTCCTTCAGATGGCGTTTAAGAAATTATTAAAAAAAGACGGGGTAGAAAGATTCGACACAGTGTCATTTTTAGTGCATCGAAGTAAACATCGTCCTGCAATATATTTTGTGGAGTTTGTAACGGGTAAAACTGGGGTTTATTTTTAAGGTACAATTTACAGGTTAATAATTTATTGATAAGATGAAAATGATGAACCCGATAGAACCAGAAAAGATACCTCAGAAATGAATTTACTTATTAGCCAGTATTATTTAATAAACAATACTTTAAATCAAATAAAATAAAACCAAATTTGAATTACAACACAAACTACCCCTTTTTGCTCGGTTTAGCTCGCCGGAATCCAGGGTTGAAAAGGGGTCTTCCAATAACGACAGACAATATTAATAATAAATGACTTCAATTTTATTAAACAAAATCAATCACACTTTACATAGGCTTCGAGCCTTTGTTCTACTACCTTTTTACAATAATTTAACTTAATAATTAGTCGCGGTTTTGATATTGCTTATTCATACAATTTACACGGTTCAATGCTATTCCCGGTTTGCACGGTTTTACACGGTTTTCACGGTTTGCACGGTTTACACGGTTTGCACGGTTTTATTGCTATTCAAGAAATTCTATTCACGGTTTGCACGGTTTACACGGTTTACACGGTTTGCACGGTCACGCAATATAACACATACATCAAAAGTTCGCGATCTACAACGCGGTTCTACCCTCTCCCGGGTGCTTAAAGGGGTGTCTGGTCAACTCCCCCGTCAGCCCTGTACGAGTTCCCTTCCCCGAGGGTAAACGGATGGTCTCCGTCTAGCCCCCACCTAAGCGGCTAGTTTCACCTACCACCCCTTGGCTGAAGGCCTCAGAGTGGGGACCCTTATATCTCCCCGAGAATCAAATTTCGCTTACCTTGGTCCGGTCGGACTCGGGGTAGTCGAAGTTCCAGATGTTGTCCAGGGAATGGTCTTTTCTAGAGAACGTCTCGGGAGACTAAGTTGCCAATACGGGCCCTCCCGAGCGCTTTTATTACCTGGGCTATCCGTCACACATACGGAAAGGGATACTTTCCGTCGCCCTCTAGCGTCGCTCGTGGAAATACGGTGATCGAGAAATTATTCTAAGTCCAAACCGAATAAGTCAATGGGAAACTAAAATTACAAAATAATATCTCAAGAGATTGAATTTCTTCTAAGTTTTTGTGCAGCAATATCAAAGAGAATTTAACAAATATAATTTAAATGAAATATAAAGTGATTTGGAACGAAAAGAATGTGTTTAAGCCTTTGAGTAAACATCTAATACGGCGAAATTAGCCGTGCGGCTTACACACTCGCGAGCGAATGGAAAGAGAATGAAAGAATATGCGATTAAAATACTAAGTTAAATTAAACTCTCTCTCATTATTTTTACATATTCTGTCTTATTTTGTATTTTCTTTCAATCTCTTGAATCTTTTAAACGAATTGTATAGAATTATGTTTCACGTTTTCGGGACTTAGAACAATCCTCGCTTCGGCTCGTATTTTACTCTCTAGGACTTCATAAAGAGGAAAAGAAAAAAACACGCAACAATTTTGTCGTACTATTTTGTTGCGGGTTTTTGTCTTTAAGTGCTCTCGGCCCATCGAACAACTAACTACCTGGGTTGGACATCTCGTTGGACCCTCATACCATACACTCGTATAATCGTAATATCACACAAAAATTATTAATAATAATACACAGCCATAGTAAATAATAAGTCAATATAGTTTTAGTGATAGTTTTTAGTATATTCAATAGAAAAATAGAGATAAATAGTAATTAATGAAAATAGTTATAATCACAAATAGTTGTAAGTAGATAGGTAGTATTTAAGTAAACTAAACATAACAATAGCACCATAGTTTTTAGGTTTAGTCGTAATTATAAATAAAAATACTAGTTATAAGTCAAAATAGTAATACTCTAGTGAATAAGTCATAGTAATAAGAAGTAGTATGAGTACAACAATAGTTTATAAGCAATAGTCTTAAGTAAAACACACTAATAATAATAAAAAAATAAATCACAGCGACAAACTGGTCCGTACTACTGGTCCGCATCACAAGTTTGAGTATCACCTTACTATTCATATTGATCGAATTAGTAATTTTGAAAATATTTCATTTCCAAAAACAGTGAAAAATTTAGTGCCGTTTATTCAGAACGTTGATGATTTTGTTTGTGTTGAAAATAATAAATATATAATTCAACGTCAAATTGATATTACAGTCGATGTAAAATATTCTTCGCTAAGATATAGAACACGACTTATTAAGACACCACCAAAACTTAAAAGTTTAGTTTGGCAGACAATAATTAATCGTGGTTTATACAGTGCAAATAAAGCAACATTAGATTTCTTGTTACGTTGTATGAAATTCGATAATCAGTCGTTGTTTTATCGCTTCTCAACCACTCGTTTACCTGTGTATACTGTTGAGCCATCACCTTTTAGTAAATTAATTTCATGCAAGTGGCGCTCTGACGATATAATTGTAGCAGCATACGAATTTGAAATATATTGGATAGATTTACACAACAAGAGTAACAATGCAACGCCTAACTTGTCTAGACAATTCGATCATCATGAGTGCTGAAAAGGATATCGCATTATGTGTCAACGAATATTTTCATGGTGACTTTGAAGGCGATTTAGTGAGAAGTAGTCAAGAAAATATTACAATGGAGATTCGGGACATCAACAAGACGAGTTCGGAGTATTTTGATGTTGAAATGGAAATACCTCAAGACGTCAAAACGCTAACATTTGAAGAATATAAGAAACGTAAGTTTTGAAAATTACTTTTTAATTATTTAAAATTTTTTTGATTTTTTATCTTAAGTTATTTTATAATTTTTCAGTATTCATTAAACCTAGAAAGTCGACGAAACCAGTTGGAGTAGTTAAACCGCAAAGGGTTCAAACGGTGCCGTTAGTGAGAATAGATTTAGGTCGACCACCAAATACCAGCAACCGGCACGATGACGACACTGAAAGCGTTGGAACTGAGTATACGTTAATGACAGATGAAGAGCTTCCCCAGAGCGACAGTGACGATGATGATGATGATGATGATGATGCTAATAATGATGATAATTATAGTCAGTTATCAGGAGTAAGACCTCTGAGCTCAAGATCTCAAGAACCATGGAGAAATGCGTCACCATCCAGTGCAAGGCAGTTACGTAGGATGAGAAGGAACGGCTGGGTACCTGGGCCAATACCCAGTACACCTGAGCGTTCTCCTGAAGTAAGAATACAACCCTCAGGCGTAGTTAGACGAACCGGATCGCAAGGTGGTTCACCTGACTTGCGTACGTCGTCCTCACCTGATTTGTTTTCATCTCAGGAATCTACACATGAAACACCGGTTTCGCATGATGTTGAATGGGTTGAAACACCGGCTTCACGTCGTGATGAATGGATTGAAACTCGTCGGCCATCCGATCTTACTAGACGTTGTAAGTTTCATGAATTTACTATTTAAAAATATATGTATAGTTCAAAAAACTAATTAATTATTTTTTTTTGTTTTTTTCTTCAGCTGGTCTTTCACGCCGACGATTGTTTGATTCTAGTCCTACGTCTGAAAGTTAGAACGCTGACAACGATAATGATGATGATCAAATGAATTAAAAAAAAAAAATATTATTTCAAAATTTCTTGTAACTTTGTACAAAAATTTTATATATATATATATTTTTTTTTTAATAAACTTAAAAAAATAATTTTAATTTTTTAAAATTCTCTTATTTAAAAAAAAAATTATGCACCCTCCGATAATGTAGGAACCTCTTAAGAGGTTTGTAGTAATAATATTAAAAATTCAAAACTAATATTTTTAATAAATAAAATATGAAAAAATCAAAAAAAACTAATATTAAATAAAAATTAAAACTAGTATAAAATTGAAAAAAAAGGAAAATAAAATAAGTTAGAATTAAAACTAATTTAAAAACTAATATTAAATAAAAAATAGAAACTACTTCGAATAAAGTTAAAAAATTTTTAAAATTGAATTAAAAAACTAATATTTAAAATTTAAGATTAGGATGGGCTGTGAAAAATGAGCGAATATACAAATGTGGATCTGGTGTTGGCGAGGTTATTAAACAATTAAAAATTACACACTTTTTATGGATTAAATAAATTAACAATTTATTTACACTTTGTACAAAATTATTGTGAGAAATAATTATAAGTAGCGAATTCAACTCAATTAATATACGCGATAGCGAATGCAACTCAAGTAAAATATCACGTACAAAATTGACACGTGGTCAAATCGATTTTAATAGCGGTAATTAATTATATTATAATTATAATTAATTATTAATCAATTTGCTCTCAGTAAATAGCAGCCTTAATTTACTGACTAAGTAAAGAGAGAAATTAGCAGAGCGATTTAGAACTAATTAATACAAGAGAAATTATTAAGCGATTTCAAGCACGAGGTTACCGAGGTAAAAGCACGTTGTAGAATGATCGATTAATGGCGGAAAAAGCAGTCCTCAACGGTTTCCTTGTGACGTCAGAGCGATAGACCAATCAGAAAATTAATAACAGACGCTAACTAATTTTCAGCCAATAGCGAAAATCCACGTAGCGAGTTGAGATCTTGAGCCAATGAGAGTGTTTCACGTCGCAACTCTTTTATTCAAAGTTGGAACTAATTGATTTAAATGATGGAATTTTCTCATTGGTCAAGATCTCGCGCGTCAGTTCAAATAGCGATAGTGCTGCCGACCTATTGGTGAGGCTCGGCGTTCGCAGGTGGAAGCGAATTGGGTCTTGATTGAACATTCTCCCCAGCGCTGACGACGGAGTCGACAGGATTGTCATTTGGCGAGTGAGCTGGCAGCACACATAGCTTAGCGATTGGTCGAACAAGTTCCGTGGTAGCGGTCTTCAAAGTAACTACTCGAGTCAGGCCATCTCTGCCTGGATGTAATGCGAGTACTCGAGCAAGCGGCCATTTTGATGGTGGGAACCTCTCATCAGTCAACAAGACTAATGAACCCACCTTGATGTTGTTTTGCGGATTATGCCACTTAGAAATAGATTGATGTCGTTGTAAGTACTCAGACGACCATCTACTCCAAAATCTCTGGAACATTTGTTGTAGTTGTTGCCAGCGTGACAACGTAGCAGTATTGTTCTCCAGTAGCGAAGGTCCAGGTACAGCGATTAGCGGTTCACCGATGAGAAAATGTCCTGGAGTCAAAGCGGTTAGGTCTGCAGGATCTTCAGTTAGCGGAGCGATCGGTCTTGAATTTAACACAGCCTCAATCTGTGTTAAAACTGTAGCGAGTTGGTCGTAAGTCAATAGCGATTCACCAATAGTTCGTATAAGATGGAACTTGATTGACTTTACGGCTGCTTCCCACTTGCCACCAAAGTGAGGAGCGCTTGGCGGATTGAACTTCCAGTCTGTGCCATCTGTAGCGAGTAAATACTGAAGTTCTTTTAGTTGTCTCGATCCTGCTGCGAATTCTTTTCTTAGCGTGGCGTCTGCTCCTACAAAATTTGTACCACAATCCGAATATAGGGTACTGCAGGCGCCTCTTCGACTAGTGAATCTTCTAAATGCTGCGACGAAAGCGTCAGTAGAATAATCGGTGACAATTTCAATGTGTATAGCGGAAGTAGCGAGACATACGAATACAGCGATCCATCCTTTATAGGTTTTCGCACCTCGACCTTGGAACGTCTTCAGTGTTACTGGCCCAGCGTAGTCTATTCCCGTGTGTAAGAATGCTTTAGATGGTCTTACACGAGCGGATGGCAATTGTCCCATTAATTGTTGTGCACGAACACCTCTATGTCTCGTGCACACGACGCAGCGAAGAATGTGTGATCTGACTGGAACTCGACCACCTTCTATCCAGACAGATCTCCGTAGATCAGCGAGTGTCAATTGAGTTCCCCCGTGAAGCGTTCTCTGATGCGAATGATCTATTAGTAGCGTACTTAAGCGTGATGACCTTGGTAAAATAGCTGGATTTTTCTGGTCATCGTCAAGCAGCGAATTTTTCAATCGACCGCCGACTCTGAGTACTCCATTGTAGTCAACGTAGGGAATCAATTTAGCGAGATGATGATTTCGATGTAGAGTATCACCATCTTTCAATAGCTTCAGTTCTTGCGAATAGTACTGACTTTGAGTATACTTGATCAGCAAAGTCTTAGCGAGTTCCAGGTCAACTGTAGAGAGTGGTGTGGCCAGTGTGGACTGTGGCACTTTTTTAAATTTAGCGATGGCACGAAGACAGATTCCAAGAGTGCGAAGTAACGGTGACAACTTAGAGAATTTTTCCAGTAGCGTGTATAGCGGGTGTGAATCTGCCTTGAAGATGGTAAAAACCAGACCTGGACGTTCTTCAAGATGTGATACCGTCTGCGTAGGGATGTCAAAAGATGGCCAGTTTTCTTTTGATTGACTGAGCCACTTGGGTCCCGTCCACCATAGCGAATGCTGTTCTAGTTTGGCTGCTGATAAACCTCTTGAAGCGCAGTCAGCTGGGTTAAGTTTCCCAGGAACAAAATCCCAGTTGACACTTGGTAGCGATTCTTGAATCTTGGTCACTCTGTTGCGAATGTAGACCTTCCATCTTGCAGGGTTGTTTCGTATCCACGTTAAGGATACAGCGGAATCCGTCCACATGAAAACTGGAACGTTTTCAAGTTTCAAGACTTTCTTTACGTAGAGTACCAATTGAGCGAGTAAAACAGCGGCATTGAGCTCCATTCTTGGTATAGTAATAGGTTTCAGTGGTGCAACTTGTGTTTTGGCACACACTAGCGAAATGTTGGAGCTTCCAGTAGCGTCAGTAACTTTCAGATAGACAACAGCAGCCATAGCGAGTTGTGAAGCGTCCGAGAATCCATGTAATTCAATTGATACACCAGTTTTTACATGATTCCAGCGAGGTATCTGAATCTTCGAGATCTGATGTAGTTCATCTCGAAACAAATTCCATTCTTGAAGCAACAACGGAGATAGCGTAGCATCCCAATCGAAGTTCTGAAGCCAGAGCTTCTGCATAAACATCTTGGCTCTTACTATGATTGGAGCCAAAAACCCCAGTGGGTCAAACAAGCGAGCAATTTCAGATAAAATTGAGCGTTTAGTAGTTGGTGATGCTTCTGGAAGCGAATAGCCAAACTGGAATTTATCCTGTGTAGAATTCCAGGTTAATCCGAGCACTTTTACGGTAGTATCCCCAAGTTCTCTTGGTGTATCTACTTGGGTTTCAATTGGAGCGACTTGCGATAGTAATTCAGTTGAATTACTTGCCCACTTGGCAAGCGGAAAACATCCTGTGGCACACATATTTTTTGTGTCGAGAGCAACTTGGATTGCCTCAGCGAGTTCATCTGCACCTCCATAGATGTCATCAACGTAGCGTGTATTTGTCAGCGGTTCGACAGCTTTTGGAAATTTATTTCCTTCATCGTCAGCGAGTTGTAAAAGTGCTCTCCCAGCGAGATATGGAGCTGAAGTTGTTCCATATGTAACAGTAGCGAGTGCAAATACTATTGGGATGTCATCTTCGTCAAACCAGAGTATGCACTGTAGATGATGATCTTCCTTGTCAACTGCGATCTGACGAAACATTTTAGTTACGTCAGTAGCGAATAGATAGCGATGGCAGCGGATGCGAATAAGTACGTCACTGATGTCAACTTGAATCTTTGGGCCCACATGAAGTATCTCGTTGACCGATACGCCAGATGTTGTTTTCCAGGACCCATTGAATACCACCCTGAGCTTGGTGGTAGTGCTCTGCTCTTTTAAGACCCCATGATGAGGCAACAGGTAGCTGTTAGGTGGTAAGTCCTTTAGTTTTACACGTCTCATGTGTCCCAAGTCTTCATACTCCTTCAAGAAGTCGAAGTACAACTTCTTGTAGACTGGATCAGCCTCCAATCGTTTGCGAAGACGTAGTAAAGCGTATTGTGCAGCTCGAAGCGAATCACCCAGTTGACTTGGAGAAGATTTAAGCGGCAAGCGAACGACATATCGACCATCAGACTGTCTGTAGTGTGTATTGACAAAGTGTTGTTCACACTCTTCCTCTTCTTCAGTATAGCGTGTAGCGAATTCTGTCTGTGGCTCTTCTTGATACCAAAACTTGCTTAACAAGTCTTGTAGTTGATCATCAACAGTGACATGATGACCATAGGCTGTCAATTTTGATGTAGCGGTGTCCACAGATCCATAAATGATCCAACCAAGCGATGTTGACTGAGCGATTGGGTCATTGTCACTCCCTTTCCGTATTTTAGCGTTGATTATATGTGCAACTGGTGCTGCACCCAGAATGATGTCAATAGGCCGTGATGTTAAGAAGTCTGGATCAGCGAGTTGTAGCCCAGTTATATGCGGCCATTTCCTTTCAGTTAGCGTAAATGACGGCAAGTTTACCGTCAATAGAGCAAGCACATGAGCTTGGATGGTAATAGAAGCGGAACTATGTAGCGAATGCAGCGTCATCTTGCATGAACCAAGCGAATGCCCAGCTGACACATTACCAATCCCACGTAATGGTACAGCTGCCTTATTTAGCGGTATATCCAGCTTCTTAATTAGCGAATGCGTCACGAAGGATAACTCCGATCCTTGATCAATAAGTACACGGGCAGTACATGTACTTCCTGTTAGCGAATGCAACTTAACAAGTGCGGTAGCGAGTAATACATTGAGCGAATGAGCTGAAAGCAGACTAAGTTAGCGAATTCAACAACAAAAGTTACCAAAATTGGAACTATTTGTTACCTGGTTCAGTAACAGGAGCGTCCTGTACTGGTGTAGTGGCAGCACCATCGTCAATGTGAGTTGACGTGTGATGTGGCTGGTCACAATGGCGGCACTTCTGCTTAGTTCTGCAGTCAGCAAAGCGGTGGCGTCCCAGGCAGTTAAAGCAGAGCCGGTAGTGCTGTACCATCATTTTCCGGTTCTGTGGCGTCGCCCTCTGGTAGCTAGGACAAAAGAGAACAAAGTGTTTCTCTTTGCAGATTGGGCACATGCCCGGTTCACTCGTACGATCCTTGGGAGTGAAAGCGGTGTAACTAGCGGAACTAGTAGAAGTAGCTGGAGTAGATGTAGTAGCGGGTCGACTGTTGCCAAACTTCACCTGTTTATTTGTAGCGGCTGACTTTGCGTAGGACTTCGGAGACGGTGGTCTTTCCCGGACACTCTTGGTTTGCGTAGAGGTCATTTTCGCGCCAATTTCAGAATTTTCCCACGCACGAACTTTTGCTTTAAGCATATCGTGTAATTGTTTGTACGTGGGAAATTCATTAGAAAGTCCAAGCGACGCCATCCAGTCCACACGGAGATCTGATGGCAAGCAGCGAACAGTTAACCTAATCAAAAATGGGTCCAACTCACCAATTGGAATTCCCAGTGCAGCGATAGCGTCCAAGGATTTTTTGTTAGCGAGTAGCAGCGCGTCCAGATCAGCAGCGGAGTGTGACGTGAGCGGTTGACGATCCAGCAAATCATCGATATGCATATCGAGTAATCTGCGTGGATTTGTGTAGCGAGTGTTCAACAAATTCCAAGCTGGTTGGAAAGCGTCATCTGTGATCTGGAGGTTAGCGAGTAGAGCAGCGGCTTCACCTTTGACCTGAGTCTTCAAATAGTGCATTTTTTGAGACCCACTTAGCGAATCTTCATTAATCACCAACGAGGTGAACAGGTCCTTAAAGGAATCCCACTCTTCATATGTGCCTTGAAACGTCGGCAACTTAATTTGAGGCAAGTTAGATTTATGTGCGCCACCAAAGTACGCCGTTTGGTCAGGATTGACTGCAGGAGCTTCATGAACCGGTTCAGGTGCAGGCCTCGCAGCGCTGAGTCTCACTCTAAGAGAGGTGTAAGCAAGGTTAGCGGTTTCATAAGCTTTACCTGTATGATATTCATTAGCGATGATCTCAGGTACGTCCTCATACAGCCTCTCATGAGTGGTGTTAAAGCGGTTCCACAATTCCGTCAGGATAGCGAGTTCAGCGTCAATAGCAGCGGCACCTTGAGTAGCGAGGACATCATCTTTCAAGCGGTTGGACATGTTGCGCATCGTGTCGATGCGTTGCATTTGAAGAGCGACTTGAGCTTCGGCGGCCATCTTGGATAAATACGTGGCACAAAATGGACGCGATAAGTGAACCCGACGCTAAGTTTTCGATCTAATTTTTGGAATAAAATGTCTTTTTACACCGGTGTGTAAATGATCACCCCGGGCAGCACTCTAGAAGTGCTCAGCAATGCCCACGGCACTTAGCGATTTTCACTGCACAACACTCACACTGCACTTTTTCTCACAATTTTTTAGGTTTTTAATTTTAAATAATTTTTAATTGTTTAAACTCGCCAGATCCGGCTCGAAGGACCAATGAAAAATGAGCGAATATACAAATGTGGATCTGGTGTTGGCGAGGTTATTAAACAATTAAAAATTACACACTTTTTATGGATTAAATAAATTAACAATTTATTTACACTTTGTACAAAATTATTGTGAGAAATAATTATAAGTAGCGAATTCAACTCAATTAATATACGCGATAGCGAATGCAACTCAAGTAAAATATCACGTACAAAATTGACACGTGGTCAAATCGATTTTAATAGCGGTAATTAATTATATTATAATTATAATTAATTATTAATCAATTTGCTCTCAGTAAATAGCAGCCTTAATTTACTGACTAAGTAAAGAGAGAAATTAGCAGAGCGATTTAGAACTAATTAATACAAGAGAAATTATTAAGCGATTTCAAGCACGAGGTTACCGAGGTAAAAGCACGTTGTAGAATGATCGATTAATGGCGGAAAAAGCAGTCCTCAACGGTTTCCTTGTGACGTCAGAGCGATAGACCAATCAGAAAATTAATAACAGACGCTAACTAATTTTCAGCCAATAGCGAAAATCCACGTAGCGAGTTGAGATCTTGAGCCAATGAGAGTGTTTCACGTCGCAACTCTTTTATTCAAAGTTGGAACTAATTGATTTAAATGATGGAATTTTCTCATTGGTCAAGATCTCGCGCGTCAGTTCAAATAGCGATAGTGCTGCCGACCTATTGGTGAGGCTCGGCGTTCGCAGGTGGAAGCGAATTGGGTCTTGATTGAACAGGCTGTAATACTAACAAATAAATGAAAGGTTTCCTTCGCCTGTTTTTCTTTATTTAAGACATATAACAATAATATTAATACAATTTAAAATTTTTTTTTTTTTTTGTATTTATCATTATTTTTAATAATTTTTTTGACGCTTGGAAGATTGGTGCCCCTCATCTTCTTCTTCTTCTTCTTCTTCTTCTTCTTCTTCTTCTTCTTCGTCGTCGTCTTTCCGCCGCCTTCCAATGGGCATTCTCCATAGATTGTAGGACTGGAAAAAAAAATATATATATATAATATAATCATTAATAAATTATCAATAACAATAACAATAACAATAAAATAGTAAAAAATTTACCTCTTGCTCCCACTCCCATTGACGGCTCCAGTTCTCGGCGATAAAGTGTAGCATCGCTACACCGAAGATATCAAACCCTTCCATGGCTTCACCTTCTTCGTCTTCCCACCGGATGTAAACATTGTACAGGCGGTCGGTGTTCCGCCTAACTCGCACTTCCCAATTCTAAAAAAAAAAAAAAAAAATAATAATAATAAATAAATAAATAAATAAATAATAAATGTACATTACTTAAAAATATAAAAGAATACTTACTGCTTCACGCAACGCTTCTCTCATGGCAGGAGTCATAATTTTCTGTAAAATATAAAAAAAGCAATAAAATTAAGTAATGAAAAAACATAAAAATAGAAAAAAAAAAAAAAATAGAAAAAATAGAAAAAATAAAAAAAAAATGATAAAAATAAAAAATGATAAAAAAATAATAAAATAAAATTACTTACTTTGATCATTTTTTTTTTTTCTTTGAAAAATTCGGCAGAGTCTATCCGTTGAGTTTTGAAAATTTTTTCAGACTGTGATAGTGCTTGACTCTGCCGAAATTTATATTCGCAGGTAACAATAGCAGCGGTCAGTGTGGAAGGGATACCTTAGAGCAACCTAGGTATATTCTATTGGATGTATAATATTTTAGAAAAAATTGTAATTTTTCAATAATTTTTTAAACAAATTGTACAAGGAAAAAAATTTAATATTTAAAAAAGTAAATAAAATAAAAATGATTTTTGTTGGTAGAACTACCCCTATGTCTTTTTATAGAAACTTCACGATGTAGGCGTCACTGTATATATGAATATATATATATATATATATATATAGATCCACAAAAGAAATACATTTCATATGAAAATTAGATTTTTTCGAATAAAATATAACTTCACATAAAACCACTTTATATATAACTTGCATACAGTTTGAATGTGTACACAGTTACCCGATAACACACGATGGCATCACAACGTAATAACGATGAGGAATACATTGATATTACTAATAATAATGATGCTACAAATAATCGTGTAGTTAATAATTCGAATAGTGATGAAACTCCAAGTGAAGATACTTCAAGTGAAAGTACTTTGAGTGCCGATATTAATACATCAAGTGATAATCAAAGTGATGGTAAAAATTCAAGTAATAGTGCTTATATACATAACCAAAGCTTGCAAGATCTTGTGAAGTTAAAAGAAACTGGTAATTATTTAAAGTAAATTTTTTTTTTTTTTTTTTTTTCATAACTTTCCTTTATTCTATTTTTGTCATTTTTAAAACCATTTCTATTTTTTTTTTTTTTTTTTTTTCGAATAGAAAATATTGGTAAGGACCAAGTTTCACCAGCTCCAGGTTCAAGTGGTATAATAAATCCGTCTCAACAAGAAGAGCAAAACTCACCATTGTTAATTTTGAACTCTTCGGACCACACTTCAAAATATTTTAGACATATTGTGAAAACTATAGAGTGCAGAATAAAGCCTGTGGATGAAAGCGTAAACCCCGTAGAGTTGCTTCAAACGGCTTTTAGAGAAATTTACAATATTATAAATAATAAACTAAATTTAAGTGGTCAAGATCGTGTAGGCCTAACTTTCAAATATAATCAAATGCAGTTGGACGAAGCATGGCTATCGATGCGTCCTTTTGAAAATTTAACATTCAAGGATATATGGGATTTAGTTCACAAGATAGCGCAAAGTAACTCTGTTGCTTCTAACGACGATTCTTTTGTAATAAAAATAAATGTGGCTAAATCTCGTGCAGGTGCAGGTAACCAAAGTAAAAAAACAGGAAAAATAAATGGTACAGTACCCATAAATAATAATGATAATTTATGCTTCCCGCGAGCTCTTGTAATAGCAAAAGCTCTTTTATTTGATACAGTAGAATATAAAAGAATAACACGTAATCCACAAGGTCAAGCCCAAACTTCTTTGGCAATCGAATTAGTACAACATGTTGGTATTAAAATTCCACGAGAAGGTTGTGGGCTGCCTGAAATTCATATATTCCAACAATACATGAAAATAATGTATAATTTAGCTATTGTGATTTATGATTTTAGTTTAGTTAAGGATCCAAAAACTCATTTATTTTTTGATGGTAAAATGTTTTTTCCAAACCATTCTTACTGTGGTATTTTAAATATACTTTATCGTGAAGAGTCGATATCTAATAATAACTCTTTCAAAGGTCATTTTGATGTGCTTAAATCACCGTCTTCAATTTTTTCACGAGCTTATTATTGTGAAAAATGCAACGAAAATTATAGCCAGGAAATTTATCATTCTCTTGGCGAAAATAAATGTAAATATAGATGCGATGCATGCTTTAGTACAAATATATGTGATAAAACTAAAAAACTAATTGTATATAATGATTGTAATAGAAGATTTCATGGTGACGATTGTTTTAACAGTCATATAAGACAGCCCTTAGCTGCAAACAATATAGCTAAAAATTCTATTTGTATGAAATATAAGTTTTGTAAATTATGTAATAAGCTTAAACTTATCAATCAAATTCACAAATGCCTCACAGATACGAATAAATGCAAAAAGTGTAATGAACTTATATCAACACATATGACGCACCGATGCTACATTACTCCACTTAGAAATAACCCAAACCAAAAGTCTAAAAAAATTTCCAAGCGTGTAGTTTTTATTTATTATGACTTTGAATGCCGTCAAGAAAATAAATTAAATAACAATGATAATACTACTATTCATGTTCCTAATTTGTGTGTAGTACAAAAAACCTGCGAGTATTGTAATGATATAAATTCACAAAATAATGAGGCTGAAAAAATTGTATGTGATTTTTGTGGAATACGTGAAATAATTTTCAATGATAGTGTGATCTCTGTACCTAGCACTTCAGCTAATGCGATTGATCAACGTAAAGATCCTGTTGAAGATTTTATAAATTATGTTTTAGACACAGGTAAAAATACAGGTTCCGTCATTTGTATAGCTCACAATGCAAAGGCATATGACTCACAATTTATACTATATTCTTTCATTCATAAAAGAAATTTAAATCCTGATCTAATTTTATGTGGATCTAAAATATTATTATTAAAATTTCAAAATATAACATTTATTGATAGTTTAAATTATTTTTTTATGCCGTTATCTTCATTACCCAAGACATTTAATTTTTCGGGTGATATTAAAAAAGGCTATTTTCCACATTTTTTTAATAAAGAAATAAATTATAATTATGTCGGTAAATTGCCAGATAAAAAATATTACGGATATAGCACTATGACGAACAAAGCGCAGTGTGAATTTAATGAATGGTATAATCCTTTAGAAAAAAATAATTATAAATTTAATTTTAACATTGAACTTGTAAAATATTGCCAAATAGATGTAGCTATATTAAGACGAGCATGCTCGTACTTTCGTCAATTGATGTTAAAATATTGGAGTATTTGCCCCTTTACGGATTATATAACAATAGCGTCTGTTTGTATGGGAGCCTTCAAGAAAAATATTTTAAAGGACCAACAAATTGGCCTTATACCTGCAAACGGATACCGTAGATGTGTAAATCAATCGAGAGTAGCTCTAGAATGGTTATTTTGGAAAGAAAAAGAATTAGATACAGTAATTATACATGCCGGAAGGCAATCAGAGTATCGAACATATTCAGGTGTTTACTTAGATGGCTACCGTAAAGATCCTACAAATAACTCGGAATATGCTTATCAATTTCATGGGTGCTACTGGCATGGTTGTCCCAACTGCTTTCCACACAATAGAGATAAATTCATTCATAAATTATCGAATGAAACATTAAATACAAGATACACAAACACACTTGATATCCGGAATAGAATACAAAACGATGGTTATATACTAGAAGAAATATGGGAATGTGAATTTTTAGCCTTAAAAAAATCAAACCCTGAAATTATGAAGTTTATAAATTCTTCAGAATTTTTGTCATATAAACCTTTAGATCCGCGTGATGCATTTTTTGAAGGTCGTACAGGCAATACAGCGATTTATTATGAATGTAATGAAAATGAAAAAATAAATTATGTTGATGTGTGTTAATTATATCCGTATATTTTAAAAACTGGTGTATACCCTGTGGGGCATCCTACAATATATTTTGGCGAAGAATGTAATTTGTTCATTCAAAATAATAATGATATAAATCATGTAGAAGGCCTGATAAAATGTTCAATTTTACCGCCAGGACAATTGTATCACCCTGTTTTACCTGTAAAATCTCACGGTAAACTTATGTTCCCGCTTTGTCGAACGTGTTGTGACACTATGAATCAAGATGATTGTGAGCATACAGACGAGGAACGCGAGTTAATAGGTACATGGGTTACGTGCGAATTAAAAGAAGCATTGAAACACGGTTATAAAATTAATAAAATAAATGAAATATGGCATTATACATGTACAAAATATGATCCTATAACTAATGAAGGGGGAATTTTTACAGATTACATAAATCCGAGTTATAAGCAAAAAACAGAAGCATCGGGTTACCCTTCAGAATGTATTACTGAAGAACAAAAGCAAAAATTTCTTGATGACTTTTATGCAGTGGAACGTATACGGTTAGACCCACAAAATATAGAAAATAACCCCGGGTTGAGGGCTTTAGCAAAAATTATGTTAAATTCATTGTGGGGTAAGTTTGGTCAACGTGAAAATATGAATCAATGTGAAATAGTACGAGAAAAAAGTAGATACGATGAATTAATGTTCAACCCGTGAATAGAAGTTACATCGGTCTTTGATGAGACTGAAACAATAATGATTATTAACTGGCGTTATCGTAATGAC
The DNA here is from genome assembly GCA_030273425.1 of Microplitis manilae. Classification (NCBI taxonomy): domain Eukaryota; kingdom Metazoa; phylum Arthropoda; class Insecta; order Hymenoptera; family Braconidae; genus Microplitis; species Microplitis manilae. Next base: position 8,022,108 of record CP092730.1, on the reverse strand, counting down.
GATTTTGAATCCTCACCGAACGTCAATGTTGTTATCGCTGCATATACAACAGCTCAAGCACGTCTCGAGCTATTCAAATATCTCAGTATACTTGGCGAGCGTGTATTATATTACGATACAGACTCAGTCATCTATAGAAGTACTTTAAATTCAAATGAATACGAACCACCGACAGGTAATTTCTTGGGAAATCTGACAAATGAGTTAACTAGTTATGGTACAGGTAGTTTCATAAAATCTTTTGTGTCAGGAGGCCCTAAATTTTATGGATACCGTGTGAAAAATCCTCAAACTGGTCAAATTTCTGAATGCTGTAAAATAAAAGGTATACGCCTAAATTCTAGTACAAATAATAAAATAAATTTTGATGCAATATGTAAACTCATACGAAAAGAAATAGATGATATAAAAATTAATACACGTTCTATAAGACGTACGAAAGACCACCAGGTAATATCGCGTGACGAAATAAAAACTGTAACTGTAACTTCAACTAAACGACGATGGGTTAGTGATAGTATATCATATCCTTATGGTTATAAAAGACAAAGAAATTCATAGTTGTAATATATAATTTTATAAAAATAAAAATAAAAAAAAAAATCTGGGCATCGGTTGACCCTGCGGGCCAGCCCCAAAACTTCCCGCTGTTTTCGAGCTCAAGGAGCTCAAAAACATCGTTGTAAATACATTTTCGAGCTCTTCGAGCTCGAAAATACTTTTGCATACCATTATTTTCGAAAAAAACAGTTTTTAGCATTTCTTTCTCCCGCGATAACTCTCAAACGAACTATCCGATTTAGATGTTTAAGGTGGCAATCGACGCGTTTTAATAAATTCTAAAGCTGATTAGATTTTTGGATTGTGTGGTTGAGTTGTTTCAAAGATATTCGCAAAAAACTGTTTTTTATCATTTCTTTCTCCAACGATAACTCTCGAACGAATTATTCGATTTAGATGTTTGAGGTGGCAATCGACGCGTTTCATTGAGTTCTAGAGCTGATTAGATTTTGAAGTCGATCGTATAAGTCGTTTTCAAGAAATCAATAAAAAACTAAAAAAAAAAATTTTTTTTTTCGTAATTGGCCAATATCTTCGAGTCTACTTGGTCAAATGATCTGAAATTTTCAGAAAAGTTGATGGCCAAAAAACTCTTTCGATTGCCGCCTTAACCATCCAAATCGGTTTATTAGTAAAAAAGTTATAAAGAGTTTACATACATACATACACACACACACACACACACACATACATACAGACACTCGGACATCATTCTAAAAATAGTCAGAATAGCTTCCTAGGACCTCAAAACGTCGACATCTGATGAAAACTCGATTTTCGGAAATCGGGGTGAAAACAATAACTTCCCGAAATTTTCGAAAATCATCGATTTTCTAAGCGGGAAGTTAAAAATAAAAAATGTATTCAATTATTCAAGCTCATGTTAAAAATTGCTGTAGTGTAAATATTTTTAAATAAAAATATACTCTTTAAAATACGTTTAATTATTTAAAAAAATCAATAAGTGTTTCGAGTCCCCTGTGGACCCCTTTTTTGTTCCCCTAATCCTATAAATAGATGTCGTTTAATTTTTTTTCATCATTCTACAATACGTTTTTGCACAGTCAATATCATCATGTCGCGTAATTCAGCTTCTGAAAATTTACGTAAATTTGGTGAAAAGTATTCATCGTCGTCGTCGTCGTCGTCCTCAAGTAGTAATAAGTATACACCAGGAAGTTTGAATGGTGAAAAGTACAGCGGTTCCGGGAATGGTGGTAAATACGGTGCCATAGGTAGTGAACGTAAAAAAAAATAATGATATGGATGTACGTTGGAAACATCCATTTACAGCTATTGTGTGTGGCCCTACGGGTTGTGGGAAAACTGTTTTTGTTAAAAGGTTTCTCAAAGAACTCGATCAAATTGTAGATATTAAGTTCAATAAAATAATTTTTTACTATGCAGAGTGGCAGTCAGGATACACTGATTACATCAACATAGACTTTCGTGAAGGCTTACCAAACTCAAATGACTTTACTAATGACAATTTACCAAAATTAGTGATTCTTGATGATTTAATGCGAGAAGCAGCAAACAGTGGTGGCGCTGCTGTAGTTGATCTTTTTACTAAAGGTAGTCATCATAGAAATTCAAGTGTTATATTTATTTCACAAAATTTATTTCATCAAGGAAAAGGTCAACGGGACATTTCATTAAATACAAATTATATCATAATTTTCAAAAATCCACGTGACAGAGCCCAAATATTACATTTTGCACGGCAAATTTATCCGGAAAATTCTAAATTTCTACAAGAGGCATATTTTGATGCTACATCAAAACCGCACGGTTATTTAATGATAGATTTGAAGCAATCAACACCTGAAAATTGTCGTATACGTACATGTATTTTTCCCACTGATCCTTATAATTACGTTTATATACCTAAAGATATAAAAACAGGTCATACTGACGATTTGGTACCAGTTGTGCGGATGTAATGGCGTGAATAAGACATAAATCACCTAAAAAATCTCTCGGTAGAAAAAATATCGCTCTACTACACGCTATTTGTTTTGCATCACCGAAGCAACGTCAAGCATTATTACGTCACGCTGATCGTGATCTTATTAGATCTATTTGTGAATGTGCGTTAAATATTTGTCGCGGTAACGTTACTTTAAAACCCGAGGAAAAAAAAAATTGAAAAAACATAAAACTGTTATTCGCAAATTAAGTCAAAATTTAAATCCTGTATCACGAAAACGAAAAATTATCAACCAAAAAGGTGGAGCATTTTTGCCTTTATTGTTAGCACCAGTTATTAGTGCACTTATTTCAAAAATAATTTAATGGAACATGCGAGGAAAATGGTACTTGTACCCCAAGAAAACTTGGAGAAGGTACAAAAACAGAAAAATGATTCTACTAAAGCCAGCAATACTGAAGCTGCTAGTCAAATTCTTTCTCAATTGGCTCGTCAAATATTACCGTCTTCTCAAACGCCAGGTACGCCTTTAACACGTTCAGACGCTGAATTGACAAATATTTTAAATTCACCTTACAATAATGACTCTGATAAAAAATGGAAAGCCTACAATGAAGCATTAAGAAGATTTTTATTTTTTATTGTAAATCCAAATGGTTCAGAAACGTTGTTGGAGAAAACAAAAGACGAATATTCTACGAATACTGACTATACAACTTCTGATGATTCTCATAATGCTTTTGAACCAAATACAGTATATTCAAAGCAAGCTATTTTAGATAAAGTACCTAAAAAACATCGACAAAATGCTAATGCATTGATAGACTACCTAAATATAAGCGGCAGTAAACGTATTAAATGGGACAACCGTGGTGCTGTTACTATCGATGGTAAAGAAGTACAAGGTGCAAACATTGTGGATTTAGTCAATGACGCCCTCAGATTCAGAAAAACTTTCAAAGCAGTAGGAAGACACGAGTTTAGTCAACTACTTCAAGATATAAATACACCACAAACATTGGTTGGTAACAAAATTTTTTTGAATAGAACACCTACAGCAACGCCTACAACAACACCAGGTGTTCCAAGAACGCCGCATACATTATTGAATAATAGCGATCTTATAACCGAAGATGAGGATGAGGATACACCATCCAATACTTCAGTGACAATACCACAAAATGAAACACCACACCAACCATTGCGTTATTCAACAAGAAGTCAAACAAAAAAAACGGGATGGCTGAGTCTACGTTAAATTTTGAACAATCGTATTATGATGTAGAGCGACCTACAGGTTATACAGGTGGGACGAATCTTTTGAAAAAATTTAAAAAAAAAGTACCACAAGAAGATATTAAAAATTGGTTACAGGCTCAAGATACTTATACACTTCATAAACCAATTCGTTATAAATTTCCACGGTTACATTATGATGTGTCAAATATTGATGATGTTTGGGAAGCCGATCTCGTTGATTTACGTTCATTAAAAACTTATAATGATAATTATTCTTATATACTTGTAGTAATCGATGTATTAAGTAAATATGTATGGGCTGAACCATTAAAAGATAAAACTTCATTATACGTAGAAAATGCATTTAAAAAAATTTTTTCTGAAAGTAACCGCCAACTTGTAGTTTTACAAACTGATCGCGGTAAAGAATTTGTAGCCAAAAATGTTCAAGATTTTTTGACGCAACGTAATATTAAGTTTCGAGTCGCACGTAATCCTGATGTTAAAGCCGCTGTTGTTGAACGTGTAAATCGTACAATAAAAGAACGTATGTGGCGTTATTTTACTCATAAATAAACTAATCGTTACATAGACATACTACCATTACTTATAAAAGCTTACAATAATACACGACACTCATCGACGAAAATGACACCTGTGTCGGTAACGCTGGAAAATGTAAGTGAAGCGCGTAATAATATAATATCAACTTTTAAACGAAAAAATACCAATAATAAACGTAAAAAAATTCATCCCTTTAAATATCGTGTAAATGATTTAGTACGAATCAGTAAAACAAAAGCTACGTTTGAGAAAGGTTATGAAGCAAATTGGACTAAAGAAGTTTTTAAAATTAAAAAAGTTAAACGACGTCAATTATTACCTATTTACGAGTTATGTGATTTAGAAGGTGAAGACATTGATGGGTTTTTTTATGAACAAGAATTAACTTTAGTGAACAAAAATATTGACGAAGAAGAATTTGAAATTGAACGAATTATCAAAAGTAAAGGTAAAGGACGTAATAAACAAGTATTTGTCAAGTGGTTAGGTTACCCCGATAAATTTAATTCTTGGATACCTGCTACAAATGTAAAATGACAAATCCTACGGACGAATTTACAATGATTTTACCTAGCGACAGTAGTATGGAATATTTTCCATCTAATACAGCATCTAGATTTACAACTTATTTACCACATCAAATTGAATTAACTGGTAAATGGGTTATGGCATTAACTGAAATACAATATCCATGTAATTTTTTACACATACGTGATCATAATGATTCATATGCTGCTTTTATTGGTGGTTATGAAACAGAAGAACAATTACGAAAAACAGGACAGCATAACGTAAAACGCGGTATTTATCAGAATCCTGATGATTTTATGTGGGCGCTCAATCGTATACCGACTATAAAATTTCATTTTGAATTTCATTACAATTCAAGAAACGGATACGTTACTATACGCAGATACTGTAGAAGGGACGAGTGTAAAGATAAAATTCATTTATTAAATTTGTCACCGAAAATATGGACAGTGTTGGGTTTTAATGGTGCGGCCATTGGTATTGAAGGCGTTCCTTTTCCAGACTTACAACCAGAGGACTACGAAATAATAGGTGAACGGCCTATGAGCTTAGCTCGTGCGCTACCTGAAAATTTTTTCATCTATTGTGATGTTTGTGCACCCTACGTCACAGGTGATATACAATCGTCATTATTACGTATAGTCCCATTTAATACAGCAACTAAATATGTATATGGTAGTATACGCTCAACTAATTTTACACCTGCAAATTATATACCACTATTACAATCATCATTTAGAACAATTGAAATAGATATAAGAGACGGTAAAGGTAATCTTATACCATTTGAATACGGGCCATTAAACGTAACACTTCATTTTAAACGCGTTGATTAGTGATTGAAAAAAATGAATCATTACGTTGAATATTATCAAGTACAGGCTGGTGGAGGTTACACTGAAAAATATAATCGGTTCGGCCGCGTATACGTAGGTGCACCTTACCAGCGCGGTCACGGTATTGGTGCTTTTTTGGGTGGTTCATTTCGGCGCGTATTACCATTTCTGGGTAAAGCTGCTCGTGCTGTCGGTAAAGAAGCACTCAATGCGGGGTTAAATGTTGTTAGTGATGTTTCAACACGCCGTATACCACTGAGAGACGCCCTAGAACATCGTTTGACGGATGCTGGTTTGTATTTAAAACGTAAGGCCCAAGAAAAAATCGATAAAATAATGACAGGCTCTGGTTATAATTATAATGACAGCAGGGAAGTTATTCAGTCTCGTTTGAAGCGCCAACGCGTACGCAAGCGTGCTACCCGTAAGAAAAAAACACAAAAAAAACGTACTCAAAAATATCGTAAAAAGACAATCAGTAAAACAAGGAAAAAAATTAAAAATAAAATTAAAAAATTAAAACAAAAAAGTGGTTCCAGAAAAAAGAAAAAGCGTTCAGTGCAAGATATTTTTGACAGTAATATATAATAATGGCTTTTTTACATTCTCATTCAAGCGAGTGTGCCAAGTAAGAATTGGACTTATTTAGTATACCACCAACACAAACAAGCATCGAATATTCACAATGGACGCACTACAATCCAGTTTCTTCAATAACAGACGACTCGCCCATTGAATTTGTTATACCTGGGCATGGTGATGAATACATCGATTTACCTCATACAATGTTAAAAATACGAGCACAAATAATTGCTGCTGACGGTACTCATGCTGCGGCCGATAAAGTCGGTCCTGTAAATAATTTATTACACTCAATGTTCAATCAAATTGATGTATTTTTCAATCAAAAATTAATTTCACCGCCTAATAATGCATATGCTTACCGAGCATACATTGAAACATTATTAAATTACAGTAGTGATGCGAAGAATTCACACTTAGGTTTAACATTGTGGTCTAATGATACTAGCGGAGCGTTTGATCATCCTGTAGGAGGTATTGGTGAAAATGACAACAATGTTAGTAACAAAGGTCTAGAAGAACGTGCGGGGATTACTAAAAACGGTGCAAAATTTGATTTACTTGGGCATCTACATTGTGATATTTTTAATCAAGATAAATTTTTATTAAACGGTGTAGAAATGCGGTTACGTTTAGTACATACAAAAGATTCATTTCGTCTTATGGACAGTACAAATAAAAATTACAAAATACATTTACTTGAGGCATCACTTATTGTAAGAAAAGCTAAACTAGCGCCAGGTATACTTTTGGGTCACGCCAAGGCTTTGTCACAAACAACGGCAAAGTACCCCCTGACGCGTGTTGAAATAAAATCATTTGTGTTACACGCAGGTATTTTAAGTCAAACAATAGATAATGCTATATTAGGGCAGCTACCTAAAAGAGTAATTATTGGTTTTGTTGATAATCGTGCATACAATGGTGACAGAACATTAAACCCTTTTAATTTTGATAATCATGGTATCAACTTTTTTTGTCTTTATGTTGACGGTAAGCAAGTACCAGGTAAAGCATTACAACCACAATTTTCTGAGAATGATTATTTAGAAGCCGAAGCATACAACACCCTTTTTACCGGCACGGGCATACATTTTTCTGACAATGGTAACAACATTACACGAAAAAATTACTCCAAAGGATATTGCTTGTTCGCATTCGACTTGACGCCTGATCTATCTGCTCATTTTGCTACTCACTGGAATCTTGTTAGAAACGGTAGCCTAAGAATTGAAGTACATTTTGATAGAGCAACTACTACGAGTTTAAACTGTATACTTTATGCTGAGTACGATAATATACTGGAAATTGATTCTTCCCGCCAAGTGATAGTCGACTACAATGGATAAAAAGAATATGGTTAAATGCAGAGCAATCAGTTAGCTTGGAAATTTCGTGAGTGTAATATCTATCTATCCTTTTTTAGTTGGTGTGTGAGTGAATAAAAATATTATAAAAATGACTCATCATTTAAACGAGCTGATTATAGACATACAAGGTTTGGCCGGACCCGATGGTTTATTTATACCAAAAGAAATAGCTATACTACCTGTTATAGGCAGACATATAGGCCATTGGATAATAGGACCACCGTTACCAAAAAGTGCTTTAAGTACAAAAGTTTGTAGGCGTAATTTCTGGCTAACGACATTTTATCATCGCTTAGACTGGTGTCAAGGGACAACGCCCTTTGAATCTCTCAAGTCTTTGTTATTTGAAGCTACAACGAATACGGTATTGATATACGTCCGTGGTGAAGAAAAAAAAAATTTCTTACAAACAATTATTTCAAGACCTGTTATTGACTTGGAAAAATATTGTCCGCAATTTTACACGCTACCTTTAAACAATTATTTGTGCTTTTATCACGGTGAAATAAAAAAGAATACAAAGCATGAGTATTCATGTGCACTTCATAATGCCTTCAAATTAAAAGCATGGATTGAAAATAATATTTTAACTGGGGAGTTAACATTAACAGACAAATTTGATGATATAAAAAATGACGAAGACGAACACTGGATAAATTATTTTACTGCAGGTGAGAATAAAAAAAAAATATTCAAGAAATTAAACCAGCACCCCCACCGAGGACAACATCAAAAAATTCTAGACCTAAATCAATCGTGATACCGATGTCAGGTAATACAGTACAACCATCTAATAATTGTGCTAGTAGTGCACCACCAACGTATTCACCACCACCGCCATCTTACCAAGAAGGGGAGGACGTGTGTGGTAGAAACAGCGACGTGTGTGTTAGAGGCAGCACTGTAATTCGTAAAAACGTCGGGTCGCTAGTAGCGACATCACCGCCGCCATCTTATCAAAAGGGGGAAGACTTGTGCAGTAGAAGCAGCAACGTTTAATGAACACGTCAGAGTTACTTGAAGTCTTACCGAATACGAATGTCACGGTCGGCGGTGTTTTCGCCGCAGACGAAGTACCATGGGTGTGGACAAGACCATGTGCACTCATTTGCAACACAGACGATCATACAAGACCCGGAACCCACTGGGTCGCAATACATCTTAGTCAGGATGGGTGAGGATTCTACTTCGACAGCTATGGATTACCACCGTTTGATGAGCAAATCACACATCGCTTTACGAGAAATTGCCGAACATATACGTGGAACCGCGTCCAACTTCAAGATCTATCAAGCAATGTTTGTGGGCACTACTGCATTGTTTTGTTGCATTGGCTTAGTGATGGTCGCTGTTACGAGTCGCTACTTAAAAAGTTTGGAAGAAGTACAAAAATAAATGATCAAATTGTTGTGAAAATGTTCCGTGCCATTATTAAAAATAAGTATAATAAAAAGTGTTCATTGTCATCGAGTTCAAGTATTCAAAATTGTAAAGAAAAAACACGTAAGAAGTCTTTTTAGTACGTAAGCAAATGTAACCTTTTTTTTTTTTTTTTTTTTTTTTCTTAACTATACGCACTCATTACTTGTATGATTTTGGGTTTTTTTGTTTTTTTTAAAATGCACTTGATATATATAATTTTTTTTTAACTATTTTTTTTTCTTTTGTTTTTATATTCCAGTAGTATTAAATATCTATTTTTTTTTGTTTTTTTTCATCAGCATTAAATATATAATTTTTAAGTTTTTTATGTGCCTGTAACACACACACACATATATATATATGTATGTATGTATGTATGTATAATACCTAGTCATATTCGAAAAACATTTTTTCTTCAAAAAAGATTGTAGGCGAGGCTACGAACCCATGGAACACAGTGTAAACGTTTTAAATCGATGTTTAAACTGTATCCATCGGCTCGCAGCCACGACTACAATCTTCATTTTCATTCTTTGAAAACCTAGTTTTATTTCAATGAGTCACCCTTATTGATTCATAAAAAACGTTATATGACACGCGCAGCGTCCTTCTTAGGGGCCACAAGTATTAGACGAACATACTATTGAGAGAGTCACACTACCATTCAACTTCCAAATATTTTCTAGTCCCCTGATATTTGTTTGCATCATTTTTTAACGAACACAAAAGCTGGTGACTCATAAAAACATCTGTGTTTATAAAAGTACGATACTAGGCGCCCTCTTTAAAAATATTGGAGATAAAAAAAAAAATATTTTTCGAATATGATGGATAAAAATATTATAAATAATACTCTAAAAAAAATTATTAAAAAATGTAGAAAAAAATATAAAAAAGTAAAAAATATTATAAAAAATGTAAAAAAATATTATAAGAAATATTATAAAAAAAAAAAAAAATGTAACCAATAGACGTAAGAAATAATTGTAAAACTTTTATAGAAATATTAGAAAAAATGTAACCATTAGACATAAGAAATATTTGTAAAAAATTTGTAATAAAAAAATAAAAAGACACTGGGGTATTCTCCCACGCACGCTTTTCCGATCGATGGCGTCTGGCCCAGTCCCCCTCCCCCCGAGGGGGACGAGGGCCCCAGACACCATTGTTCGAGAACAATAGCGGCGGGGAGAATACCCTAGTAACTACTGACCTGCAAATATTTTTGGAAAAATCAATTCATCTATATCTTCAAATTTGTGCCATGGTATTGGAGTTTTATCCTGACCAGGTGCAATTATGTGAACGTAGTTTTCCGTTTGTTTTGTGGCTTCTGCATTTCTGTCTATTAATTATACTTCATCATTATTAATCTGACTGAAATCAAATTGAAATTTGCTATTTTCTTCTGTATTATTATCATCGTTATTATTATTATTGTTACCAATTAAATGTGAATTTAATTTTTCATCACAAAAATTATTATTTAAATTGTTATCTTTATTATGTATATTATTAGTTTTATTATTCGTGTTGTTATATTCATTAATATTACTCTTATTTTTATTTTTCATCTGTGATAATTTTTCATCTCTGTCAGTTTCTTCGACAATAAATTCTATCATTTCGTTATTATTATTTTCATATTGTTTGAAGAAACTTTCATCAATTTTAATTTTATGTTTTAAATATAGAGGAGTGTTAATTAAATAATTCAAAGCTTCACATATTACTCCTGGTCTAACAGTTTCATACATATAATCACTTTTATGAGTAATATGCCTCTTTAATTTTACTTGAATAGTATTCATTTCATTAAATTTCCTTGGTAGAATATTCAATACTGTATTAACATCAATCATAATGTTAACAACACTTCCTTTCAAACCTAATTGTGAATTTATTGCATATGGTTTCGATGCTCGAATTTGCATAAAATTTATAATTGGAGCAACCATTCTTTCTTCTAAATCTGTGAGTATTTTTAAGCATTGTGGTATTGGTTGAAATTTCATACCATTACTTGTAGCTAATTTGGGAACTTTTTTATTCTTATAGATTGTATTTTTACAAGTATTACAAATAAATTCGGAATTAAAATTATTAATTTTTTTGAATAAATTTTTATCGATATTTTTTATTCTATGGACATTCAATTTTACAACCGATCGTTTAAACAATAGTCTTTCACAACAACAACATATAAATGATGGAGTTTCAGCTCGTGATTTAATAAAATCTAATTTTAATTTCGTTAAATTGTTATTTTTATTACATCTTTTAAGATTATTGTATATGTTTTCTCTAAATCGCAAAAAATCTATATTACGATTTACTTTTTTTTTTTGTGTATTTTGTTTTTGTGTTTTTTGTCGATAATAATGATTTTTACGGGCTTTTAAGTTTCGCTTGTAATTCTTTTTATTTTCATTGGTTTTAAAATGTTTATTTTTTCGGGCTATTCGTATTCTTTCTAAATTTTTCAATTTTTTTCTAGTTTGATAGTCAATTTTCATTCTTAGTTTTCTTATTCTAATAGCGTTATCGTTCAATTCTTGAGATTTAAAATCATATTTTTTTCGAAGTTTTTGAATAGCCATTAAATATTTTTTCAAATCAATATCTTTATAAGTTACTTGTTTTCGTAATAACTGTATTTTTTTAGTAATTTGATTTATTTCAATAAATATAAATTTATAATTTTCACGCAAGCATTTTATTCTGTTTTTGTTATCGATTCTTTCTTTTTTTCGATATTCTAGATCTTTTCTTAAATTTATGATTCTTCGTTTATTTTTTATATTTTCTCTTGTTTTATAGTTTTTATTTTTTCGTAAATTTTTAATTCTCTGTTTGGTATTTAAATCTTCTTGTTTTTTGAATATCGGATTTAGTCTCAAATTCTGTATTCTTTTTTGAGTATTTATATTTTCTTTTTCTTTTAATTCTGGAATTGCTCTCAAATTTTGTATTCTTTTTTTTGTATTTATATTTTCTTTTACTTTAAAATCTGGAATTGATCTTAAGTTTTGTATTCTTTTTTTAGTATTTAAATTTTCTTTTTCTTTGAATTCTGGAATTGATCTTAAGTTTTGTATTCTTTTTTGAGTATTTATATTTTCTTTTTCTTTTAATTCTGGAATTGCTCTCAAATTTTGTATTCTTTCTTTTGTATTTATATTTTCTTTTACTTTAAAATCTGGAATTGATCTTAAGTTTTGTATTCTTTTTTTAGTATTTAAATTTTCTTTTTCTTTTAATTCTGGAATTGCTCTTGAATTTTGTATTCTTTTATGAGTATTTATTTTTTCTTTTAGAATAAAGTCTGGAATTGATCTTAAATTTTTTATTCTTTCTTTTGTATTTGTATTTTCTTTTACTTTAAAATCTGGAATTGATCTTAAGTTTTGTATTCTTTTTTTAGTATTTAAATTTTCTTTTTCTTTTAATTCTGGAATTGCTCTTAGATTTCGGATTCTTTGAATATTTTTTTGTTTTTCTAATTTTTTGTAATTTTCATCAGTTCTTAAATTTTTAACTAAAACTTTAATTTTATCTTTATGCTTATTGATTTGTTTTATGGGTATATTATCTGGTGTTTCGATCGTTATTTCAGTAATTAGTTCCTTTGGAGTTTGTGGAATGTTTTTTTTATAATTTTGTTTTTTTTTTTTTATTAATGTTGTCTTTCGATTGTTTTTTTATTTCCATGTTTAGATATTTTAAACTAATAAGTTACTCCAATTCAATTAATAAGTCGCACTGCAGACTGTTTTTAGATATACAAGAGTAAATTATTTTTCAAGTCACAATAGTAAATTATGTATAGTCGCACCGCAGACTAATTTAAGTCGCACTGCAGACTATTATCAGTCGCACTGCAGACTATTATTAGTCGCACTGCAGACTATTGACAGTTGCACTGCAAATTATTTTGAGTTGCACTGCAGACTATTTTGAGTCGCACTGCAGACTCTTTTTAGTTTTGCGCACTATACGGTTTTTTAATTTTTCCAGTAGACCTGAGAAATAGTCGATGGAAATGTAAAAATAACAATATATAGGGCAGTGAAAAAAAATATAGTTTTCAAGTGCACTTTAATTACGGAAAGTTAGATATTTATGATAATTAAATTTTAATTATTAATTATTAATTATATAATATAATTCATACAATATTATATAATGATAATTTATTTAGAATTAATATTTATCATAAATATAGAATTTTATCGATCATGCACTCATTAAACGCTAATTTGTAGGTTAAAAATATTTTTGTTGTCAAAAGGGCTTTTATTCAAATAAGCTTAAGGTATGTTTCTATGATGATGTGATTGCATTTACATCGACTGGAATATGACGGAAATTAAAGATTTTATTTTGACATCACGTTGATTATCAAATTTTGGTATCATATTTTATGGCTGAAGGTCTCCTTAGAACAAATGTAGTGTATTTATAGCTTTTAGGTAGATTTTTTAAAAATCTAACTATTAGGTAGATTTTTTAAAAATCTAACTATTGTATTTGTCCTCATGGTCGATTTTACAAGGAATTTCGTCATAAACTATCATAATTGGTTGAGTAGAGTTCAAAAATACCATTCGTTGAAAAATTTATATATGTATGTATATATATATATATATATATATATATATTTATGTAATAGAACCGACTTTTGAGGACACGATTGCGTCTACAATTCTTATCCGATCTTAATGAAACTTTCTACACTTAATTTATGTGTTATTACCACGATTAAGTTCGAAGATGGGCTGAATCGGTCGATTAGTTTAGAAGTTATGGATGTTTGAAGTTTTTACGAGTTTTCGAAAAAATCAGTTTTTAATCACTTTTAAAGTCCATATAACTTTAAAACTAAAACTCATAGATAATTTCTGTAAAAAGTATTTTAAAGCTTAACTAATAAGCTTTAATTTGTGACCTAAAACTTTATAATTAGACCATTTCTTCCAATAATTTTCTAACCTTGAAAATTTTAATGGAATCAAAAAATGTTGAAAATATTGTTTTCATTCCACACAACTTATGCTTGTCCCATTAAAATCCAGTTTCATCAGTTGTATTTTATTGTACACAAAATAACCTGTAAATTTCACTGCTATTGTATATTTTAAAAGTACTTCTTTAATTATTTATGATGTATCAAATGTACCTCCAATCCTGATGATTATCACTGGTCTTGTCATAACGATAGCGCCTACACTTCTTATCGGACCTTCATGAAATTTACCACACTTATTCTATAGGTGATTACCTCGATCAAGTTCAAAGATGGGCTGAATCGTTCAAATAGTTTTGAAATTATAGCTGTTTGAAATTTTCATGATTTTTCGTAAAAATCAGATTTTAATCACTACTAAAGCTTATATAACTTCAAAACTAATATTCATAGACAATTTCCGTAAAAAGTATCTGAAAGCTCGTCTAATAATCTTTAATTTATGACCTTAAGCTTTATGTTTTGACTATTTCTTCCAATAATTTGATAGCCTTGAAAATTTTAATGGAATCAAAAAATGTTGAAAATATGGTTTTCATACCACATAACTTATGCATTTCCCATTATAAAACAATTTTGATACGTGTATTTTATTGTGAACAAAATAACCTGTAAGTTTTACAGCTATTTCGTATTTTAAAAGTATTTCTCTTATTATTTATGATGTTCCAATCGTACCTGTACGTCCTATAATTATAACTGATCTTGCCATTGTAACAGCGATTACAATTATAATCTAATACTAATTAAATTTTCAATACTTCATTAGATGCTGGGCCGCACCTAACGAAAACCTGAATTGAAGAATTCTAATTATTTATTGAATAATTATCATTACAGCAATTTTCTTAGCTTCCGACTAAAAGCAGAAGACGAACTTCCTCGGAAAATTTTCATTATCCGAGTCCCATAAATATTCGAAAAGTAATTAGAATTCTTAAATTCAGGTTTTCGTTAGGTACGGCCGAGCCTCAACCACACGTTAACTTCAAACTACCCTAATAGCCACCCTAACCGTAAGTTAACTCGAGCTCTTGCCATAATCTGAAAGTAACTTAAGGCTCGGCCGTACCTAAGGAAAACCTGAATTTAAGAATTCTAATTACTTTTTAGATATTTATGGGACTCGGATGATGAGAATCTTCCGAGGAAGTTCGTCTTCTGCTTTTAGTCGGAAGCTAAGAAAATTGCTGTTATGATAATTATTTAATAAATAATTAGAATTCTTGAATTCAGGTTTTCGTTAGGTGCGACCCAGCCTTAAAGGAAAATATTAGAAAGCAAACAGTTACTTTTGAATTGACAGTAAATCACCCAAAATTAAAGTTCAAATTTGACCACAAGTGTTATTGTCAGATATTGACGTTAAGTTGATTGAAAGTATCACTTCAAATTGACGGCAAGTTTTTCTGTCAAATTACATTCAAGCTACTGTCGTATTCTGAACCCATTTCAGCTTGAAATTGACGGTAATTTAATGTTAAAATTACCTGGTTTGTTGCCAGAATTCGTAGAAAATTTCACAACAAAAGATGAAAATAAAAATTTACAGTTAATTTTTGTTCAGTTTAGAAGTAAACTTTTACGAAAAAAACAGTCAATAATGATCATTCTTACCATTTCAGAAGGTAAGCAGACTTATACACAAAATTGTCTACGACTTGAGAGTAAAAATATACTTAACAATTTTTCCAGTTAAATTAACAACAAATTGACATATAATTTAGCTGAAGATTGAAGACAACTTTTTACTAATCGACTTTTTCAGTGAATTTGCATTCTAATTCAAACAATAAATTTGTTTCAAATTCAATAGCAAGTTGCAAGCAACTTATCATGAAAAATGGAAAAGTTCGGAGTTAACAGAAATTTGACAAACAATTCAAGGAAATTGTTACTAAAGCAATCTATACTATAATGGCAACTTAAAGAAAAGTGTTGGAGAGCAAATAATGATTTCAAGTTAACAGTAAATTGTCTGTGAATTAGCCGTAAGAATTTCATTGCAAATATTGCTAAGCAATTATATTTAGAGTGTGGTTATCAGGAAAAATAACTTTTTACTAGAAAGAGAAAAAAAAAAAAAAACTAATGATTATCCTTACCATTTCAGAATTGAGTAGTAAACAACGTTTAAAAACCTTATAAACAATATTTAAATTTCTCTAAACATAATATAATAATTTATTTGTTTATATACTTCAACTTTTTATAATCTAAGCATAACAATTAATAAGTATGTGTTATAACAATTTATTGATTAAATTATCGACTGTTTACTAATAATATACAATAAATTTTATGAAATTTTTATGTGTTAATTTCAAATAAAAGTGAAATGCGCGCCAATAAAAGTATTTTATATCCACTAATTAATAAATAGGTGGAGACACTTGAGGCTACTAAAATCATACCTTGATAGCTACCTTAATGATAAGTTAACTTCAAGCTATTGCCATGATCTAAAGCCAACTTAAAGAAAAGTATTGGAAAGCAAACAATTACTTTAAGTTGACAGTAACTTGTTTGTAAGTTAATCGTAAAGGTTTTACTGCGGAAATTGCTAAAGAATTATATTTAGAGTGTGGCTATCAGGAAAAATAACTTTTTACTAGAAAAAAAAAAAAAAAACTGGTAATATTCATTCTTACCATATCAGAAGACAAGAAAATTTATATATATTAATGTTTACAATTTAGCGGTAAAAAAATACTTTACAATATTTTAAGTGAAATTAACAATAAATTGATGTAAATGTTTGCCTGAAAATTGATGAAAAATTTTTTCTAGTCAACTTTTGAAGTGAATTTACATTATAATTTGGATAATTAAATCACGTCAAATTATGTAACAAATTATATATAAAATGTCGTTAAAAAGGAAATAGTCAAAAATTGACGGATATTTAACGGAAAATTCTCAGAAATTTTTGTAGGTAAACTTTTACTACAGCAAACTGTGCTATTAAGGATGTTATTAAGAAATGTACACCAATATTTGTAAAGAAAATTTTATTTTCAGGGAGCTTCTAAAATATTAACTGCCCAAAAACTCAATACTCTTTTTCTTATCAATTTAAATTTTCGTTATGAATTATGCTGTCATCCATTGATGCTACTTAGACACTTTTTTATGACAAGTTCAGCGCAAGCGCATTTTGCATGTTTTAAAGGCGGCAATTTAAAAGGATCAAACACTGTTTATATAATCCGAATATTAAAACATATGCTCTATAGATAATAAAGTTTATTTCAATATGAACGATTTCCAATATTAAGAACATAGTTTAAAATTAGAATTATTATTTCTAATAGAGATTAAATAAATTACAAATTTAATAGATTATGTTATTTGAATTTGTGATAACAATCTTTCATTTTACATCTAGTTATTAAAATATGAATTTCATTTATTTCATGTACATTTTTTAATACTTCTATAGAAATAATATTATTTGCATAAAAAAAAAATTTTTTTTTTTACAAATATTAATTAATTAAAAAAAAAAAAATTTATAATAGTTTTAAAATATAAATAATATTTATATCAGAAAATTTCCTAAAACTAAATTATACTCTGATAATCAAATTTTTCAGTTAGAAAGTTAATTTAAATTAACTGCAAAATAATTCCAGAAAGGTGACAATAGCTTTTCATTAACAAATGTAATGCCAATTTTTGTCATCAACCCTCTCAAAAAGTTGGGGACTTGTTGCTTTTTAATAGTTAGAGTTTCTGATCAGAAACTCTGATTAGAAACCCAATCTGAAAATTGTCAACTTATGGAAATGCCGGTTTTTGCGGTCAATTTGGCAACAGATTGTGGCAGTCAATTGTTGTCAAGTTGCTGCCAACTTGATTATCTGAATAATGGTAAAAACGAAACATTACCATATGAGTTAACAGTTCAATTGATTTACTTATTAATGCTAATTTCATTGCAACCAATTGCGTGCCAAAACTAAAAAAAAAAAAACCAAGTGCCATAAATTACTACAGAGCTGGTCATCACTAATCTTCTGACAATAGAACGCGTAAGTCCTTTGTCTATTTTATTTAACTTTTTTTTTTTTAGAAAATTATTGCATATTTTAAGTAAAAAAAAATTAATAAAAATAATTATTATTAAAATACAATTATTTTCTTATTCTATAAGAATGAAATATATTAAAATTTATATATTTATCTATTATTTTTTTATTTTATGTTAGATTAAGATGGATGACGACAACAATGCTAATGGTAAATACTTATATACATATATATATATATATATATTAGACTGTTTCAAAAAACAACTATTTTTTTCTTCATTATATTGAAAATATTGTTGGAAATGACGAAAAAAATACTGTGAAAGATTGAGCTCTTAATATTAATATTAACAACTGCCGCATCGCATTTTTCTATATCCCGTTTAAATAACATGGGAAAATTTATTTTTTAAGCTTTTGAATTTTGTAGCTCATGGTGGGACCAATACTTCGAAATGTTCAAGACATGTCCTTATGGTAAATTTGACGCTCTACAAAAAAGGTCTCTTATAATTTTTCGATATTTTTATTTTTTCAAAAGTTATTCAAACTTAAAGTTAGATAGATGATAAATTTTTACATTTTTTAAATTTTTTGACACAACCATCAAATTTATGGGAAAATTTTATTGGACATTTTTTATAGAGCATTTCATTTCCTATAACTTATCTCTAAGAAAATTTTCAATATTTCTCACAAGTCGTTAGTTATTTGCAATTAACTGAAAATTTTTTTAAATAATTTAAATTTTGTTGCATAAAATTAATTATATTAAATTTTCAGTTAATTGCAAATAACTTACAACTTGTGAGAAATATTGAAAATTTTCTCGGAGATAAGTTATAGGAAATGAAATGCTCTACAAAAAATGTCTAATAAAATTTTCCCATGAATTTGATGGTTGTGTCAAAAAATTTAAAAAATGTAAAAATTTATCATCTATCTAACTTTAAGTTTGAATAACTTTTGAAAAAATAAAAATATCGAAAAATTATAAGAGACCTTTTTTGTAGAGCGTCAAATTTACCATAAGGACATGTCTTGAACATTTCGAAGTATTGGTCCCACCATGAGCTACAAAATTCAAAAGCTTAAAAAATAAATTTTCCCATGTTATTTAAACGGGATATAGAAAAATGCGATGCGGCAGTTGTTAATATTAATATTAAGAGCTCAATCTTTCACAGTATTTTTTTTTCGTCATTTCCAACAATATTTTCAATATAATGAAGAAAAAAAAAATAGTTGTTTTTTTTGAAACAGTCTAATATATATATATATATATATGTATATAAGTATTTACCATTAGCATTGTTGTCGTCATCCATCTTAATCTAACATAAAATAAAAAAATAATAGATAAATATATAAATTTTAATATATTTCATTCTTATAGAATAAGAAAATAATTGTATTTTAATAATAATTATTTTTATTAATTTTTTTTTACTTAAAATATGCAATAATTTTCTAAAAAAAAAAAAGTTAAATAAAATAGACAAAGGACTTACGCGTTCTATTGTCAGAAGATTAGTGATGACCAGCTCTGTAGTAATTTATGGCACTTGGTTTTTTTTTTTTAGTTTTGGCACGCAATTGGTTGCAATGAAATTAGCATTAATAAGTAAATCAATTGAACTGTTAACTCATATGGTAATGTTTCGTTTTTACCATTATTCAGATAATCAAGTTGGCAGCAACTTGACAACAATTGACTGCCACAATCTGTTGCCAAATTGACCGCAAAAACCGGCATTTCCATAAGTTGACAATTTTCAGATTGGGTTTCTAATCAGAGTTTCTGATCAGAAACTCTAACTATTAAAAAGCAACAAGTCCCCAACTTTTTGAGAGGGTTGATGACAAAAATTGGCATTACATTTGTTAATGAAAAGCTATTGTCACCTTTCTGGAATTATTTTGCAGTTAATTTAAATTAACTTTCTAACTGAAAAATTTGATTATCAGAGTATAATTTAGTTTTAGGAAATTTTCTGATATAAATATTATTTATATTTTAAAACTATTATAAATTTTTTTTTTAATTAATTAATATTTGTAAAAAAAAAATTTTTTTTTTTATGCAAATAATATTATTTCTATAGAAGTATTAAAAAATGTACATGAAATAAATGAAATTCATATTTTAATAACTAGATGTAAAATGAAAGATTGTTATCACAAATTCAAATAACATAATCTATTAAATTTGTAATTTATTTAATCTCTATTAGAAATAATAATTCTAATTTTAAACTATGTTCTTAATATTGGAAATCGTTCATATTGAAATAAACTTTATTATCTATAGAGCATATGTTTTAATATTCGGATTATATAAACAGTGTTTGATCCTTTTAAATTGCCGCCTTTAAAACATGCAAAATGCGCTTGCGCTGAACTTGTCATAAAAAAGTGTCTAAGTAGCATCAATGGATGACAGCATAATTCATAACGAAAATTTAAATTGATAAGAAAAAGAGTATTGAGTTTTTGGGCAGTTAATATTTTAGAAGCTCCCTGAAAATAAAATTTTCTTTACAAATATTGGTGTACATTTCTTAATAACATCCTTAATAGCACAGTTTGCTGTAGTAAAAGTTTACCTACAAAAATTTCTGAGAATTTTCCGTTAAATATCCGTCAATTTTTGACTATTTCCTTTTTAACGACATTTTATATATAATTTGTTACATAATTTGACGTGATTTAATTATCCAAATTATAATGTAAATTCACTTCAAAAGTTGACTAGAAAAAATTTTTCATCAATTTTCAGGCAAACATTTACATCAATTTATTGTTAATTTCACTTAAAATATTGTAAAGTATTTTTTTACCGCTAAATTGTAAACATTAATATATATAAATTTTCTTGTCTTCTGATATGGTAAGAATGAATATTACCAGTTTTTTTTTTTTTTTTCTAGTAAAAAGTTATTTTTCCTGATAGCCACACTCTAAATATAATTCTTTAGCAATTTCCGCAGTAAAACCTTTACGATTAACTTACAAACAAGTTACTGTCAACTTAAAGTAATTGTTTGCTTTCCAATACTTTTCTTTAAGTTGGCTTTAGATCATGGCAATAGCTTGAAGTTAACTTATCATTAAGGTAGCTATCAAGGTATGATTTTAGTAGCCTCAAGTGTCTCCACCTATTTATTAATTAGTGGATATAAAATACTTTTATTGGCGCGCATTTCACTTTTATTTGAAATTAACACATAAAAATTTCATAAAATTTATTGTATATTATTAGTAAACAGTCGATAATTTAATCAATAAATTGTTATAACACATACTTATTAATTGTTATGCTTAGATTATAAAAAGTTGAAGTATATAAACAAATAAATTATTATATTATGTTTAGAGAAATTTAAATATTGTTTATAAGGTTTTTAAACGTTGTTTACTACTCAATTCTGAAATGGTAAGGATAATCATTAGTTTTTTTTTTTTTTTCTCTTTCTAGTAAAAAGTTATTTTTCCTGATAACCACACTCTAAATATAATTGCTTAGCAATATTTGCAATGAAATTCTTACGGCTAATTCACAGACAATTTACTGTTAACTTGAAATCATTATTTGCTCTCCAACACTTTTCTTTAAGTTGCCATTATAGTATAGATTGCTTTAGTAACAATTTCCTTGAATTGTTTGTCAAATTTCTGTTAACTCCGAACTTTTCCATTTTTCATGATAAGTTGCTTGCAACTTGCTATTGAATTTGAAACAAATTTATTGTTTGAATTAGAATGCAAATTCACTGAAAAAGTCGATTAGTAAAAAGTTGTCTTCAATCTTCAGCTAAATTATATGTCAATTTGTTGTTAATTTAACTGGAAAAATTGTTAAGTATATTTTTACTCTCAAGTCGTAGACAATTTTGTGTATAAGTCTGCTTACCTTCTGAAATGGTAAGAATGATCATTATTGACTGTTTTTTTTCGTAAAAGTTTACTTCTAAACTGAACAAAAATTAACTGTAAATTTTTATTTTCATCTTTTGTTGTGAAATTTTCTACGAATTCTGGCAACAAACCAGGTAATTTTAACATTAAATTACCGTCAATTTCAAGCTGAAATGGGTTCAGAATACGACAGTAGCTTGAATGTAATTTGACAGAAAAACTTGCCGTCAATTTGAAGTGATACTTTCAATCAACTTAACGTCAATATCTGACAATAACACTTGTGGTCAAATTTGAACTTTAATTTTGGGTGATTTACTGTCAATTCAAAAGTAACTGTTTGCTTTCTAATATTTTCCTTTAAGGCTGGGTCGCACCTAACGAAAACCTGAATTCAAGAATTCTAATTATTTATTAAATAATTATCATAACAGCAATTTTCTTAGCTTCCGACTAAAAGCAGAAGACGAACTTCCTCGGAAGATTCTCATCATCCGAGTCCCATAAATATCTAAAAAGTAATTAGAATTCTTAAATTCAGGTTTTCCTTAGGTACGGCCGAGCCTTAAGTTACTTTCAGATTATGGCAAGAGCTCGAGTTAACTTACGGTTAGGGTGGCTATTAGGGTAGTTTGAAGTTAACGTGTGGTTGAGGCTCGGCCGTACCTAACGAAAACCTGAATTTAAGAATTCTAATTACTTTTCGAATATTTATGGGACTCGGATAATGAAAATTTTCCGAGGAAGTTCGTCTTCTGCTTTTAGTCGGAAGCTAAGAAAATTGCTGTAATGATAATTATTCAATAAATAATTAGAATTCTTCAATTCAGGTTTTCGTTAGGTGCGGCCCAGCCTTAAGATGGCTATCAAGGTCTATCTTCAGTAGCTTCAAGTGTCTCCACCTATAAATAAATTAGTGAGTATGAAATACTTTAGTTGGCGCGCATTCAACTTTTATTTGAAAATAACACATAAACAAATTTCATCAAATTTATTGCATATTATCAATAAACAGTCGATAATTGAGGCAATAGATCTTTGTAAAATATATTTATTAAATTATATATTTCGATCATAAAAAAGTTTAAGTATATACACAAATAAACTAGTCTATTATATTCAGAGAAATTCAAATATTGTTTAAGTGGTTTTGAAGTTTTTTTTACCACTTGATACTTGAAAAATGTAAGGAGATTGTTGTTAAGTATATTTTTCTTAAATCCAACGATTGGTTTTTCTTTTCTTATTTTTTTTTTTATTTTATTCTTTCATTTTATATAAAGTTAATTGAAGTGAATAATTTTATAATATAAATTGTCTATAATTATAGGTAATTCATATCTAGTTATATATAATTTTTTTATTTAAGTGTGATTAAAGTAAGGATTTATGTGATTTTTGACTCGGGTGAATGTGTAATTATATGAAATATCCAATTAAATGATGAAAACATTGTTAATTTACTTTTTTGTTTTTAATATTAATAAAGCTAAAGAATAAGTTCTATTTTATTGAGTGATTTCAATTGAGAGAAGATTGAAAGATCTAGAGTTCGTATAATTTCGGATACATTTTAGTACATTATGTTGTTATTTTATAGAAAACAATGTCATAATATGATATTTTGTACATTTTACGTTGTCAAAATTTTTTGAGTAGATTAAATGATTTTGATGTTTAATGTAGTAAATGGTGCGTTTTATTGAGTTTGAGGATTGATTCAATTTTTAAATTGACGGATTTATTCGCTTTTGTACTGCACTGTAGAAAAAATATTGGGATAAATCCAAGTGGTGTAGGCGTTAAAATCGACGGTGTTAAATTTCAACACTGGAAGCGGTATGAAAATAACGCCGTCGTCGCTGTAAATATTTTTACTTGTGTTAAAATATTTAAATTTGTGAATATTTTTACTTATTCGATCACTATATTTGTTAATAAATGGTATTTTTTATTTATTTTCATAAAGAACTGGATGGGAAGAAAATTAGAGGAAGTAATCCTATGTATTATGGGAATGATTCCCATAATATTATAAGAATGGTTCCTATAATTTATAGGAATTGTTCCTATATATTATGGGAATGATTCCCATAATATTATAGGAAGTATTCCCATAAATTATAGGAACTATTCCTATAATTATGGGTAACATTTCTATAATTATAGGAGCTGCTCCTATAATTTATGGTTGTAATTCTTATACTGGTATAGGATGAATTTTCACAAAATTATAGGAACTATTCCTATAATTTTCCTTTCGTGTGACATTTTTTGTGTTTTATAATCTTTGAAGTTAAAACTTCAAGTGGTTCTGGGAAATTTCTGGGAAATTTTAAAGTAATTACAATACCAACTTAATTTAATTGTTATTCTTTATTTAATTTTCGATTGGCAATATTTTGAGATACAATGGACTAATTTTAATGTTTAAAATAATATTTTTCATAGTTGTCTGAATTTTCAATAGGATCAACTTTTTGAAAAAAGTAGATAAATAATATTATGAGTTATTCAGGATAAATGTTGAAAATTGTAAGGTTTTGTATTTTTAATTACTAATATCTATCGAAACACTTAATCTATTTTGACATTAAAAGTATCATCCACTGCAGTTTTTCAATCACTAATTTTAACAAAAAAAAATTTAAAAAAGAGTATAAAATATAAAAAAAAAAAAAAAAATCATTATTGATTAGTTCCAAAAATTTAGATTTTATTAGAAAAATAATTTTTTTTGTGATTTTGTTGACAACGGTATCTTTTGAATAAATTAACCGATTGAGACGGTTAAGGTGGCAATCGACGCGTTTTATTAAATTTTACAACTGATCAGACTTTGAAATATATTTATTGAATCGTTTTTGAGAAATTTCCAAAATACTAAAAAAAAATTTTTTTTTTAATTCTTTCGACGACGATATCTCTTGAAAGAATTAACCGATTTTGATGGTTGAGGTGGCATTCGACGCGGCTTATGAATCTCCAGAGCCCAGTCCATTTTGGAATTAATCCATCGAGCCCGTAAAAAGTTATCCAAAAAAAACATTTTTGAAAAAAGTTTATTTTTGGAATATCTCCGAACGAGCTCTACCGATCAAGCTTAATTTTTTTTCAGCTTCAAGATATTGAAAAACTGCGTCGAATGACACCTTGACGATCAAAATCGGTTGATCCGTTCAAAAGTTATAGATATTTCCATACGTACGTACGTACGTACGTACGTACGTACATACATACATACATACACTCGGACATCATCGTGAAATTAGTCAGAATAGCTTTCTAGGACCTTAAAACGTCGACATCTGTTGGAATTTCGATTTTTACAAATCGGGGTGAAACCAATAACTTCCCGAATTTTTGAAAATTTGCATTTTTTTTAGTGGGAAGTTAAAAATAACGTTTTTTACAATTTTTTCTACAACGATATCTCTCGAACGAATAAACCGATTGAGACGTTTAAGGTGGCAATCGACGCGTTTTATTGTGTTCTACAACCGATAAAATTTTAAAATTGATTCATCGAGTCGTTTTTGAGAAATTTTCAAAATACTGATATGACAGAGAGTTCACTTGTCAAGTCTGGTCGCACCTAGTATTATAGACGAATATTAGGGCGCCACTGGAAGATGGACTCGGCCTTCCAGAACCGGATGTTGTATGATTTTATTTTAATTAATTAAATTAAATTAATATAATTCTCAGAGTCGTTTGTAATATTTTGTGAGAGAGGTGAGGAATGGAAAAATAACTGAAATAATGCTGATCAAAATTTTATTAATTTTTAGCCCCTTGCTTTATTTAATTAACCAATAATAATAATTATACTTATGACAAACTAATAATCTTATGACAAACTAAATTCCTCGTCCCCTGGACGGTATTACACACACACACCCACAATTATTAACCTCGTCCCCTGGACGGAAAACCTTAAAATATAACCTCGTCCCCTGGACGGTAAACCTTAATATTTAATTAAAAACATCCCCTGGATGTATATTTACTTATAACTACATTCAGTCCACAGGACTTATCACAGACACAGTTAAATTTTACTTCAAACTACTTGACTCGACTTTGTACTCAATTTTATTCTATTCTCAATGACATCATTAAATTTTACTTAATACTCGACTTAAACTTCTCAATATAAAAATTCCACTAATACTTTTAATTCTTATTACTTTTCACTGATTTATTTAATTCATTTTATTTTAATTAATTAATTAATTTTGGTTTTATTTGTAATTATTAATTAATTAATTTTTCACCAACTTTTATTATTATTTGCTTCCAAAATTATATATTTTTAATTCACTCAATTACTTCTAATAATTATACTTAATACACTTCAATATTCAACTCAATTTACTGACAAATTAATCCGTTCTTAGTTTTACTTGACAACAATTCTACCGTAATTTTCCTAGCGTCTTTTGATTTTAGATTTATTAATTTATTAGTTTATTTTAAAATTACTTTAAAATTAATTTAAAACTAAGTTTTACGACTAGAATTACGTTTGGAATTGACTAGAATATTCGGCCCGGGGAATGGCGTCACGAGGCCTGAATTTACGATTTTCAAGACACGGATAAATTACTCAAAGCGGCCGACAGGCCTGGGATACTTTTATAATTAATATTGAATTTAATTTGATTTTAATTATGAACAATTGACGCGGAAATTTATTTTACTCCAGCCGAGAGGCCTTGAATATAATAATTTGAGAGTTACAACAAGATGTCGATTGCGCGGCAAAAATTGCGATGGAAAGTTCGAGAACACGAGACGCGAGGATAAACCGGCCGACAGGCCTTGAAATATAATTATAAATTTACTGAACCCGCGGAGAAATGCTAAGTAATTTATTTATAATTAATTCGGCCCTCTAATAAAATCGGAGGCCTTAATTAATTATAAATTTACCTCGAGGAAAACTCCAATCGCCCAGCAGACACGGAGCGTTGTATTATTGCTGTTCCGGGTAGAATTCCTTCAACTTTCCAGTCTCTCTCTCTCTGCTCTTCTGCTCTCCTCGCTCTCTCTCCGATTCGTTCGCAACAAAATTCAACTGATAACCTGTCAATGATCAGTCCGCATTAGTAATTTATAAATTTATTGTTTATTGTAATTATCAGCCTAAAGGCCTAATAATCAATTAACCAGTTAAATATTAATTAATAAATCGCCTCGTTCCACGTGAAGCGTAAACGGACGTATATATTTACCTTTTTAGTTAACTGCGTCTGGTCAGTTTCGCCGTCCGGGCAACTCTGATGTTTTTCACGTTCCGCAGTCCATTATATTCTTTCACTCCCGTTCACTATTCCGGAAACCTATTCCCACTATCTTAGACTAAGGAAATGACGAACGGGCGGGCCTTAGTGATCCATGCGACACCCGGTGACTAGTCGCAATACTAACTCGCAACTTACGAGGTCGTTGGCCGGTTATCGGCGGGAAACAAAATTCAAATTCAAATTATTTTATTCTCTATGTTAATTATTTTACCCTGTTACACTCCCCCCTGCCAGACTGTCACCCGGGTTCCGGATGATCACGAAGGCCTGGACGTCCTAAGGATAGGATGACGGCCGTGTAATCAACTAATGAGATTGTAGTATTGTGGAAAGTGAAAGAAAGTATTTATTTTAACAAACCAGAAAAGAAAATGAAACTATATAAAAGAAATGAAAAGAAAAAGGGGAAGAAGTTAATTCTTCTTCTTCTTATTAGATTTAGGCGGCGGTGGGCCAGTATATAGTGGCTAATCAAATGAGCTGAGGCCAATCTCGAGGACGTCCTCCATCAGGAAATCCTCATCAGCATAAAACTTGGGGCTGGCGCATCCCGAATCACCGGAACAATATGGTCCACCATCGACCATCTCCATCTCCGCCCAATTTGGTCCGGGCTCCTTATTCTTCTTTTTCTTCTTCTTCTTCTTCTTCTCCAGGCCAGAACAAGAAGCCTGACCAGCGGCCTCGGGTGAGCCTTGCTGGCCAGCCTGTTCCTCCATCATTGGGCTTCCTGGCTGTTGGTCTGCCAGTTCTTGAGTAACGGGAAGCGCTCTGGCCTCCTCCTGCCATGGGGTTTGACACTGTGTAGGTAACGATTCCAGTGTCTCAGGTTCGGCAGATGTTGTTGGAGGAGACCTAGCTTCAATCAATTCCCCACCTTGAGCTCTTGCAATGAGGGCTCTACCCTCATTAGTAGAAATATGTTTGGCCAACCTTTTCAACCTCTCGGGATCGACCAATTCGGGCTGGTCGGCTAACTGACGAAGAGTATTCAGGCGTTTTTCCCGCCGTCTTACGCTCTTTGATTTTTTCGGTTGGGAAGAAGTGACGCTCGATGCTGGTGCCTTTCCTGCGGTTGATTTAGTCGAGGGCAAATTGGCCGAAACAGATGTAGGCAGTTCGGGAGATTGTGCACGCTGATCACTAGCTGGTGGTCTGCTTGGGGTGACTACTGGGCCCAGTCGACTGAAAACCGACTGTCCAGTCACCACGTCACTGGGATTCAGCGGCCACTCCAATATACCAGTTTGTGTCGCCACAGACCGATATATTGAAGTACGGCCTGAGGAACCCCGGTAACGACCTGCCTGATAACGCCGAAGGTGAGTCGCCTGACCTCTGGCAGCATCCGCCCTCGTCCAACCCTTTGGTTGATACCGGTTCATCTGAAAAAAAATTTATTAACACCTTTTCACAACAAATTCAATTATAATTTATAATTAGGTTTTACTATTAGTCTTAGCAATTAATCTCTCGCTTCTGCGAGGAAGTTTCAAATCAGGGGTATAGTGAGTACCGAGTATTTTACCGTTATCGTTTTTCAATTCGACTACTAACGGACTAATAATTTTTGATACGGAAACCGGACCGAGATATTTATTGCCTAAAGTCGCGCTATAACCTTGGCCTTTATTACTTAGTTTACGATTTGGGTAGAAAACTTTGTCCCCCAAATTGACTGTAGGAATTTGCGTGTTTTTATTGTGATATGTCTCTTGTCTTTCACTTTCTTTCCGCATCACACCTTCAATTTTATGACGCAACTCATCCAATCGCTGTACACGATTTTTCCATTCTTCATTATCAAAATCCAGGTCGTCTAATTCAGTTTCAGTAATCTTGCCAGATAGGCGTGGTTCTTGTCCATGAACTAGATAGTATGGTGACAGCTTTAGAGCAGCATGATATGAGCTGTTATATGCAAGTTGGAAATCACCCAGATGTTCATCCCATTTTGTCTGATCTTTATCAATGTACGCTCGTAGCATCGGCTTCAAAGTTCTGTTGATACGCTCAACTGGATTGGCCTGTGGATGGGCGACTGCTAACGGAGTGAACTTAACTCCAGTACTCTCCAAAAATTTCTTGAGGGTTTCGTTGACAAACTCTCGACCATTGTCAGTTACCAAGAACAATGGATAACCTCTTAGAGAAAATGTACGCCTAAGTGAGTCGACCACCGCGGCCCCAGTATGACGACGAAGTGGATACAGCTCGATGAACCTCGTGTAAAGATCTTGTATCACTAACACATATTGATGACCCTTTTTAGACCTCGTAAATGGGCCTGTAGTGTCAGCAGCGACTACTGCCCACGGCCGAATAGGTTGTCTAGTTTGCATAGGCGCCTTGGATGATGTTTGCTTGTATTTTATCTTTTTACAGGTCTCACAGGCTTCTACGTAGTTATCAACATCTTTGAACATTCCAGGCCAATAATAATGTGTTTTTATTCTCTCGTACATTCGATCTCGTCCTTGATGAGCCGCATCAGGATCTTCATGATTCTTTTTAAGTATCTCTAGCACTTCTGAGTCCTTCAGTACTTGTTTCCATGCAGTGTCGTCACCGACTATTGACTTGAATGGGTCTGGACGATAATATTCCAGTCGATCGTCCACAATTCTCCACTCTGTATGGTTACTAGGATTTCTACGTACATTATTGAACTTTAGTTCATACCAGTTCGCGACTTGTAAGTGAAGACAATCAACTTCCTTCAGGTTATCTTTAATGTCTAGCCAGTCTTCCGAGTCTTGATCTTCATACATTCGACTTAAAGCATCTGGACCCTCGTTTTCAGTGCCTTTACGATGCTCCACAGTAATTTGTTGAGATAGCAATTCCATTGCCCAACGGGCAAGTCTTCCATTGGGATCACGTAAAGAATGTAACCATCTTAAAGCTGCGTGATCTGTAATTACTGTAAATGGTGTACCTTCTAAATAACATCTAAGTTTCCGCACTGCCCAAACGACTGCCAAACATTCTTTTTCTGTGGTCGTATATCTTGTTTCTGCACCACGAAGCTGACGACTAAGACAAATGATCAAATATTCTTTTCCAGTACCCAAATCTTTTTGCACCAAGAACGCACCAAGTCCAGTGTCACACGCATCCGTGTATAAGTAGTATGGGAGATCTAGTCGAGGAATAGCCAACGGCCGGGCTTCCACCAAGGCCTGTTTGAGCTGTTGAAATGACTGTTCTTCTTTTTCACCCCATTTCCATTCGGTGTTAATTCCAGTTAATTTATTGAGTGGACCTTGAGCTTTGGCAACATCTTGTAGATGACGATGATACCAGTTAACAAGTCCTAAGAAACTGCGAAGTTGTTTTCTATTTGTTGGTCTTGGATAATTGACAATTGGCGCGATCTTTTCCGGATCAGGATGAAGTCCATTTTGATTTACAATAAATCCCAGAAATTTAACTTCAGGACGGCAGAATTTACATTTTTCAGGGTTGATTAATAATCCAGCTTCTCGAAATACCTCGAAGACTAAACTCAATATAGCTTTATGTTCATCCAGCGTAGTACTAATGACTATCCAGTCATCCAAATATGCGAACACCTTCTCTGACCAATACAGAGGCAGAGACCGATTAATTAATTTTCTATGAAATTTATCCTTAAGTTCGTCCATCGCTTTTTGAAATGTACTTGGAGCCCCAACGAGACCATAGGGCATTCGCAGCCACTCAAACTGCCCTCGTCCTTCTACAGAAAAAGCGGTAAGAGGAATCGACGCAGGAGACATACGAATTTGATGAAAGGCTTCTTTCAAATCCATAGTACTAATCCAAATAGCCTCATGTAACGCACTTAAAATTCGCAACATATTAGGTAGTGGATGTGCAGGTGGTATAGTAACTTTATTAATCGGTCGATAATCTACGCAGAATCTCCAGGTTTTATTTGGTTTTGAAACCATGACTGGTGAACATGACCACACACTATAACTTGGTCTGATGAAATTCTTCTTTAGTAGTTCATCTATTTGTTTATTTAGTTCTTCGTTTATCACTGGACTTCGACGATATGGTTTTATTCTCACTGGAGTAGCTTCTGGTTTTAAAACGATCTCATGTTCAATTAAATTAGTTAAACCCTGATTAGGAAGACCTTCGAATTTCTTCATTTCTTGATCAATAAATTTTTTGAAGTCTTGTTCTTGTTCTGAAGTCAAAATGGCGCAGGCAGAATTATTTTCCTTACAGGAAATAAGCTCGAAAGGATGATGTTCAGTGCTACCGTTAAAATGCCAAGTTCTTTGCTTGCTATCAATCACCACTCCGAAATGCAGTGCAAAATCCATCCCCAAGACGACTGAATGTCCCAGATTCTCCAATATACTCAAGTACTGTTCTCCAGCTACCGAGCCGATCTGGATTATGAACGGGGCTCCACCAAGACTTTTACACTGTGTATGATTAGCTAACAAGATACCTCTTTTCTGAGTTTCATCCGATCTTAACTCTCCTGAAGCGTATTCCCGTATATCTTCATATACTTTCGCATTAATATACGACCTTTCACTGCCAGTGTCCAATATTCCATTAATTTTGACTCCAAAAATCCACAGCGATACAGGGATCCTGGCCGTAATTATAGGAGGCCTCGGTCCTGATCCTGGAATGAAGATTTTCCTCTCTGCTAGACGATGTTTAATTGCCGAAGACAATGGTTTCTTCTGAAGTAACTCTGGAACAAATGCTTCTCTAGATGACGTCGATGGTATAGGTGTAGAGGCCTTAGGCTCCAAGGATTGGCCGGGAGAGCCTAATTCTTGAGGTAACGGCCGAGACTGGACTGAATGATGGGCCTGGGATTCTGAGAATTGGCCGAGAGGCTCTAATTCCACAGAGGACGGCCGGGACTGAATCGTGATGGAGGCCTGAGGTTCCGAAAATTGGCCGAGAGGACCTAATTCCAACGAAGACGGCCGGAATGGGTTAAAGACAGGGGCCTGAGGATTTAAGGATTGGCCTGAAGAGCCTAATTCCAACAAAGACGGCCGGATCGTGTCGTGTACATTCTCAACAGGTTCAAAACCTGGATCAAATTCTTCTTCATACGGAATCTCAAGTTCTTCATCTTCTAAATTCGTAGATGATGTTAACAAATTGCAACTGGGGTTCAATTCAATACTCTTTATCTCATTTGGGATACAACTAGGATCTTCAAGTATTCGTATTAACTGTATGACAACTTCCTGGATATTCGTGGATTGGTCTGCTTTACTCCAAGAAATTATTTTATTAATATCTATGTTGTCAGTCGACATTTCCAATGTTGATGATAATGTAGGAATCGAAGCTGGAGGGCTTGAAATAGAGTGGGACGGCCGGGACGAGGCCTTACCCGACTCCAAACAGCCAAAATCATTTATTAACCCCTTGTTTACTTCTTGGATAACCTGTACCGACGGGGAATTCGGGACAGGTT
Organism: Microplitis manilae; assembly: GCA_030273425.1. Lineage (NCBI taxonomy): Eukaryota > Metazoa > Arthropoda > Insecta > Hymenoptera > Braconidae > Microplitis > Microplitis manilae. The sequence continues at coordinate 7,989,337 of CP092730.1, read as the reverse complement.
TTACTGGTTTTTTCGTTCATCTTCAGTATTAGTTACGTTGTCTTGACGACCAGTATCACGATTGTCCTGTTGTACAGTTGGTGGCGAATTATTATTATTACCTCGAACCAACAAGCTACAATTATTTCTCAGATGCCCAATTTCAAAGCAGTAGTTGCAGACATCTTGTCTCGGGTTCTCACACACTTCAAACATATGTCCATGAATTCCACAATTAAAGCATGGACGATTATTCCTTGGTGGTAATGAAGGATATCGATTATAGTTATTAGAAAAACCCTGAGATTGGTTCATCCGTGGCCGATAATAATTTTGTTGTCTTTGAGAATATGGTGACGAATAATTGTTGTTATTAGGTCGAGTCTGCACGCCATATTTGTTGTTATATGTCGATGGACTGGACGACTCCATTACGTTACAATTTGTTAACTCGTAATCATCTTCTTCATGACTATGATTCTCTGGTGTAGATTGTAGTATACCAAATCGTGGTTTATCCTGAAATTTCACTGTTTTCACTGTTGGAGCCTGTTGTTGAGCTTCATCAATACATCTTGTCGCTTCGTGTAAGGAGTTGAACAGATCCTCATAGGAAAATACTGGCCTCGCAAACACAAGAAATCTCAATTCATCCGTAAGATGGTTTCTAATGCATGCCACTTGATCATCGACAGGAGGTGGAATCTGCATACTCTGGTATTTCTGTTGGATCTTTAGTACGAATTCTGTTGGACTTTCTCCAGGTTTCATACGGAGCTTACTAATTTCCATTATGATTTGATGGTCTGTTGTAGCTGTAACACATGCTTTGATGAACTCGGATTTAAAGTGTTCAAAATTTGTCCAATTTTTATAATTTGCATCGTACCATCTTGCTGCAGTGCCATGTAAAATGTAGCTCATGGCTTTCAGTAGTTCATCTTGTGTCCAATCCTCTCTACGTGCTCTGGACTCTACTGCGAACAAGAACTCGTTGACGGACATTCCTTCTTGTGGATAAAATAAATTACCCATTTTGAGACTTTGCATGATTCCTTTCCACCTTCTGTCATCTGTGTACAAGCCTGATGGACTATGTTGTAGATTTTGGATCGGAGCGGCCGACCTTGGCCTTGTGTTAGAAGAGGCCTGAGGTACCGGGCCTCCACTCGATCCAAAATTATATTGAGGACCACTCGACTGACGTCGTTGTGTTGACTGTAGCTGTTGTAGTTGGTTTTGGAGATAATTTATTCTTTCTGATAATGGAATATCTTGACTTGGTTCGGCTCTTTCTTGATGATTATCAGGTTGAGGTCTTGACGCAGCTGGATCGACTCTCCCCCCTGCCAAACTTTGACCCATCGGGGCAACGGTTGAACCTCCTAGTTGGAGATCAGCTGCCTGCCAATTTACCGGGGAACTTCCTCGGTAAGAATTATCACGATAGTTAAACCGATCCAACAGCTCTCTCTGTGTATTCATCATATCACCTAGCAAACGTGTCAGTCGATTGATCAATCGCGAATTGTCCTCATTAATTGCACGTTGTTCCATTGACATCTGTCGAACCTGATGAGATGCTTGATCCATTCTATTGAATATTACTCGGAATTCTTGTGGTATATCATCTCCCGCAGCTTCATCCGCATCATCAAAACGATCATCAACCATTTGTGCTGGCAATGTGTTCTGCCTATCCAATGGATTTGGATTATTTCTGTTTTGTAGATGAGATGGATGACTTATACTGTTACTCATCGTAGTTGTTACCGATGACGTTGTTACTGTTGTTGCCGAAACGATTGGTATTTGCGATGAACCAGGATTAATAATTGGTAATTGTTGTTGTACACGACCACGACCATTAGACGATCTTCTTGTTTCTTCATTGATAAGTCCTTGTTGTTGTAGTAGATTATCCATTTTGTGTTATATTTTATCGACCGAAATATCTTGAGTGATAAAGTTTTCTTTTGTATAGGGATTATAAAACTTCTAAATGTACTGTGAACTATTGTTTCTCTATTGCAAACGGATTATTTTGTATTTGTAAATTAAATTTAATTTTGTAAGTTTTAGTTTTCTGTATGACTCATGATAAGCCTATTAATGAGTCATCGATTATTTATTTTATCTATTTCCGGTTTATTTTAATCTAATTAAATAATTGAATTAAATAATTGAGATATTATAATGTATTTTAATGTAAAATCAACTGATGTCTGTTTTAAAGTATTTCTGACACTAAATTTTATTTGATATTTCAATGGTTTTACTTTAAGTTTTAATCCCCTGAATTCTTTTATTAGCTAGAATTTTGTATGAGTAATTTTATTTGATTTTAATCCCCAAATAATATTTCAATATTTCTATGTCTTGATTATTTTATGTTTGTCACCATAATATTTTTAGATTTTCTATTTTAGAATATTTAATCCCACACTTTATTTTAATTTCAAAATTTCACTCTATTTCAAAATTTATTTTATTTTTTCAGAATTTTATATTTCACAGTTTTCAAAATTTATGTCACCCAAATTTTCAAAATTTTCCACAATATCTCAGCAAATTTCAAATCCTCACATTCTCACAAAATTTTACGGGGGGTTTTTACTAGTAAGTTGGGCGCCAAATATGACAGAGAGTTCACTTGCCAAGTCTGGTCGCACCTAGTATTATAGACGAATATTAGGGCGCCACTGGAAGATGGACTCGGCCTTCCAGAACCGGATGTTGTATGATTTTATTTTAATTAATTAAATTAAATTAATATAATTCTCAGAGTCGTTTGTAATATTTTGTGAGAGAGGTGAGGAATGGAAAAATAACTGAAATAATGCTGATCAAAATTTTATTAATTTTTAGCCCCTTGCTTTATTTAATTAACCAATAATAATAATTATACTTATGACAAACTAATAATCTTATGACAAACTAAATTCCTCGTCCCCTGGACGGTATTACTTATGACAAACTAATTATCTCGTCCCCTGGACGGTACCTTATGACAAACTAATTATCTCGTCCCCTGGACGGTATTACTTATGACAAACTAAATTTTCCTCGTCCCCTGGACGGCATTACACACACACACCCACAATTATTAACCTCGTCCCCTGGACGGAAAACCTTAAAATATAACCTCGTCCCCTGGACGGTAAACCTTAATATTTAATTAAAAACATCCCCTGGATGTATATTTACTTATAACTACATTCAGTCCACAGGACTTATCACAGACACAGTTAAATTTTACTTCAAACTACTTGACTCGACTTTGTACTCAATTTTATTCTATTCTCAATGACATCATTAAATTTTACTTAATACTCGACTTAAACTTCTCAATATAAAAATTCCACTAATACTTTTAATTCCTATTACTTTTCACTGATTTATTTAATTCATTTTATTTTAATTAATTAATTAATTTTGGTTTTATTTGTAATTATTAATTAATTAATTTTTCACCAACTTTCATTATTATTTGCTTCCAAAATTATATATTTTTAATTCACTCAATTACTTCTAATAATTATACTTAATACACTTCAATATTCAACTCAATTTACTGACAAATTAATCCGTTCTTAGTTTTACTTGACAACAATTCTACCGTAATTTTCCTAGCGTCTTTTGATTTTAGATTTATTAATTTATTAGTTTATTTTAAAATTACTTTAAAATTAATTTAAAACTAAGTTTTACGACTAGAATTACGTTTGGAATTGACTAGAATATTCGGCCCGGGGAATGGCGTCACGAGGCCTGAATTTACGATTTTCAAGACACGGATAAATTACTCAAAGCGGCCGACAGGCCTGGGATACTTTTATAATTAATATTGAATTTAATTTGATTTTAATTATGAACAATTGACGCGGAAATTTATTTTACTCCAGCCGAGAGGCCTTGAATATAATAATTTGAGAGTTACAACAAGATGTCGATTGCGCGGCAAAAATTGCGATGGAAAGTTCGAGAACACGAGACGCGAGGATAAACCGGCCGACAGGCCTTGAAATATAATTATAAATTTACTGAACCCGCGGAGAAATGCTAAGTAATTTATTTATAATTAATTCGGCCCTCTAATAAAATCGGAGGCCTTAATTAATTATAAATTTACCTCGAGGAAAACTCCAATCGCCCAGCAGACACGGAGCGTTGTATTATTGCTGTTCCGGGTAGAATTCCTTCAACTTTCCAGTCTCTCTCTCTCTGCTCTTCTGCTCTCCTCGCTCTCTCTCCGATTCGTTCGCAACAAAATTCAACTGATAACCTGTCAATGATCAGTCCGCATTAGTAATTTATAAATTTATTGTTTATTGTAATTATCAGCCTAAAGGCCTAATAATCAATTAACCAGTTAAATATTAATTAATAAATCGCCTCGTTCCACGTGAAGCGTAAACGGACGTATATATTTACCTTTTTAGTTAACTGCGTCTGGTCAGTTTCGCCGTCCGGGCAACTCTGATGTTTTTCACGTTCCGCAGTCCATTATATTCTTTCACTCCCGTTCACTATTCCGGAAACCTATTCCCACTATCTTAGACTAAGGAAATGACGAACGGGCGGGCCTTAGTGATCCATGCGACACCCGGTGACTAGTCGCAATACTAACTCGCAACTTACGAGGTCGTTGGCCGGTTATCGGCGGGAAACAAAATTCAAATTCAAATTATTTTATTCTCTATGTTAATTATTTTACCCTGTTACACTGAAAAATTTTTTTTTTTTTAATTCTTTCGACAACGGTTTCTCTTGAAAGAATTAAGCGATTTTGATGTTTGAGGTGGCATTCGACGCGGCTTATGAATCTCCAGAGCCCAGTCCATTTTGGAATGAATCCATCGAGCCCGTAAAAAGTTATCCAAAAAAAACATTTTTGAAAAAAGTTTATTTTTGGAATATCTCCGAACGAGCTCTACCGATCAAGCTTAATTTTTTTTCAGCTTCAAGATATTGAAAAACTGCGTCGAACGACACCTTGACGATTAAAATCGGTTGATCCGTTCAAAAGTTATAGATATTTCCATACGTACGTACGTACGTACGTACGTACATACATACATACATACACTCGGACATCATCGTGAAATTAGTCAGAATAGCTTTCTAGGACCTCAAAACGTCGACATCTGTTGGAATTTCGAGTTTCACAAATCGGACTGAAACCAATAACTTCCCGAATTGTTGAAAATTTGCAATTTTCTTAGCGGGAAGTTAAAAATTATTTCATAATTGTACCAGAACCGTAACATCGTGAAAAGTCGAAATTAAAACTAAATAGTCATTTTTTTCGAGGTTGTTGTCGACCGATCAAGCTCCCAATTTTTTCCAAGGAGCTGCTATCGACCCCCAAAACATATCCCGAGTATAAGTCAATCGATAAAATAGTCTCTGAGAATATTCATTTTATCTGATTTTTACATATTTGGCTTTTTCTCGAAGACCGATTGGTTTCAAAAGCTGTAACTCTCAGGATCTTAATATCTTATTAGTACCTAAAAATCCCCGCAGTATCAAGCTGATACCTTTCGGGGGCAAATTCACCATGCTTATACCCCTAGGGCCTTAGTGTCAGATTTGTTGCTGCGCAAGACCACTTAATCATTATTGTTTTATGGTCCCTCTTAAACGAAAAGAGCTATCAAAAGTTTTATTTTTATTTTATGATTTTGAAACGTGGCAAAATAAACATTTAGAAAGTGATAAGTCCAAAAAAATACACGTACCTAATTTGTGTGTTGTTTAAAAAAAATATCTCTATTGCTGGGATAGTAAGAACGTCTTTAAAAATTGCATTGAATGCGGTCAACGCGATTATATTTTTGAAGAAAAACCTGTCAAAAAATTTATTGATTGGGCTTTGCAAAATAATTCTAAATTCTCGAAAACAATATGTAGTGCACACAACGCTAGTAGTTTCGATGGGCAATTTGTTTCAAAATGTATGATTGAGCAAAAGAAAACACGATTACCTGATCTAATTTTGAACGGTACAAAAATAATTGTGATGTGCGTAGGTAAAACAGTTTTTTTTAGATATTCTTAATTATTTTCATATGCTTTGTCACGTAACGATTCAAATTATTTAGTTTTTATTAGTTTAAGTTAAATATTTTAATTTTATATTTGAATTTGAATCGTTGCGCGGGCATTCCGCCATTTCGCCGATGAGACGGCAGTCCGTGCACGGTTCTCGCGCATGCGCGTAAGGTATGAGAGAGCACGTGTGATTTAATTTTATTTTTACAATTTATAATTTATGATTTAATTTACAAGTGATTGACTTTTGTTTAATTTAAGTATTTATTTATAATTTGGATTTAGTTGGGATGCATAAACCAGCGTAATATTATGCCCCAACAATTGGCAACATATTATTTTGTTTAACATGTCATCAGACTGATGACATCAAATGATGTTTATTGTTTAAAAGTAATTAATATTTAGTTTATAATTTTATACATACAAGTACATAGAGTATGAACAAATAGTTCATATATTTAAACAAGTTTCCATGTATCATCCAGGTGTTAAATACTTATGTTTATAATTTATATTTTTTAATTTAAATTGGATGTCAAGTGAAATTATAATAATTAAGGGCGATGGTGCTGCCCTTTTACGCGACGACCAACAGGTGGAGGTTGACCTAATTAATTTAGAAAGATACGGGATAGCTCTGTGTGCGGACGTGAATCTTTTTTTCTGTATTGAGTAGTTGATTATTTAAAATACTAAAGTCATTAAATTTAGTAATATTCACCGGGTGAATAAAACTTATTGGTGAACTAATTTGTTTGCTGATTATTTTTTTTTGCTGGTTTGAGTAAGTACTTTGTATTTCATTCGCTGGATAAAATATTTTCACGTGTTAACCTCCCCCGGTAGTTGTTGGTCGCCGCGAGGGAAAAATTAACTAATTTATAATTATTATTTGTGAAATGATACAAGGATTAATGGTTAACATTAATTATTATTGATTATTATTTTGTGATATTGGTGAAAATATCTGTATTTATATATAATTTGATAAAACGTACGCAACGTAATAAAACGTTGCCGGTACGTATATAGATATACGGGTAGTATATATATCTATACTACACACGCCGGACTGGCACATTCCTCAAGTCTGATCTCATGGCGTAATTATTTACCCAAAGTATTTGAGGTATTTTTCTTTTTGGAATAATTATCAGTGTGAATTATCATTATTATTATTATTTATACTATTATTTCCACTTTATATTATTTAAAGAAAGTAAATAATTATTATTATTTTGATTTATATACCCCAGCGGTCAGTAATAATTATTGAATTATTGTTTTACACTGAAATCATTATTTTATTTTAACATTAAATTAACAATTATTGTGTGGGTAAAATTATTATATTATTTTGGGTGTGAGTGAGAATTGACACCGTATCTTTCTCTCTCTCACGAGTGGTGGGAGATTAATTTAAGAAGAAATATTGTCATTATTATTATTTATTGTTTATGACGACGAAAATCTAACGGAAATTATTATTTATGTATACATGATTTTTGTAATTAATTATCTTAAGACAAATTATTATTTTTGATTTTGAGTATTAAGTAAAAGTTTTGATGTTGAGGTAATCGCAGACAAAATTGTATCCCCAGTGGTAAAGATATTTAACCAATTGTTATCGTATTTTTTTTTTATAACCACCGAGTGTTTGTTGTGGTTAATTAAACAAGGCTTAATTATTGTAAAATAGTATTATTTATATTGATTATTATTTAAATAATTAAAAGACGGAAACCAACAGCTGTCGAGGGGAAAATTTAATGCTTATTTTTCCTTGGATCTTTTCCCGCTATTTTCATTTTATTTTTCTTTTAATTATTTATTGTTTATATATAATTGTTTATTATCTATTCAACATTTTTCTATTGTTTATTTAATTTTCTGCTGTATTTTCTCGAATATTTTTCCGCTTCGTCGCGAGTCACTTGCTCGGATTTTCCTTGTAATTTTCCCCCTGAATAAATTGCGTCCGTTTTGGGAAAACGGTCTGGCGCCTACGTGCACTAACCCAGCCTGAGGAGCTGGTCCAGGCATATCAGGTATTAATTATTTATCATTTAATTATTGTTTAAAATTTATTATTTATTTCAATTTGAGAGAAATTATTTATTATCATTTAAAAATCAGGGATTAAATCCATTTATTATTATTTGTTTTACGCGTGGGCGACCGCATACGATATATTCGACTGATCCGCGTCTCCGTCGCGGATTTTAGGGTAGATATACGTTATAGCTTTGGAGAGATCTTCCAAACGCGTTTGGATTCGCTGATGAAGAATCGAAAGGCTGTTGTCTGTACTTATTTAACACACCCTCTAATAAAAATTATATAGGGGTTCATGCCTGATGTAAAATATTCTTCACCTGATACTATGTTTGCTAAAGAAGGTTATATTTTTAATTTTCAAAATGAAATTAAATTTTATTGTCAAAATGATGTAACTGTTTCAAAGAGCCTGTATGTTATTTCGTGAAATACTCAATATTGGCATTAGTATGGATGTAAGGTATGACTGTACTATAGTTACGTCAGAAAAAATCCGCAGATTTGGTTTTAGTCTTACTGAAGAGTAGGAATGTGATTTCGATTTATTTTTATCTAGAAATCCTGAAGTTGCAGCTAAATTATGCGATCATGCCTTACTTTATACTGAATCGTTGAATCCTAGAGATGCTTTTTTTGGCGGTCGTACAGAAAGCTTTGTTACATTATACGATATAAAAAGCCATGAAAAAATCAAATATGTAGATGTATGTTCACTGTATCCTTATATTTCTAAAACTGGTAAATTTCCGATAGGCCATCCCGAAATTTGTATAGGTGATGAATGCCAGACTTTGATAGGTGAAAATAATAATTTAGCACTTGTGGAAGAATTGGTAAAATGCATTGTTCTTCCACCAAAAAAGCTTTATCATCCGGTATTACCATGTAGAGTTCATGATAGACTACTCTTTGCGCTGTGTCGTTCTTGCGCTCAAGAATTAAGACAGGCAGATTGTAATCATACACCTACAGACCACACTTTAACAAGTGCATGGGTGGTAGATGAGATTAGGAAAACCTTTAAAAAAGGTTACATTATCATGAAAGTATTTGAAATTTGTCAGTATAAAATAGCTCAGTTTAACGCTAAAACAGGGTCTCTAGGGATATTTACGGAAGACATTAACGCTTTTTTAAAAATTAAAACTGAAGCTAGTGGCTACCCTAAACATTGTAAAACTGACGAGCTAAAAGATAAATATATTGAAGATTATGAGTATGCTAAAGGTAAAAAATTAGATGAAGAAAAAATCGAATTTAGCACAGGGCTACGAGTTGTTGCAAAACTTAGTTTAAATTCTCTGTTATGTCCGACTTCGCAAACTTTTCTCTTACAGTCACTCATGTTAAACACTCCCTAGGAAAAGATATTCCATTTTCTTTTGAGAGAAACAAGAATGGGTTCAATGAAGTACGACGAAAACTATTCTACTAGATTTCCTTCTTTCTGTCATTCATTCCCTTATTCTTCGGTCCCCACTTATTGTCAGCTAAGACCACCTAATGCGCACAATTAGCATTGACTAAATTAAGTTCCGTAAACGAGACAGCTCACAAGATGAAACTTACCTAAAATTTCCCCTTCCCCGAACTCGGAACCCCATGGTTGTGGTGTTCAAAATTTTCAAGTGCAAGATCACTCTACCGAGCACTGGTTTGCATTGCGGTTTGTAGCTGAGTTACCCCTCAGCAGAGAGTCAATCACTAAGCACAGCAGTACCCTCATAATTCAAAACGAAGTATCCATAAAAATCGCACTGCGAAAAAAAAAATATAATAGAAAGAAATATTAAACGAATGTTTAACATAAAAATTGAAAGTATATTCCTTTAAAGAGTTTTATCTCTATTTCCTGCATAAGAAAATAAAAGAAATATTAACAGAAATAAATTTACAAAAGAATAAAAGTGTTATTGGTTGTGAGTGTTCTGGTTGTGAGGAGCTCGAAAACAGCGGGAAGTTTTGGGGCTGGCCCGCAGGGTCAACCGATAGACCGATTGTTTTGCCAAGATGTATGTGAATCAATACTTTCATAGATTCAAATTTAGGACATAGAGACCATTCTTAGAGTACGTTCGAACTTATGGGGTTAGAGGAGAGGTCATTTTCTACGACAAGGTGACCGGGGGTTCGAGGATTTTATGGAAACTCGACATTCGCAGCTCAAGAAACAATTTTACCAATTATTTTCTTGGTTTTCTTTAATTCTATTTTTTTATTACGGTAAAAAGTCGTGATACTGGAGTTAGCTGACGTCTGATGATTTTTCTTTTTTCAAGGGTAAATATTCGAAAAAAAACCAATTTAATAATTACACCGATAGTTTTTTGAATTTTTTACATGTGCTTGTTTTTTTTGTTGCCTTCGGGTGAAAAGCGTCAACTTTTGTCCCGCTGTGCAAAACGAAGTTGGCGCTTTTCGCCCCCGTCAAGGAGAAAAATGGTATATTACACACCCATGGCCGAGGCGAAGCCGAGGTCAACAAACATGAGATTTGAGGCTTTCTTATTAACTCCCCGGAGTGTGTATGCTATTTTTCTCCTCGACGGAGGCGGAACGCGGCAACTTCGTTTCCATTGCAGGACGGAAGTTGATGCTTTCCGCCCTAAGAAAAGAAAACAAAATTTGTTCCATATGATTATAAGTTTACTTTACTGAAATATTGATACAATTATTTTCAATAGTGATACAGCCTCCTAAAAATAACTAATATATTTTTAATATTTTTCTGTTCCTTTAAATTTTGTCATTAGCCTTATGGAAACATTATATAACTTTAAAAAAACCATCCTTATGTACAAATGAACGATTATACTACGACAACTATTTCATACGGATTATTTCGTTTTTTCCTTTTCAGGATTCTAACAATGAAATAACATGGGTGGAAAGAATGAGCAGAGAAAGCAAAAGGAAACGAAAAAAAGATGAAACTTTAGAGGCAGAGGTGACTAATGATTTATTTTAAAAAATTTAAATTTTAATTTTAAAAATAACCAAGAAATCAGAAAAAAATTGATTTGCTCACAGAGTACTTGGGTAAAATAAAAAAAATTAATAATTCTGAATATGAATCTGCGACGTCTACTAAAGACGAGAATAACGATGAAACAAGTGAAGATTAAGAAGCAGCGAGCAAACCAAAAGATATTGAGATGGATAGTAATAATAAAATAACTGTGAAGAATAGTGGTATTTAATGTAGATATGGAGAAAAGAATGAAAATCAAGGTGTTTGTGACTATAATGATATGTGCAATGAATATGAGAAAAATTCAGTGTTGACTTTGCTAATAAATTAAATTTCTATTTCATTAAGTAGTCAATTATTTATTGAAGAAAATTTAACCTACTTGGCATTAATTACTTTACCCTCATTGAAAACTGATTTAAAATGATTAGAACCCTATAATTATTTTTTATGATGCAATAACTTTAAACCTACTTTCTTATGGACTTTTAATATTGTAGATGATTTCAAATCATTTTTTTAATCACGATAATAATCCATATAATAATCTTGTTCAAGGCTTCAGCAAGCCTGACCTCAAGTTCGGTAGACGTTAGTGTCTTTTCTTACTTATGTGTCATGCTGCAGATACTTGTGGTTACATTTTAATAGCAAATCTAATGCGAACCTCAGACAAGAAATTCGCGCCAGATTATTACTAACTTCTGAAGCAAAACTATTATAGTTGAAAGTAGTTGCTCCTAGCTTGCTCGAGATCTGTTTAAGGCTTTAAGTTGACCTTGAGCCTTGAGCAGATTATAAGCAAGTCATACATAAGTACCTGCCGTAAGTTACTGGTCCAAAAAATGTGCCAGACACTTTTTAACTACAATGCATCTAAGATATCTTCAATATTCTTGAATATTATACTTTAAGCAAATCATTCACAAGTCTTGATGACTACTTCCTGCTATATGATCTCGCGCAAGACCCATACATAGAAAAAGACACTAGGTGTTTAGCTCAAGGCACTGGCATCAGAATCTTGCTCATGTATGTGTTACTTGGGAATATCAGATTTTTACTACCTTTAAAAATAACCTTGAGTCTGTAGGTTATTGTGGAAAAAAAATCTAAAAAATGGTAAATTCTGTGAGCCAACCCTGAAACTATATGCTGTTTTCGAGCTCGGAAAGCAGTGCATTTTCAAAAGTAAATGATAATATCTATTGGGTATCAAATTATAATTTTTTTGTATTATTTAAATATGTTTTTAGCTTATACAGATTCTGCTTTGACAAACGAATGTTTGTAATTTTTAATCGCTTCTGGGGTTCATTCATCTTTTCTCTGTTACTGAGGTCTGCAGTAAATAAATGTATTAAAAAAGCCTTCAAATTTTATCATTTAAAGATCAAAATTTACTATAAGTTACCAGGTTTTAGGAACTGACCAGAAGTAGTAGTTGCAGTGCGTTTATGAGGAGCTGAAGTCTGTGGCATAATCGGAAGAAAAGCATGGTCTAGAGTTTCAAATAAAATCAAAGAACTGAATTTCAATTAAAATTTAGTGATGAAAGTGCGTGTATGGGTGACACGCGTTAATACCCGCGGACAAAATAACCACAACATAATAACTGCCGACTAAATAACAGAGTGATAAAATAACCTGCAACATAATAACCGCGACAAAATAACTTTAAATTTCCCGCCTGCCTTATTATGTTGCCAACTATTGTTGTAGACATCGTGATATTGTGAGGAAGGTATCCATTTTGTTAATGTATTTTCTGTTAGTATTGTGTGTCAGTGGTGTTTTACATAACCTATATCAAATTAATATTTATTCTTAAATTAATGTGAAATTAATATTATTATAAAAAAAAAAAAAAATATTATTAAGTATGCCACTACATTTCGTTTTATCCAACAAGAATGAAAAGCAATTATTACTCGATAGTTACTTATTCAATTTAAAAAGTAACAATAAAAATGATATAACGTGGCGATGCGTAGAATACCGTACTTGTTATGCTTGTAAAGCAATCGTTGGAATAACCTTGGATAAAAGGACCGGTAACAACTTAATATTTGTTTATTTTTGTATTGCATTTTATCGGTATTTTCTTGTGATATATTGTTTTTGTTGTGTTAAAATTTTATTTAGGTGATGTTGTTGGTGATGAACCAGTGCACAGCCATGCTGCTGACGCTGCTGCAATGAAGGCTAATGTAGTAAAAGCCAAAATCCGGAAGCGTGCTAGACAAAGTGATGATGCACCAAGCGCTGTTGTTGCAAATGCCGTAGCTTCTGTATCGTCAGTCATTGCTGCTAAGTTACCAAAAACCGTGTCGATAATTCGAAACGTTCAGCGTGTTCGTAAAAATCATGCCGGGCCATTTGTTGAGCCTAAATCTAAGGAGGATTTGATTATACCTGACGATTTGAAAAAGAATATGAAAGGTGATAATTGTCTTCTTCATGATAGTAGTCCTAACAAATCCCGCTATTTAATATATGCAACTGATGATAATTTATCGGATTTGGCTAATTGCGAGCAATGGTGTGGTGATGGTACATTTTTTTCGGTACCCACTATATTTAATCAGCTGTACACAATTCATGGCATTAAAAACGGGAAGATTTTACCATAAGTATATGTCTTACTGCCTAGTAAATCTCAAAAAATATATACCGATATGTTGACGGTGTTAAAGCATAATAAACCTGAATTAAATCTTAGAAGCATGATGGTAGACTACGAGACGGCATTTATAACAGCGTTTGAGGGATGTTTTCCAGATACTGAAGATGTTGACTGTTTATTCCATTTTGGACAATGCATATGGCGACACATGCAATCCAGTAGGTTACAGCAATTATATAATACAAATGATGAATTCGCTTTGTATGTTCGTATATTAATAGCTATTGCTTTCGTACCTACTGGTGACGTTAACCGTGCATATCATGAACTTGTAGAGTCACCATTTTATGTCGAGCACAACGAACGATTCGAAGAACTGGTTCAATATTTTGAGCGTACATGAGTGAGTGTGCTTTCATGCACTGGAAAGCGTCGGCTTCAGGCATTGTTTAAGACATCGTTATTGAATTGCTACGAAGCAGTTATAAATGATATAATTCGTACTAATAATGCTGTTGAAGGTTGGCACCATTCTTTCAATGGAAAAATCCGCGTTAATCATGCAAGCTTTCAGAAATTTTTGAAGATTATCATTGATGAACAAGGATTAACTGAACTCATTATAAATCGAAGGAATACTGGTTTGAATGTAGCTGATAGAAGTCGTAAACAGTATCGTGATATTAATAATCGTATTAAAAATATAGCGAGTAATTACAATAACGCACAAAATTGAAGGAACAAAAAAATTATATAAATTTTTTTGTAATTTTTGGAAGGCTGTAACTTTGTGAAAAATAATCATATCGAGATTTGAAAAAAAGCATTTTATAGCTTGAAATCTCTAGTTTTGATGCATTCTCATCAAAATTTTTTTAAAGTTCTGGTTATTACGGTAACATGGGAAATACCGCGAGACGAAAAATTTCTAAATTTTTTTTTTTTTCCAAAAAGCTTACGGACCAAGAATAAAATTTGTCAACTAAACCAATGCATAGGTCATTTGGCGAATTTATCTAGCTTCAATTGAGCTTTTTATTTTACCTCGTAGGACAATTTGTCGCTGAGATATCAGCCTTCAAACAAAAAATGATCCTTTTGGCTTTGATCATCGATATTTCAGCTACCAATGATTGCACAGTGAATTTGAGGACGGTGTTGAAAACTTGAATGAATTCTCTACAAGACTTGTTCATCATTTTTTAGAAAAAACAGTTTTTTTTATTTTTAACATCCTTCAGAAGTAAGTACCAAAAAATGACTTTTTTTGGTTTTTTAGTAAATCAGCCGCTACTCTGCAAACCCCCAATAATCCTATAAATTTTTGAATTGATCTATCGAGCCATTTTTTGGGGGGTGATCGATCAAAGTTTTGCTAAACAATTATAGGAACAAGTTTTCTTGGAAACTTGTTCCTTTAATTGTGTACTCATAATCAAAATGGAAAAATAATTTTTTTTTACTTTTCTTTCATTTTTGCATTGGTAACTCAGTAAATGTCAGAAAAGAGAAAAAAAACACAAAATGTCCAAAAAATGTAAAAAAAAATCATGAAATCAGAAAAATTGAAATTTGTTTTTTGGGGTTGAAATTTTTTTTTTTTGACATCTTTTGGACATTTTGTGTTTTTAACTTCCCGCTAAGAAAATCGATGATTTTCAAAAATTTCGGGAAGTTATTGTTTTCACCCTGATTTGCGAAATTCGAAATTTCATCAGATGTCGACGTTTTGAGGTCTTAGGAAGCTATTCTGACTGTTTTTAGAATGATGTCCGAGTGTCTGTATGTATGTATGTGTGTGTGTGTGGGTGTGTGTGTGTGTGTGTGTGTGCGTGTATGTGACCGGGCTATAACTTTTTAACTAATGAATCGATTTGGATGGTTGAGGCGGCAATCGAAAAGGCTTGATGGCCATCAACTTTTCTGAAAATTTTAGATCATTTCATTATGTAGACTCGAAAATATTGACGAATTACGAAAAAAAAATTTTTTTTTTTTTAGTTTTTTATTGATTTCTCAGAAACGAGTCTAACGATTGACTTCAAAATCTAATCAGCCCTCGGTCTTAATAAGACGCGTCGATTTCGTCCTGAGCCATCTCAATCGGATAATTCGTTCTAGAGTTATCGTGGGAAATAGAAATGGTGAAAAATGGTTTTTTGCGAATATATTTGAAACAACAGAACTAAACAATTTCGAAATTTGATCAGCTTTAGAGTTTATTAAAACGCGTCGATTGCCACCTCAACCATCGAAATCGAATCATTTGTCTAAGAGTTATCGTGGGAGAAAGAAACGATAAAAATCAGTTTTTTCCGAATATCTTTGAAACACTCAAAGGAAACGATTTTAAAATCTGATCAGCTTCAGAATTTAGTAAATGGCGTCGATTGCTAGCTCAACCATCAAAATCGGGTTATTTTTCTAAGTATCGTGGAAAAAAGAAACGGTAAAAAACGATTTTTTGCAAATATCTTTAAAATAACTAAACCAAACGATTTCAAAATCTGATCAGTTTTAAACTTTATCAAAACGGGTCGATTGCTGCTTCAAACATGAAATTCAAATCATTTGTCAATGAAATCTTGCGAGAGAAAGAAATCGTAAAAAACATTTTTTTCAAAAACAATGGCGTGCAAAAGTATTTTCGAGCTCTTTGACCTCGAAGCTGTATTTCTGACAATATTTTCAAGCTCAAGGAGCTCGAAATGGGCGGGAAGTTTTGGGACTGGCCCGCAGGGTCAACCGACAGACCGATTTTTTTTTTTCTTTTCTTGACATTTACTGAATTACCAATGCAAAAATGAAAGAAAAGTAAACAAAAAATTATTTTTCCATTTTGATTATGAGAACAAAATTAAAGGAACAAGTTTTCAAGAAAACTTGTTCCTTTAATTGTTTAGCAAAACTTTGATCAATCACACCTAAAAAACGGCTTAATAGATCAATTTAAAAATTCATAGGGTTATTGGGGGTACATTAGGCTAAAGAAGTCCCTGGCAACAATATTTTTTTTGTCGATATTTGCAGAGTAGCGGCTGATTTACTAAAAAACCAAAGAAAGTCATTTTTTTGTACTTACTTCTGAAGGATGTAAAAAATAAAAAAAAACTGTTTTTTCTAAAAAATAATGAACGGGTCCTGTAGAGAATTTATTCAAGTTTTTAACACCACCCTTAAATTTACTGTGCAATTGTTGGTACCTGAAATATCGATGATCAAAGCCAAAAGGATCATTTTTTGTTTGAAGGCTGATATCTCAGCGACAAATCGTCCTACGAGGTAAAATAAAAAGCTCAATTGAAGCTAGATAAATTCGCCAAATGACCTATGCATTGGTTTAGTTGACAAATTTTATTCTTGGTCCGTAAGCTTTTTGGAAAAAAAAAAAATTTAGAAATTTTTCGTCTCGCGGTATTTCTCATGTTAGCGTAATAACCAGAACTTTTAAAAAATTTTGATAAAAATGCGCCAAAACTAGAGATTTCAAGCTATAAAATGTTTTTTTTTTTAAAATCTCGATAAGATTATTTTTCACAAAGTTACAGCCTTCCAAAAATTACTCAAAAATTTATAAAATATTTCTGTTCCTTTAATTTTTTGCGTTAGTGTATATTGTGATAATATAAAAATATACAATAAAATTCAATTAATTATTATTATTAAGAATATGTCTAAATAATTGGTCTATTTTCGGAATAATACACACGAATCCATGAAAAAAAGCCCATCACGATGACAAGCATATGTGTTGGTCTATTTTCGAATAAACACATACAAAATCCATGAAAAAGGAAACAATGCAATTTTTACGCTTGTACAGAACAGTTATTCTGTCGTGGTTATTATGTCGTAGGTTATTTTATCACTCCGTTATTTTGTTTTTCGGTTATTTTGTCTTCGGTTATTTCGTCGCGGTTGTTTTGTCTACGGGCCAAATGGTACGGAACCGTGTGTATGTGTTGAGACAATGTGAATTGTCTTCGTCGTCCTCAGCCTTGCGGTTCTCATTTTCCCCCGTCTTGTTGCCGTCTGAAGCTACACAAGTCATAGTGCCGGGGTCACATGACTAATTTTCACGCTGACGCATGACCGTAAGGGTGAAGTGGGAACAGAGTCTCGAGGCTAGTCCTACACCCAAATTTATCGGTCATTCACTTTGATCCTGGATCAATTAACGTACAGACGTTCTTATATTAATTATTCAGTATTAATTCTGGCAATTTACTTGCAATAGACTAATTGTAATTCGGGCAATTAACTTGCGATATTCTGTACATTATTGGCAATTATCTTGCAATTATATTTTATTGTTTAGTTATCATTTATAATGAATAAAGTTAGTTCAAGTAACTATCACGGTACGTATTACGAGATACTTGTAATATAAAATAATACTGTGCTACACATCTTTCTATATTACATCCAGCGCTTGCATTTTCTTGTAAGTAATTTTTATTATTATAATTGGCAATAAACTAGCACATATTGTTAATCATTCATTTTATCTACTATTTGTTCATCTTATTTATTATCCTATATTCCTGGTAAGAAGTATTGAATCGTCTATTAAGAATATTATGAATTAAGTAAGAATCGATAAGTTTATGTTATTATGAGAAATCTATTGGTAATTAATAAGCCGTGAGGTAAGTTGGTGAATTTTCTATACGTTGCCGTTTGAATGAGTGCGGGTCTTTGCTTTGCAAGAACCCTCGCCCATTGCTCTGTCCATGTAAAATAAAATTTGTTAGAGGCCAGCCTAAGCCAGGGTTCAACCCGCGAATTCTGGTGGCTGCTGGTAAAACTCGCGAAGTTGGAAAGCGATTCGTCTCAGTGTGTGATATGTAATACATACCATTGTTTTTCTCGACATTAGAATTAGATAAAACACAGTCAAGAGGTGAGAGAATATCTTCATTACCAAATCAGAATGGTATGATTAGATAAAATTATTCATGTCGTTTAACAACTCACACACAGATATTTCTTCGGGGCTTCTTTTATCTATCCAATAACTCCCGTAAAATTCAAAAAGAGGAAAAAAAGCAACAACCATTAATTTACCCAAATGATGTCTTGCTTCATCATCATCTTTGATTTTTTTCCACACGCCAAGTTTTTGGCCGTTCTTTTGAATTTTCTAATATCAAATATATATCAAAACACAATTTTATTGTTGCTTTTGTTCATGAAATTGATTGCTAATTTGTTTTCAATTTTGTTAGTGACCATTATGACCAATATGCCATAAAATATCATATAATAATTAGAACTATGAGAAGCAATGTAAAATATATTTTATTAATTTTATCAACGCTAAAATTAATAAATCGTGTGAAAAATAAAATCTATTGTCTACTTTAACGTTTTGTTAACTCATTTTACTTATATGTTATAGAATATTACCAATAAAATTACAAGTTGCAATGTATTTTGCAAGTTACTTGACGAAAATCCATCAAGTCTTTTGCGGAAAATTTAAAAAGAAATTAATCAAGATGTACTTTATAAGTTTGCTTGACAAAAAATTTAACAAGTCTCGATCAAGATTCATCTTAAAAACTTACGGAAATCTGTAGAATGGGACTGCAGTGATTTTCAATCAATGTACGTAAGTACTACAATAATGTCGGTCAAGAGTTTTTGCAGAATTGCTTAGGATATTGGGTTTATTTTTCTCACAATCACTCCAAGCTTAAACTTGTATCTTAAGTATCTTAAGCAATCCTGCAGTAAGTCTAACCTGATGGATCATCTTTAGAGATCACAACAGATTCATTGAAGATATTTTATACAAGTATTTGACCTCCGAAATTCCATGGAACTTTACATTAAGTTATAGGTGAAGGGGGGGGGGGTACACTCAAAATTTGGTGAAAAAAAAATTTTTTTTTCGTCTGTTACGTCCGATTAATTTTTACAAATTTCAAAACAATTTTTTTTTTATTCATAAAAATTTATCACATACAATGGGCCACGTGAACAACAAAATATCTATTAAGGAAAATCTGAGTGGGGAGAATAATGCGTGCGTCGACTAAGGTGACGAAGATGGAGGGGCTGATAGGAAAATTTTGGGCCTAAGTGACAAAAAGGGTCTCGCTCTCTTCTGTCTGCAATCATCGAGGTGTGAACAAGTTTTTCTTACAATGAAGAGAAAGAAAAAGAAAAGTGTTAGTATAGAGTAAACTAGAATAAATACTTCATCATTTATTCACATAGGAAAACCACGTTAAATTAAATTACTAAATAAAATTTAAAAATGTTCAGCTTGACAATATCCAATATATAAAATAAAAATTCAACAACGTGTTATTTGAAATTAAAATATTAAGTAAAATCTAAAAATGTTCAGTTTGATAATATCCAAATTATAAAATTAAAATTCAATCACGTGTTATTTAAAATTAAAATACTAAGTAAAATCTAAAAATGTTCAGTTTGATCATATCCAAATTATAAAATAAAAATTCGAACACGTGTAGTTTAAAATTAAAATATTAAATAAAAGTTTGAAATGTTCAGTTTAATTATATAAGAATTACAAAATGCAAATTCGAACACCTGTAATTTAAAATTAAAATATTAAGTAGAATTTTGAAATGTTCAGTTTAGTTATATCAGAATTATAATATTAAAATTCAAACATGTGCAGATTAAAATTGAGATAGTAAATATAATATTGGAATAGTATGATTAGAGTCGTCTGCTAGCCACTTAATCCTTTCATTATAAATTGTGAAGAACTGAGTCAAATAATTACCAGAAAATTGTATAACTGAAGATGATGTTGTACTCATCTCGAACCGTGTTATTAAAGAATATTATTTCAATTTCAAAATTTTTTGTAATCGAGCTGAAAATATAGATAGAAATTAAAATTTAAACATCGTTTTATTAATTTAAAAATAAACCTATCCTCCCTAATAAATAATCTCAGGAGTTCCCGGTCTACAAGCTTCCGCTTGGGTCAAATACTTAAAAAACATTCATTTGTGTCAATTTCTGACGTAACACATCTAATTACTGTATATCTGATATTTTTTAGCATTTTCAGCTCTACCCATGACACCTGGGGCAAAGTGGACCAGCCCAAAAATCGAAAATGATTCTATCAAATTTTGATCGTCAAATTAAAAAAAAATTTAATATATTTTCGCATTCTTAGCCTTACCCGTGACATCTGGGGAAAAATGGACCAGCCGAAAGTTCTGAAAAATGATTCTTTTATATTTTTATCGTCAAATTGAAAAAAAAATTACAATGTTAATTCCTTTTTCGGCTGATTTCCAGTATTTAAGAAAAATTCGGCCACTAAAAATATTCGAAAATAATATTTTATTTTTAATTGATAACAATTTAAGTAAAAAAAAAAAAAAATAAAACTCCATTTTTTGGAGGAGGGTCTCTCTGCCCCATAAAAAACTATTTTCTCCCTTCGTATCTACCAATGATGTGAAATATAATTTTTCTGTATTTTTTTTACATGAAAAAAAAATTTAATTTTATGAAATTTGGTCAACTTTTAGAAATTTTTTGTTTTTTTGATTTTTTTAGAGGGTACCTCATTTTGCCCGCTAGAAAAGAAAATTTTATTTATTAACCGCAGATGAAAATTTTGTCTATTTACCTTGGATATCATTGAAGACAAAAATATTTGGCGTACTTTAGTCATCGAAAACTCAGTATTTCCAAAGGTACCCCCTTTTGCCCCTCCCTGCCTTATATTACATCATGACATTACAAGAGCACGTTCTAGATGGTTATACATAAACATGCATGATCATACATGATCGTAAGAAATCTTATATGACTTTATAAAATTGGAAGACCCCTTAGCAAAGAACTTTTTTCCCGGGAAGAATGCTACTAGAGTAATGCGTTGACGAGAATTTTTTGTAGTATTAAAGTTAACGTACTAATTAAATTTAAAATACAATTTACAATAAAATATAGTATATATCGCTAGTTACCTGGGCATGATGGAAAAAACAGCCTTTTATTTGAGCCAGTGGTATACACTGCCTACTCGTATTTCACATTCCTTGATCAAAGTTAGTCATGACAACAATAGGAAAGTTTTTGTATTTATCGAAGATTATTTCAAGTACGGTCTTGTACGTCCCTTCAGTTTTATGACTCATGAGTACCCATGCAGTATGGAAAACCTTGGAAGAAATTTACAGTTTAAGTCACGGTTGATATTAATAATCACATGTAAAAATTGTTGATAAAGTTTAATTTTGAAGAACGAGTTGAAAATAAGACTTTTAACATCAAAAAAATTTTAATTGCCTACATTCAATTGTTATGCAATTTAAATTATTAGCAAATAACAAAAATGCAATGAAAGTCATTGTTGTAAAAAAAAAAAATCTACATTTATAGTGTAAAAAAATGAGAGTGAGTTTGAAGATGATATGGATTTAATTTAAATCCAAATTTACTCTGCCTCTCGGAGTTCGGGAAGTTCTAAAACATCACTTCACGTAGATAGTAAGTAAGTCGTTTTTTTTTTTAGCAAAGTTCTTTCTTCGTAATATAGATTTTACTTCAATTTATATTTACTCCAAAGCAGAATTTCAATATTAAAAAAAAACTGCCATTTGAAGTGCATTTCACTCCGAGAAGATTAAAAAACTAAAAAATCCGCTCCGAATTCACTCCGGAATTAATTTGTATTTATTGAAAAACTTTTCAACAGTATAACAAACTAATTTCTGTAAAGAAATTGTAATTTATTGTGAATGAATAAATACCCAGCTCGAAAAATCCGATAGATTTTTATAGCTTTATGTATAAGTCCCTATACTTAACTATAGCATTTCTCATAGAACTCATTCATTTTTATAAAATCTGTATGGGAATTTATAAGAATCTATAAGATTCTATGAGATTCTCTAGACAGGGTAGTTACTAAAATTTATGAAGTTCTAAAATTATTAGATATGATTAAAGTTGTATAGATAAGAGATGAAATTCTGCGATGGAAAGTGCTTACCCATTTTCGCACCTGATGCACAGGTAACTAGTTATTAGTAAAAAAAAATTAGATTTTCAAAAAGACACTTGGGCGAAAACAGCTGAGTAAGGAAGACACAAATAATTATCATCAGCCTGTCTGTTCTGATATTCGGTTTTTAAGTAATCGTTCATTACTCGTGTATCAGGTTCAAACAAAATAAGCAAAATTTTTTTTTCAAGATATCGTTTGTTTCTTTTCACATTTGTCCGTTACTAACCCTGATTAGGAAATAAACTTAATGACGATTAAAAATGTTTTAATTATTTGGAATCGGCATAAATCGTCAATCGATGACTAAAGATACTTAAAAACGATTTGAGATTTTAATGGTTATTAATCGTTTTTAATCGTATAATAATAAATCGTCTTCTGACACTTAGAGACGAATAAATGTGAAAAACCATGATGATTATGACTGTTAATGATTAATGACGATTGAACTTTTAATCGTCACAATTCGTTATATTAAATCAGGGAATAGAAATTCTATACGTGTAGCTTTAAATGAAAATCTTACAGAATTCTCATGAAGTGCGTGAATGGTGAGTAGTTGATGAGACCGTAAGTCTTTATTTCTTGCAATTCTAAGGAAACGTAAAAACGTCGCATTCATGAATAATTGCTGGCAATTAACAAATTTGTTGCAAAAAGATGGATCCCAAATAATTAATAAGTGGTGTGACCCTTAAGGAACCAGCTGAATGGTTAAACTACCACCTTCATACTTTAAACGATTCAACCATGTTTCGTTGTTTAAGGTTGAATATAATGCATATGGGGTATTCCACGCCAAATCGACCACTTTTGACCCCGACCCCTTTCGATTTGGCTGAAAGTTTTTCATCGTTTTCTACCCTATGAAAAACGTTTCTCATAATTTTTTCAAATTTTTTTTCCCACCCAAAAAAAAGTTATTAATTTTTCAAAAAAACGGCCTTTTTATTTTCGAATAGTCATAACTTTTTCAAAATTTGACTTATCGGGACGTTTTTTTTTTCAAAAATTTTGTTATTAGATGTAGTTTTTGGAAAAAAATAGTAAAAAAAATTACTGATTCATCTTTAACGTTTATTTTTTAAATTTCGACAAAAAACGAAAATTTTGGGATGATTGTCATTTTTGATTTTTGATTTTTTTTTTTTATAACAAACTTTAGCATTTTCTACGAATTCTCTGAAATTTTTAGAGTGGCGTTTTTTTTCTTTATATTTTTTTTTTTCGAATGAAAAAAAAATTTTTTTTAAACTACGGTTATTTTTCATAATACCACTTCAAAAATTTTTTACGGTATTTAGTGAACATCAGAATTTGAAAAAAAAAAAGTGAAAACAAAAATTAAAAGTGACAATCATCAATAAAATTCGATTTTTTTTCAAAATTGTTAAATAAAAAATAGAAAGAAAACTTGGATAATTTTTTACTATTTTTTTTAGAAAAGTACATACAAAAACGAAAAAATTGAAAAAAAAAAATATGTCATTTCATCAATTTTCTACCCAACTATGAGCTTTTGAATATTTTAATACAATTCATTTAAAACGAAATTTTGTTATGTTTTTTTTAAATGAATTGTATTAAAATATTCAAAAGCTCATAGTTGGGTAGAAAATTGATGAAATGACATATTTTTTTTTTTCAATTTTTTCGTTTTTGTATGTACTTTTCTAAAAAAAATAGTAAAAAATTATCCAAGTTTTCTTTCTATTTTTTATTTAACAATTTTGAAAAAAAATCGAATTTTATTGATGATTGTCACTTTTAATTTTTGTTTTCACTTTTTTTTTTTTCAAATTCTGATGTTCACTAAATACCGTAAAAAATTTTTGAAGTGGTATTATGAAAAATAACCGTAGTTTAAAAAAATTTTTTTTTCATTCGAAAAAAAATATAAAGAAAAAAAACGCCACTCTAAAAATTTCAGAGAATTCGTAGAAAATGCTAAAGTTTGTTATAAAAAAAAAAAATCAAAAATCAAAAATGACAATCATCCCAAAATTTTCGTTTTTTGTCGAAATTTAAAAAATAAACGTTAAAGATGAATCAGTAATTTTTTTTACTATTTTTTTCCAAAAACTACATCTAATAACAAAATTTTTGAAAAAAAAAACGTCCCGATAAGTCAAATTTTGAAAAAGTTATGACTATTTGAAAATAAAAAGGCCGTTTTTTTGAAAAATTAATAACTTTTTTTTGGGTGGGAAAAAAAATTTGAAAAAATTATGAGAAACGTTTTTCATAGGGTAGAAAACGATGAAAAACTTTCAGCCAAATCGAAAGGGGTCGGGGTCAAAAGTGGTCGATTTGGCGTGGAATACCCCATATATACCACCAGTTATTTCAGGAAGACTAAAACCAGTACATTTCCACTTCTTCATGGTAGCTTTTACATCATTACAACTGATTTTTTTGCTGCATTGGGCAACCTGCAATAAAAAACAACACGCTGTGAAAAAAAAATTTCAAGATTTAAAACAAAATGTACTTCACAGTTAATTAGATACACAGCACGCAGAAATTAAGGGAAGTAGTGTAATAATGGGGTTCCGGGATAGCAGCACTTGTAGGTACTTGCCGTACCGACCGAGCAGATACCGACTGTTCGCCCTGCTTTACTAGCTGTTTGCGCTGTTTTACCGACTATTTTACTGGCAGTCGGTATGAGTCCGGTCGGTATACCCCGTTTTATTAATATTTATGGCTATTTTGGGCTTTTTCGCGGCCATTTTGTGCACATTTGCGGCCATCCTGTGCTTATTCGTGCGTTATGGCTGAATATCCTAGCTGTATGTTTACAATAGTTTTATTACGACGCAATTAAATGACGTCACATTCTTGGAAATCTATTTATAGAACGACAAGTCGAAACCTGTCCCACGACGTTACATTCTATTTATAGTATAATGGGTTCAAGCTTGCTAACGACGTCACATTCTATTTATAGTATAAAAGGTTCAAACTTGTTCAATAACGTCACATTCTTAGTATTTTATTTATAGCATAACAGATTAAAATTTTTTTAACGACGTCACATTGTATTTATAAAATAACAGGTCTTAACCTGTTCCACAACATCATATTCTCGGAAATCTATTTGCAGAACGACAAGTCGAAACCTGTTTGCTGACGTCACATTCTCGGAAGTTTTGTTACGACGCAATTTAAACCGGTTTTAACTGCATATTTGGCT
Source organism: Microplitis manilae (assembly GCA_030273425.1). NCBI lineage: Eukaryota > Metazoa > Arthropoda > Insecta > Hymenoptera > Braconidae > Microplitis > Microplitis manilae. The sequence continues at coordinate 7,963,425 of CP092730.1, read as the reverse complement.
TAAATTTTGAGATGAGCATCCTTCTGGAACGTTCTTTTTGACGTCATCATGTAGGTTCAGACTTGCAACAACCAATCAACATTGATGAGGTTGTGGTGGAAATAAATTAGAACACAAATCAAGGCAAGTTGATGGTGGAGGGGATAAGAATATATGAACGAGCTCATTTTCCCAGAGCTCAACAGTCTCCTGAAAAATCATAAGCTGAATCTTCGTGGCTAACCTAATAAAGAAAATCATAAGCCAGTGCTGTGCGTAACCTAAAAAAAAATTTGAAATCAACATCCTCCAATGAGTGTAAGGTATGTATAACCTCCAAAAAATTCGTCTTTATCTGTAATAAACTAATATTGAAGATTATTAATTAATAAATTTAATTACAGAACAATGAATCTCACTAAAATCAATTCGATTAACCGATTGGAGGATTTTTTACCAACCCGCACGCTTGCAGATGTTGTGTCAAAAAAGTAATTTGTACTGTAATATTTGGACAAATTATTATTAATATTTTCGGCCCTAGTCTTTCGACCAATAGACCGGGATCACACTGAGTAATTATCTGGAAAGTGTGTTTCGAAATGAAAGATGTTGAATACACGAATTAAACTACTATATAAGGTAAAAGCACCAATTATTGACGCTATAAGAGACAAGATTGTAATTCCATTTTTTTTAGCATAATAACAATTAATATTATTGAATTTTAATTCCGACATTGTCTTGTTTAGTCTTTTAACTAAACAAATTCATATTTTTTTGTAATAATAAATTAAATTTACTGATTAATTCAAAGCGTTGAAATAAGTTACCCGGATACACCAATTATTGACAGGTTAAAAACCCGAGTGATCTAACTATTGACATGCCGTTGCTCCAATTATTGACACCCCAAATGCGCATGAGTCACTGATCTGTTGAACTAAATATAAGAAATCAAGTCTCCAAATAATTACTAATTTATTAATTTTATTATTATTCAATTAATAGGACAATTTTGAAAATATATTTATTAAATGAGAAAAAAAGAAAACAAAATTTTTTTATTGTATTAGCGAATTTATATTTACTTTATGAAAATGAGGTTAATTTTTTCAATTCAATTAAATAAATATTAATTTTAGAATGTTTTTTATCACCTTTATTTTAAACACGAAACTATGCAAAATGTTTTTTAATTGAATAAAAATAAAAATCAATTAATCACTTTTTTAATAACAATTTAATATTATACAGATGACAGCATGGGTTTTCGAATATTATGGTTTAAATTTTTAATGGATATGTGTTAAAAAAAAAAGACGTTACGGCGCTGTCTACTGACCTGTCAATATGAGATACAACTTCAATATTATGTACTAATTATTGACGTCCACTATTTTAAAATTAAAAAGCACATAATTTACTGTAAATATATGATATTGTTAATTTTTCATAATTTATTTATTTATAAAAAAAAAAGTTGATGTGATTAGACGAAAAAAATAATTAAAAATCCCCGTTTCAAAAGGCTGCTTTTCTAACCGCAATAGTTAAGAAAATTGACGCTCACAAGCTGTTTCTATAAATATGAATGAATTTTATTTTTTTTATTAATGAATATTTAATATTTTTCAATAACAATAATTTTTTTTCAATTTCTTAAATTACATAGATTGCTTAAAAATGTATACGATCATTATTAATATAGTAGGTAATTAAATATGTCTTAAAATAGGATAGAGCGTCAATAATTGGACCCCCGTCAATAATTGGTGCTTTTACCTTATTATATAATTGAAAATTTTGATAATGTGAATACAATAAACTTGATATTAAAAGTATTAGGTGGCTGGTCAGCCGACTCTAATTTACAATAAAATGGTTGCGATAAAATTTGTTTTAAATACTAGAGAGGACTATAGAATTTTAAATACAATACATTCTTTTATAATATTTGCGTGGGTTGGAAATGTTTCTATATCTTGGCATACATAAACTTAAAGATTACAGTACCTGAAGTTGTGAAAATTAGAGTATATTTCTGGTGTACACTGAGTTTACTGTACTATCCGCGATTACAATTTGTTTTGACGTTAACTTGATATTTCTAAACTAATTATTCACCGATTGAAACAATATTTACTAAGCACTAGCAATATAATTAATAGAATAAAGTGTGAGGACACTTGCAAATGAAAAAACTAGTGCGAAACTAGTGTATAAGTGTGAGAACACTTGTACTTAAGTTTTCTCATCCTTGCTGACCCAGGACTGAGAACTAAGACTAATCTGAGACTTGAAAATCTGCTACTAAAAAACTTCCGAAACACTGACTATTTTAGATTTGCGGCCCTTTTGATGTGTTTTACTTTGTCCTATTTTGTCTACTGTTTAGGGGAAAACTGTGTCCAATCGGAGCACAGTTCCTTCGGGTCCTTTCCCTTTTCCTATGATTTTTCTTCAGAAAGGTGGTAAAGGCACGCCTGAATGCAGGCCTATGTGCGTGCGCATCCATACATACACCCACATGTACAATATTTTAATTTATTTATAATATTATTGTTACGATGTGGGCATCGTTCGCCTCCAAACTACTTAGGGTGGGGGTGTCACGTGCTCCAATATGGCGTTGCCGCCTATATAAGCACGTGTGGCCGACACCCAGGCGCTTTTTACCTTTTGCTTTTTACCGGCTTGGTACCAGCTTCTTACAGCTAGCTTTTACCTTTAGCTTTTTACCAGTTATAAATCAGAGTATCGCGTTGTCAATCAGTCGACTCGTTTATAATTGTCTGATTATTTGTCCGCGTTGACTATCACATTATAGTTGGTTACAGTTAGTTAACCAGGTGACTATCAACCAGTATAATCATTACAGTTAGTTAATGATTATAGCAACCAGTTAGTGTTGTACAAGAATCAGAGCAATAGTACGGTTCCTTGTAATAGTCGTATTATTGGGTAACTAGCCCTGTGCAGTTAGTCACAGTAACGATAGTATCACATGCAGTTAGTTGTGTGATACATGGACTTTGTGATCAGCGTGTGTGCGTTGTGGCATTATTGATAATTATTCAATAAAAATATAATTATCATTAAATAAGTAACTGAACCAGTGTTCGAGTGAATTCACCCTGATTCATCCACCTCCTATTGTTAATAATAAGAGAAGCAGCATCTGAGAGCTGAGTCCGGTCCAAGGAGGCGATTTCCAAGGGCCAAACCAATCGCCAAGTCCATCAACATCCAGGACAACTACACCGAATTCTAAAATTAGGCTAAGTACTAGTATTAGTTTAGTTTTATACGGCCAGTTCAGGTAATTTAATTTAATCAGAGTCTCATTTTGGAGCGTAGCCTGGCAAAAGACTCACGAAACCTGCACGACCACATCTTAAGTGCAGTTGAACGAATACCCTACGTTTCAATGGCGCCCAACGGGTTTTAATTAGTTAATTAATTAATTAAGCCAACAATTAACATCATTTGATTATATAAATTCAATTAATCACTGTATAATTAAATTTTATCAGACATAAAACCAGTAAATTTCGAGTAGAGTCTGCGAAATAAATGAAAAACATCGGATAAAAATTTATCGTCTATCAAGCGGGTTCAATTACAATAAAATTGTTCCTGGAAAAATTCCTAAAGCCTCGACTTTTACGCGCTTTATCAGAAAGAAAACGCGCACTCAACGTTTTTATTTAAAACGTGAAAAATTATATTTTTTTGTTTTGTTAAATTTATTAATTAATTTGCATTTTTTTAATAGTTTTTTGAAAAAACTAATTTTTCATTTCATTTTTTGTTTAAAATTTCTAAAAATTAGAAATTACACAAGAAAAATTGCCCGGGATTAATTTTTCTAAGGGTTTCTTTTTGCCCGGGCCCGTAAAAATAAAATTTACAAAAAATTTGTAAAATTTGCATTCTTTGGTAAAAGAATTGAAAGAAATACCAGGAAAAATAGATTAAAATTGTTAATGTAGTAATTAAGTTATTTTGTAAAATTAATTTAAGAAATAATTATATGTATAATTAGTAATTAAGTATATTTGAATTATAAATAGATTTATAAAATTACTGTAAGAACAAAAATCAATAATAAGATTATTGTAAACCGGAAATAACAGATTTAAAACTTAAGTAGAATCGAGAAAAATCCAGATAAAACTGGATAAAAGCAGAATAAACTGGCTTTAACCAGAAAGATCTAGAACAAAATCTTTGTGAGAAAATAAAAGCAGTAAGGATTATAAATCCATAAATAGAAAGAAATAATAATAACAGCTTGCTTAGTAACAGAGGTTTAGAGAGAAAAAAAAACTTGAGTTTTAAAGTAAAAGAAATAAAATAATAATAATAAATCACATAGTAACAGAGGATAAAATAAAATAAAACACGACAAATACCCGAACAGCCAGGGAGACTCATTGTCGCGTTAAATTTATTATTATTATTACACGAATAAGACAGTAAAACAGAATAGGCGATAATCCGCAAAGGCGGCAAAAATTTAAAATTTGAATTGTTTGTTACAGAAGTCTGCCTAGGAATTCATCAGCCTTACCGTCGGTAACACAGAAACTAACAGGATAAGGTACCATAGAACAAATTACCGCCACCTATAGGGTAGCAAACCAGTTAAACAGAGAGAGACACAAGTATAGTCAGTTACAGTATAAATTTATTACGCATCACGGTTTTATGCAAAATAGAAAAAGTCTAAAGTAAATATATTTTAATATAAATATTTTTAATAAAATGAAACTAGAAGCACGAGATATAAAAATCAAGTAAAGCTAATAAAGCTTAAAAACAGAGATATAAAATATATACAGATATATTATTTTATTACAAGGTTATCTACGTGCTGAACATTCAGGTATTGAATTGCAAAATTAATTCTTTTTATTAAAATCAAAAAATATTAAAAACTAAAATTAAAATTGGTAGTTTTAACTTTTTATTTTTAAGTAAAGTAAGATATTCTCAAATAAATAATAAAATAATTAGAATCTAGTGTCAAAAAAAAATAAGTTAATTTTTTGGGTTAGTAAATTTATACTGAAACGCGATTGTGAAACTAATACAAATTTATTGTAAGTCAACAGGTGTATAAAGCAGAGACAACGGAGATTTTGGTTACCAGAAAATTCATAGAAATTTTATCTTTTCAATTTTTGTTTTTGTCGGAAGTTTTTATCTTTATTTTTTAATATTTCATTTTCTGTTTATTCTCTCCCAACGAGTATCAAAAAATCAAGATGGTTAAAACAAGGACGCAGGTAGGAAACCTGCACCGCCACGTCCAGGAGTTAAACGAGTCGGTGGCCAAATTAAAAGAAGAGTTGGCGAAAAGCAAAAGACAAGAAAATGAAAGTATGAGATCAGCACCAGAAACAATACCAGAAAAAAAATCAGTACCGGTGATTGTGGAAAATAAAGTACTGGAAAAGCGGCTGAAACTAAAGAAGAACGACAAAAATCAAAAAAACTGGAAACCAGCGGAGAATTTCAACTTCGAACAAGACGTCGAAGAAGAAGGAGACGTTTTAATACACCAGTGTCCAACCCAGTATGAGAAACAAATGAGAGGAGATGAAACATTCCTCACAAAAGAAGAGAAAATATGGATGTTGGATGAATATAAAAGATCAATATTCATGGAAAATATGGAGAAAAATAGAGAAATGAATGATAAGATACAAAGATGGTGCAAAACTACCGCAAGATTTGTCCAATGGTCCAGGGAAATAGTAAGAAGAGAAAAAAATCTACAAAAACGCATCGAACTAGTCGAGTCTATACCCCATATAAAAGACAAAGACCAGATAGAATCTCTGAAGACTGAACTAAGTATAGGAGAGGAAACAGAAGGAAACTGGGAAAATGATATAGTGAATTACATCACCAGAGGGATGCAATTATTCGACGACACAGTAGATCTGGACAGAATACAAAATTCAACGCAGGTTCAACAGAAGCAATCTGACAACAGAGCACGAACGCACGCAAACGTGCCGCAATATGAACAGCAGAGAAGCTCGGGTAGACCATCAGCGCAATATATACCAACACCATATCATATACCGGAAAGTTATACGGTGAACCAATATAATCAAGGTCACCAGTATCCAAATCAGTATCAACCGACGTATGTCAGTAGACCAAACATAACAACAAGCTACAGAGAGGAGTCAATGCGAAGAACAGCAGACAAAATTCATCTAATGGAAACATTAATAAGAATTAAAGGACTCAAGTACACAAAGGACAGTCAACCCAAAGAATGGATCCAGACAATAACAGAAGTATGTCAAGAACAAGCACTCGATTTCAACGACAGATTAGAATTATTTGAAATGGCGTTAAATATGGAAAGAGAATGGATCAAACAAAATATGGATCAATGGGAAAGCTGGAACGACGTGGAAAAAGGATTTAGAACAACGTTCTGCAAAGCAACAAGAGACGCAGATATACTGCAAGAAATATATATAACGTACCAAAGAAAGAATGAAGACTCACAACAATTTATAAAAAAAATGAGGTCAAAGTTGGACGAGTTACGAAGCCCAATGGAAATGGAAAAGCAGTTGGAAATAATAATTCCAAAGTTGGATGCAGAGATCCAAAGGGAACTGCATATATTAATGCCGATAACATCATATAAAAAATTAACAGAGGCACTAGCAGAGGCAGAGAATAGAGTCGCAGATGTAAGAAGATCGAGAGAGAACAGACGATCAATGGTACGTAGGCTGCAGTCAACAAAGAACTCAGTAGCAGGGTCAGAAACAGAATCCGACACGGAGGAAGAAAATGAAAGAGTAAGAAGGATACAGAGAAAAATTAAGAGGTATCAGAAAAAAATAATAGATAAAGAACCAGTCAAGCAAAATAAATTGACTGAGAATAAAAGCGATAAAAAATTAAATATCGTATTAAATAAAAAAGACAGACACAATTTCAGAGACAGGTCAAAGTCAAACGATCGCAGTACAAGATCAGACTCAGCAACGTCAAGATCATCAGGTAGATCAGTGGGTGGCACCTACACCTGCTTGAACTGTGGGAAAAAAGGAGAGCACAAAACAAGAGAGTGCAAAGAAGAAAGAGTAGATATCTGTGTGCGATGTTTCAAGATAGGTGAAACAGCAACTAAATGTAATTGTGGAAAAAACTAGTAAGACGAGGACAGCAGCGGGAGCTAGTACTCGATATAAATATTCCCGCACCACGTTACTCACAAGAGGGGGATGAGGCGAGCGTCCGCTATGAATATAACACAGATAGCATTTCAGATGATAACGCGACTTCATCCGACACAGACGTGAGCGTGGACAGCTACACACCGGAAGTAAATAAAATTAATTGTAGTGATAAAATGGGAAATTGCTGTGTTAAATTCGGGAATTGTATCGCAACATGTTGTGGAAATGATTATCTCGAGCCATCACCAGAGCACACAGACAAAACAACGAATAAGAGACGTGCAACAGTAGAAAGAGCGGGAAAAGTCAACACCATAGTTATACCGTCTGGGGCAACATGGACACAACAGACAACTATTGCTGTAAGTAAATATTTTACATGTCCCGTAGATATAAATAATATCAGATGCACGGCGTTGTTCGACTCAGGTGCCAACAGAAATTTTAAGACACAATTAATTGCAGAGAAAATACCGGACAATATAATTAAAATAAAATATGACTCAATTAATAGCTCGTTTATCTTAGCAGACAATTCAGCAATCCAAAGCCTTTACAGGGTATTCGTCGCATTTGAAATCTATGGAGTTGAGATAAACGCATGGTTTGAAGTATTTGACCAGATGCCGGATGACATCATTTTCGGAATGAGATTTTTGACAGACCATGGGGTACATTTACATGCTGATGACATGACTTGGACATGGAAACATGATCAAGAGCGCAGAAGATGTGAGCCAGGTAAACCAGGTAATCAGCTATGTACAATACAATTAAATGCGAGCGAAACAGAGACATCAGATAGATTTCTAGATGCTGAATTCAACTTGATGGACCAAGCTGATCTTGGTACACTAAAAGGAGTTGAATACGAGATTGAGTTGAACAATTATACACCGATACGCGTCAAGCCATATAGACGATCACCTAAGGTAACAGAAGCTTTACATAAAATCATAGAGCAGCTGCTGGACCAGAAAACTATTCAGCCCAGTACAAGCGAATGGAGCTTCCAACCAGTCATGGTCAAGAAGAAACTGTTACCAGGCCAAGACGCAGACGACATTAAAGCATGGCGAATGTGCATCGACTATAGACCACTCAACAAGGTCATGAAGATGGTCAACTACCCGATGAGGCGTATCGACACCTCATTGGAAGTCATCAGAGAAGGCGCTTATAGAAGCGTAATCGATTGCACGAATGCATATTATCAGATTGTAATCAAACCAGAACATCGGCAGTTTACAGCGTTTGCTGTAGAAGGTATGGGATCGTTCGAATTTATACGGATGCCGTTTGGACTATCAACAGCACCGGGAACGTTCCAGAGGAAGATGGATCTGATAATCCAGACAATGAAACCAGTACTACGCCAGCTAGATCTCCCAACTTATTGGATCAATTATGTCCATCCGTACATGGATGACTGGGTAGTAGCAACACCTACGTTTGAAATCCACTTACAAGTTCTCGAAATATTATTTAAAGTATTTAGAGATGTGGGTTTATTAATCAAACGCGAGAAATGTAAATTTTGTGTTGCAGAGATGAAGTATCTAGGGTTCATCATCAAGGGGAATGAATTACATCCTGACCCAGAGAAGCTGCGCGCAGTAGAAGAATACCCAGAACCGACGAGTAAGAAACAGTTAAGACGTTTCTTAGGGATGGTAAATTGGTACAGGAGACACATGAAAATGGTTGCCAAAATCCAAGGACCACTCACATCATCAGTCAGTGAGAAAGGAATATGGACATGGGGTCTAGACCAGACTCGAGCATTCAACCAGATCAAAGAGATGCTCATCAATGCTCCAGCATTAACAGTACCAGACTATAATTTGCCATTCATACTATACACAGACGCTTGTGACTCAGGGATCGGAGCAGTTCTCACTCAGAAAGGACCAGAGCGAGAATATCATATCACCGCTATCAGTAGAGCATTAAATAAGCATGAAAAGAACTATACAACGACGGAGAAAGAGTGCTTGGCCGTCATTTGGTCTTACCAGAAGCTAAAAGGGTACTACGACGAGTATCCTGTGACAGTAGTGACCGATCATGCGAGTTTAAAGTGGCTCCAGAACGTCAAGAATCCCAGAGGAAGACTAGCTCGATGGATTGCAGAGTATTCACTCTGGACAATAACCATAGTCCATCGACCAGGAATAAACAACGAAGCGGCCGACGCTCTCTCGAGAGTTTACGAGGGCGTTGAACCAGAGACAGATAAGATTTGCCGAGTGAACGACATCCGACAACAGTGGTACGAGAGGAAAATAGAAGAGGTCAAGGCTACTCCAACACGGTTTCCTCAATGGAAATTCCTCGATAGTAACCTATATTACTATCGACCGCGGCATCCGACTCAGTTATTCGAGAATGCACCAGAGCACTGGAAACTGGTAGTGCATCCAGACCAGCGTCGATCAATAATTCGCAAGGCGCATGATGAGCTCGTATCCGGACATGGTGGCATCAGCAAGACGTACAGCCACGTGGCAAATCATTATTACTGGCCAAACCTTTATCACGACGTAGGGAACTACGTAAACAACTGTGAGATCTGTAAATTGCAGAAACCAGATACTAATCCACCTCAAGTCATACCAGGACATCGACCTATCACCGAATTGTGGGAGAGTGTATCAGTAGACACAGTGGGACCATTGCCCAGAACGGTACACCAGAAGACTCACTTAATTGTTCTGTGTGACATGTACTCAAGATACTTGGAGGTCCAGCCAATCTCGGGACCAACAGGTAGTAAGATAGTATTCTTTTTACGTTCTGTTTTCAATCGTTGGGGTTACCCACGAGTAGTAGTCACAGATAATGGGACAGAATTTGTGTATAAGGTAGTATCAGAATATTTACAGAGTAACGACATAATACATGAATTGACTCCTACTTATCATCCGCAGGCGAATCCTGTGGAAAGAATAAACAGAAATTTTAAATCTTTAATTCGAACTTTTCTTACAGATAAACATTCAAAATGGGACCAGAATCTCCCAGAACTTGTTTATGCTTATAATACATCTGTTCACAGCTCGCTGACAGTCAGTCCAGCCTACTTAAATTTTGGCCGTGACCCGAGGTATTTAGATTTACATCGCGGAGGAAAAGTTTTATCTGAGCTTCAGGACCAGAATCATCGTAGCACGGTCTTGGCGCTAATTGATGAATTAAGACATTATGTAGAGTCATTTATGATAAAAGCTCAAAATAGACAGGACGAGTTGGTACCAGAACCAAATATAGACTTAAATATTGGAGCAGAGGTATTTATTAAAAATAAACAGTTGAGTAAAAAGGCTGATGGATTCGCAGGTAAGCTTGCGGCACCCAGAAAAGGGCCATTTTATGTACATAGTTTTTATTCAAACAGTTTAGTAAACATTTGTGATCAGAATAATGTATTAGTAGGTACATTTAGTATTAGTGATCTTAAAATACCTCGTAGGTCGAAAAGACAAATAATTAAAGTCAAACAATGAGTCATAGGTCAGGGACAACTCGTACATCAAAATTGTAAACGCGAATACTAGTACGGTGCGTAGTCTAATTACGGTGTTCTTACAGAATGGACCTCAGTCAACTCTTGTGGTCAAAAGCGAAGATTTCATCCGAACAACAGGAGGCGCACCAGTTGCTGAAGAAGCAGCGGTACCACGGTAATGTGGGTGATAAACAATCGTACTGGAAACATCCAGTACTCGCCACGCCAGCAGGCTATCTGGGATTTGACATCCCAGTGACAACTAGCATCACATTGTTGTCAGGGTTTTATAGACGATTGAGCAGAGTACTGCTATGCGCAGAAAAGGATTCAGTGCTAGTAGTGCCAGAGAAACCAGAGGAGGTGCAAACTCAGTTACCAATGACATCGGTACCTGAGATTCCAATCATTGTCCATGTAGCAGTGGGTCAGCACATGCATCGTGTTGACTCGAGACTAGATATCGTGTTGTCCAACGATGAATGGCAGGCAGCAGTGCAGAAGATGGCAGCCGAACTAGGCCCGAAGACAAGGCGCACGGTAGCAACACAAACCGTGGAGACCAGAATGACACCAGTTCCTGAACCAGGGTGTCTAAAGTGCAAACAAACAGGGCACTCTTTTGACAAATGCCCCAACGAACTACAAGGGGACTGCTACTGCACCAATTGCAGACGCCTAGGACATACAAACAATGATTGTCCATACCAGAGATGGCGTACCGAAGGGTACGAAGCAATGAGAGGGTACTGCCGTCGTTGTTCAACGCAGTATCCGTTTGAGAATGACTCCTGTCCAGACTGCTGACAGAGAAGTCAGGTGACGAAAGCAGCACGGGGAGCATACCTGATATAGCCTCCGTAAGTTATCCAGATGACGACCAAGGTTTATGCACAGCTCAACCAGAGATGGACCAAGACTTGCTCAAGAAAACCAGTGTGATATCCAGCAATAGTGATTTAATTTGTAAACCGGTTTTTTGTTTATTTTTCATTTTATTTGTATTTTTTATTATTGGTCAAAAGTTATTTTTATTTTTTATTGTGCATAAATTCAATATTCTCGACTTAGACGCATTTAACCATATAATTGGTTTAAAATTACTAATTATTATTTTGATTTATGAGAAAATTGGTCAGTTCTTAGTTTTTGTTTTCATTTTGCTATTTTTATTTTTATTCTTCGTATACACATTTATATCGGTAGATAATTATTATTTTTTATTTTTTGTACTGTATTACTACCAGAATTGTGTACCTGCAAAGATATAGACTAGTGTAGAAGGACATTGATGAGTCCAGAACTGAACCAATCAGTATTTGATAGAATTAATAGTGATCTCAGATGTCAAAGGACATCATATATAATGTTTAAATTTATATTTATCTTTTATGAACAATATTTATGTAATAATATTTATTGATATCCTGGGATGCTAGCTAATTATTTGTACAGCAGTATCACCAGATTTTAGCTACAGTGTGAATGATTGAGTGAATCATGTGGTAATGTTGTTACTGTCGGCGCGGTAAATTTTAACTTCAACCGGTCGATCTTTTGTGACTTAAACTCACCCGGGTTAAAGTTAAGGGGGGTGGTGTTACGATGTGGGCATCGTTCGCCTCCAAACTACTTAGGGTGGGGGTGTCACGTGCTCCAATATGGCGTTGCCGCCTATATAAGCGCGTGTGGCCGACACCCAGGCGCTTTTTACCTTTTGCTTTTTACCGGCTTGGTACCAGCTTCTTACAGCTAGCTTTTACCTTTAGCTTTTTACCAGTTATAAATCAGAGTATCGCGTTGTCAATCAGTCGACTCGTTTATAATTGTCTGATTATTTGTCCGCGTTGACTATCACATTATAGTTGGTTACAGTTAGTTAACCAGGTGACTATCAACCAGTATAATCATTACAGTTAGTTAATGATTATAGCAACCAGTTAGTGTTGTACAAGAATCAGAGCAATAGTACGGTTCCTTGTAATAGTCGTATTATTGGGTAACTAGCCCTGTGCAGTTAGTCACAGTAACGATAGTATCACATGCAGTTAGTTGTGTGATACATGGACTTTGTGATCAGCGTGTATGCGTTGTGGCATTATTGGTAATTATTCAATAAAAATATAATTATCATTAAATAAGTAACTGAACCAGTGTTTGAGTGAATTCACCCTGATTCATCCACCTCCTATTGTTAATAATAAGAGAAGCAGCATCTGAGAGCTGAGTCCGGTCCAAGGAGGCGATTTCCAAGGGCCAAACCAATCGCCAAGTCCATCAACATCCAGGACAACTACACCGAATACTAAAATTAGGCTAAGTTCTAGTATTAGTTTAGTTTTATACGGCCAGTTCAGGTAATTTAATTTAATCAGAGTCTCATTTTGGAGCGTAGCCTGGCAAAAGACTCACGAAACCTGCACGACCACATCTTAAGTGCAGTTGAACGAATACCCTACGTTTCATTATATAATAGAAATTTGTATCTATTCCTATGAATTTTCCTTCTTTAGTAATTATAAATCTACTTATTTCATTCATATGAAATTTCATATCTATTCGCATGAATTTTTATTTATTTAACTTTTATTTATTTATTTAGTAGTGATTCTGTTTATTGCCAACATTACTTATTCATTTAATAAATTTCATCATTCATTAATTAATGTAGTCATTCTTATAAATTTACTAATGTAATATTATTAGTTTATTTGTTTAATGAATAGAAATTATTTATTATATTATTATTTATTCAGGTACTCTTTTTGTTAAATTTTTTCATTTAAAAATCGTTTATTTGGATTTCTTTTAGGTAAAATTTATTTTCCGTATTATTTATGTGAATATTCATTGTTAAAAAAGTCTTTTATTTAAAATTTATTCCAATCAAAATTGTTCATTTGAATATTCGGGACAACGTGTCATTAAATTCATTTCTCTGGGTATCCGTTTTACGTTTACGTGGACACCGAAATATTATCTACGAAAGTGCACTTACAAATGTACGGGCTTATAGGATTATGTACTTCGTTTATTTTATTTATTCAAAAATGAGTCACTGTTAAAATTCCTCCTTAAATTTACGTTTTCTTCTATATATTTTACGTAATTGTTTTCTAAAAAGTATTTGCAGCTGGCCTTTGGGCCTTTTTTATTTTACGGTGACCGGAGGGGTCATTAAAAGTTTATTTAGGTGTTTGCTCTAACATTTTACTAACTGTCAAACAAACAACCTCGGCTTATGTTGAAAGCATACTTGAAATCAAATTATGCCTTATCAAACTGAATTTTTTTTAGAGTAAAATGCGGTCGCCAACTAATTTTTTATGAAAAAAAAATAATTACAACCGATAAAAAAACAAAGTTCAGCGTCTGAGCTGGACGTAACACAGAATTATCAATCAACAAGAAGTTCGAAGTTTCTGAGTTGAAGATGGTGAACACATGATATGGTGTACGCATTGTAGCGAGAATCCGAGAAGAGTTCAATATCTTTTTACAACCTTGTACAGCAAAGCTTTATCAGGCTAATCCTGAAGAATTCAAAAAGTTAACCGTGCTAGCACTGAAGAATCAACTCCTTGTAATGTTCTTTGGCGGGAAATTTAATCGGTTTGAATTCATATTAAAATCTGTGTAAACCTGGTACATCAATAAGAAAAAATTTTTATTTTTCTTAATATGACTATTTTTTATTATTTGCTATACTCATACTTTCCAAAAACTATAATTTTAGTTGTAAATAATTTTAGTCATAAGTTTAGTTGTAAATAATTTTAGCCATTAGTTTAGTTTTCAATAATTTTAGCTATTAATAATTTTTATTAATAATTTTAGCTTTTAATAATTCTAGTTATAATTTTAGTTATTAATAATTGTAGTTATAATTTAAGTTGTGAATAATAGTAGTTATAAGTTCAGTTTTCAGTAAGTTTAGTTGTACATAATTTCAGCCATTAGTTTAGTGTTCAGTACTTTTAGTTGTGAGTAATTTTACTTATAATTTTAGCTGTTAATAATTTTAGCTTCCCTGATAGCCAGAGTTTCTGATCAGAAAGTTGGTGTACATGAGTTGCGACCAACTTGTTAGCAACTTGTAGTCAACTTGTAAGCAACAGTTACACGATCTATAATTTGTTGCCAAGTTTCTCGGAAAGTTGCCTTCAACTTATGGAAATGACAACTTTTTTGCGGCCAACTCACTGACAGGTTGCGATCAACTTACTGACAGGTTGCGGCAGTAGATTGTCGTCAAGTTGCGGCCAACTTGGCTATCAGGGTAAGTTTTCTGTTACGTCTAACATGCAATTAGAGACAATTATTATGTACAGTCTCTTATTTTCAGTAGAGACACTTAAGTCCTTTACTCGGACGAAGAAGACCTCGTCGTTACGGTAACGAGTATGAAATAGTAATTAGTATGGAGAATTGATTTAAAATAATAAACAAAACTTGAGAACTTACAGTTGATTATATGAATTTTATTCAGCTTCAGTCGTGCAATTAAATTGTTGTTGGTTGAAAAATCGTTCAGTTGTTGCAAATCGTATGATGAACAAGGTAGAGTTTTCACGTTCAATTTCTATTTGATCAGCACCTCGAGGCTGACTGCGTGGGTGAATAATATTTGGATCGTTGTGATGTTCACCGAAGAACTGTTAAAAGAAACGAGCGAAGATGTTTAATCGCGACTGAGGCTTAGACTCGACTGAAACGGGTGGTCCGAACTACATTGGGCTGGACAATCAGACCGAAAAACTGTGGGTTTATATAGTAGGAAATCGAGGAGAAATGTTGTAAATCATGGGCTGAGCCCCTTGGTCTTGAATAATAAAAAGTGTGCTAGCTGTACTAGCGTTCAGTTTTAATAGGTTTACTAGTGACTTCTAAACGTACTTCTCCTTCTGCGGTTTTATTCTGCACGTGTGGTAGCCAAGGTTAAGTAAAAAAAAAAAAAAAGAAAAGTAATTAATAATTAGATTATTCCTTTTAATTATTCGAGTTGGTCTTTTAAAAAATATTTTCAATACGGATGCAGGTTATCCGAAAAATAATTAATAATTAGACTATTTCTTCTAATTATTCGATATTCGAGTTGGTCTTTTATGAAATATTCTCAACACAGATGCAGGTTATCCGAAAAATTCAGCATCCTCTTAGAAGATTGAGAATTAATGCATCTTTAGTTTAAGAAGGTTCTGGAAGCGTAAACATAGACTTGTTCTTGGTGGCACGCGTCATTCCGACTTGGCCTCCAAGTTAACGGATGGAAGGGTGCCATCTAAGAGTTGTCGCCCAGCACCAGAGCGGCTACTGGGTGACTCTTGTTACTGAGTAATTAAAACGAGAGCTCTTGGGGGACAGCTAGAATCATCGGGTGACAAGCATGATGTCAGGGCTGAGGTCTTACAGCTCATAAATCATGCGACTGCGGTCTCGAGTGGAAATAAAGGAATTAGAGAACTATGTTACAATGTGATATCGTACGCCTCCGTACAACCTCGGGTGGGGGTTGTCACGTGCTTTGACATGGCGCTGGCGCCTATATAAGCACGTGCACCTCACACTCGTAGCTTTTTACTGCTTCTTGTGAGTTATCAGTCAGCTCTTTTCTAGTCGTTATTACCAGTTATTATCAGAGTAAACCTGTATCGCATTGGAAATTAGTCGATATCAGGGTGATTAACAGCTATTTGATCTGTACACTAGTATATCGCGTTATAGTGAATTGCAGTTAGTCGATTCGGCGAATAACTAATATAATTGTTACAATTAGTTAACAATTATAAGAACAGTATCAAGTCAATAGTTCGTAAGATATTATACTCGAATTATTGGGTGACGGAGCGCTGCGAGTGTTAATCGCAGTAACGGCAGTATTTCATGCAGTTAGTTGTGTAATACCAGATAGTGTGTCAGTCCGTGTGCGTGTGGCATTTATTGATAATTAATTAATAAATATAATTATCAAACTATAAGAAACTGAACCAGAGTTGAGTGAATTCCTTTGACCAGTTCCACTCCTTACAATTGAGAGTAAGCAGAGCAGCGTTCCTGAGCATTATCACGGTCCAAGGAGGCGATTTCCAAGGGCCAAACCAATCGCCAAGTCCACCAGCATTAAGGACGACATCACCGAATACTTAAATTAGGCTAAGCACTAGTATTAGTTTAGTTCTATACGGCCAGTTCGTGTAATTAATTAAAAGACGAGTCTCAAGTTGAAACGAGCCGAGGTGAGACCCACGAAAATTACACGCTAACACCTCAAGTGTAGGAGAACGAATTCCCTACGTTTCAATGGCGCCCAACGGGTTTTAATTAATAAATTAATTAATTAAGCCAAAAATTAACATCATTCAATTATGTAAATTCAATTAATCATTGTGTAATTAAATTATATCAGACGTAAAATCAATAAATTTCGAGTCACAAGTCTGCGAAATAAAAGAAAAAGATCGGATAAAATTATCATTTATCAAGCGGGTTCAATTACAATAAAATTGTTCCTGGAAAATTTCCTAAAGCCTTGACTTTTACGCGTTTTATTAGAAAGAAAACACGCACTCAACGTTTTAATTGGAAACGTGAAAATCATATTTTTGTTCAATTGATTACTTTATTATTTCATTTGCAATATTTTGATTAGTTTTTTGAAAAAAAAGAAAAAAACTAAATTTTCATTTCATTTTTGTTTTAAAATTTCTAAATTTAGAAATTACACAAGAAAAATTGCCCGGGACTAATTTTTCTAAGGGTTTCTTTTTGCCCGGGAACCACAAAAGTAAAACTTTTAATAATAAATTATAAAGTGCACATTCTTTTGGTAAAAGAATTCAAAGAAATACTAGAACATTAGATTAAAATTGTCAATTTAGTAATTAAGTTTATATAAATAATTTTGTAAAATTAATTATAAGTGATAATTATATGTATAACTAGTCATTAAGTATATCGGATAAAATTCAATTAATCTCTTTATCGATGTCACGATCGGAGAGAGTGAAGGCGACGGGCGAAGGGTTTTTATTAATTAATTATTTAGTACAAAATTTCCTAAAAATAATTATTCTATAACTCAACCAAGGAGCCTATTAAGACCTTCACGTGGCTAGTGTGAGAATGTTAATTATTCTGTAATATTGTTAAATACTAAATAAGTCTATTTCGTACCGAGCAGAAGTACGATAGACTATCCCGATCGTTGACCTGCGTGGGTTTAGGATAGGTCCGGGATATTGAAGCGAAAGAAAAACAGGTAGGTGAATATGGGCCCTCGAGAAGTCCCTGTTCTTAATGGCTATTTCTTTCTGTACTCTTTAACCTATGAATGCTGGAGTAAGAGGTATGAAATAAGAGAAAGATGTTTCTTAAAAAACCAAAGAATTGTATATTCTTGTAATATTGTTTTAAAAAGGTGTGTTATAGTTTTACAATATATATATATAGGCTTACCACTCAGCTTGAGGTGGTTTACAATTTTTGCTGATCACACTCTCTCTCAGTTCACCAATTTGAACTTATGATCACGAATTATTCAATTACAGTCCTTATTTTCAATTACACTGGGACACGGCACTGTGGCTTCGTGATTTTGTTCAGCGGAATCAAATATCTTGTTCAGACTCGGAGCTACTGGGGTGTCAAGCGGATACACTCCCCTATCTATTGAGTATGAATGCAAGTATTCTGTTGTTGTTAGGATGTCGGTCTAGGAGTCCGGATTCCTAGGCTATGGACCGTCACGAAACCGATGATCCTGGCTTGGGGTGAGTCGAATCAACCGAGATTTTAACAAATTTAAAATTTAATTATTTGACCAAGGAGTCCGATTGCCTAGGCGGTGGACCATCACGTGGACAATGATGAAAATTTCAGATTCTGATTCGCGGTACTAATCGGCTTAGCCGTTTAGAACTAATCTTATTGTGAACTAATAGAATTTGAGACCGAAACCGGCGATTGACCCGAGATCCGACAGAGATTAGTTCTGATTAGTAATTGACTGACTTCATTAGATTTTCGGCAGTTTATATACCCTAGATCTGGCTGGGGGAATGGTATAGTTCCTATTGATTTCCTGGTTTGGATCATCGATGTGATGATCTAACAGGGCGTCAAAAACAAATGAGTAATCCATGGTGTAGCAATAGTTTCCGGGTTTAAGGAATCAAAATACATCTCAAAATGGTCACAAACAAGATGATGCGTAAGTGTGCCGGGTTTGGAGGTCATTCTCCGTGAAAAACAAATGAGTAATCTATGTTGTAAGCTTAGAGTTAAGAACAGGGGGTAGAAAAACATGATACGTAAGTGTTCCGGGTTCAGGAGTCATCTTGCGTGAAAAACAAATGAGTAATCTATGCCGTAGGTCTAATATCGGTGAAAGGAGTCGTGATTTGTCCCGTGAGAAAAGTATAATGCACATATATTCCGAATTTGGAGGTCATTCTATGTGACAAACAAGTAAGTAAGTATAATAAGCAATCCGTGTTACTAGTAAGTATTTTGGAGATTCCGAAATCGAAAAAATATAACTCGAATTATTGAATTTGGATTATGAGTAAGGTAAATCATTTAGCTCGTAACATTTTGTTTACCGCTGAATCGCTAAAGGCTCAGTGCTCACGTGCACGGTGATTTCATCATTCATCTATAGGGTATTATGCTCACATACACACACACTTTTTTGTACGTATATTGTTACAAAAGGTACACAGGTAGGTGTGGATGCAAGATGAGTATACTCTTAGGTATCATAGTTGGTTTGAAAAAGGATGGCAGAGAGAGAGAGAGAGAGAGAGAGAGAGAGAGAGAGGTATATACAATATTGTCCCATCTGTCGATCTCTGCCTGTTCATGGTCATCGTGCATGCACTCACATAGATACCTGAGAAAGGTAAATTTATCACCGCAGGGTGGGAAGTAGTCGAGTATTTCTTATTTACAAAAAAAAAATAAGAGTTTAATAGAGAATGTTAAAGTGATTGATTAAATCGCAATTGATATACATCGATTGTTACATCGATAAAATAACAATAAGACAAAAATAAGATTTTTGTAAACCGGAAGTAACAGATTTAAAACTTAAGAAAAAAAACTAGAAAAAACCAGATAAAACTGGATAAAAACAGTATAAACTGGATTTAACCAGAAAGTTCTAGAGTAAAATCTTTGTGAGAAAATAAAAGCAGTAAGGATTATAAATACATAATCAGAAAAAAATAATAATAATAGCTTGCTTAGTAACAGAGAGTTTAGAGAAAAAACTTAAGTTTGGAGTAAAAGAAATAAAATAAAAATAAATCACATAGTAACAGAGGATAAAATAAAAAGAAAACACGACAAATACCCGAACAGAATAGGCGATAATCCGCAAAGGCGGCAAAAATTTAAAATTTTAATTGTTTGTTACAGAAGTCTGCCTAGGAATTCTTTAGCCTTACTGTCAGTAACACAGAAACTATCAGGATAAGTTACCATAAAATAAAGTACCGCCACCTATAAGGTAGCAAACCAGTTAGACAAGAAAAGAGACACAAGTATAAGTATTTACAATAAACATTTATTACTTATCACGGGTTTATATAAAATAAAAAGTCTAAAGTATGTATATTTTAATATAAACGTTTTTAATAAAATAAAACTGAAAGCACGACATATAAAAATCAAGTAAAGCTGATAAAGCCTAAAAACAGAGATATAAAATATATACATATATATAATTTTATTACGGGGTTATCCACGTGCAGGAAAAATTCAGGTATTGAATTTCGAAATTAATTTTTTATTAGAATCAAAAAAAAAAGTACTAAAATGTAAATTAGAATTTTTATTTTTATTTTTAAAATAAATTAAGATATTTTCAAGTAAATAGTAAAGTAGCATTTAAAATTTTTTTTGTCGAGTAAAAAGTTAAAATCAATATTTTTGGATTAATAAATTCATATTAAGACTTGACCGTGAATACTAATATAGATTTATAGTAAGTCAACAGGTATATACAGCACTAACAACGAAGATTTTGGTCATCAAGAAATATAGAACAAGTTTATATTTCGAATTTTTTTTTGTCATTATTGTTATTTTTATTTTTATTTTTTCGCGAGTCATCTCATTTTCTGTCTATTCTTTCCCTACGGGTATAATAAATCAAGATGGTTAAGACCAGGAAGCAAGTGGGAATTTTACAACACCATGTACAAGAATTAAATGGCCAAATTAAAAGAAGAATTGGCTAAAAGTAAAAGGCAAGAAAATGAAAGTACAAGATCAACAACAGACACAAGACAAGAGAAAAAATCTATACCGGTCATTACAGAAGATAATATTCAAAAAAACCGGTTAAAATTAAATAGAGGCGACAAAAACCAAAAAGTCTGGAAACCAGCGGAAAAATTTGATTTCGAACAAGATGCTGATGACGAAGGAGACATAGTCATACACCAGTATCCAGACCAATACGAAAAACAAATGAGAGGAGATGAAACATTTCTCACGAAAGAAGAAAGAATATGGATGGTGGATGACTACAAAAGAACAATATTCATGGAAAATATGGTAAAAAACAAAGGAATGAACAACAAGCTGCAGAGATGGTGCAAAACTACTGCGAGATTTGTTCAATGGTCAAGGGAGATGGTGAGAAAAGAAAGAAATCTACAGAAACGCAACGAGTTAGTCGAGCCCATACCTCACATAACAGATAAGGACCAGATAGAATCTCTGAAGACGGAATTGGGTATAAAAGAAGAGTTGGAAGGAAACTGGGAAAACGACATAGCGAATTACATCACCAGAGGAATGCAATTATTCGACGAGACAGTAGATATGGATGGATATAATACAAAATTCGACGCAGGTACAACAGAAGCAATCTGACAAGAAGTCATGAACGCATGCGAACTTGCCGCAATATAACCATCAGAGAAACTCAGGAAGACCATCAGCTTAATATACACCAACACCATATCAAATACCGGAAAATTATACTACGCATCAGTATAATCAAGGTCACCAGTACCCAAATTATTACCAACCAACGTTTGTCAGTAGGCCAAATATGACGACGAGCTACAGAGAAGAATCAATCAGAAGGACAGCATATAAATCTCATTTAATGGAAACATTAATTAGAATTAAAGGACTGAAGTACACAAAAGACAGTCAACCCAAACAGTGGATCCAGACAATAACAGAAGTCTGCCAGGAACAGGCACTGGATTTTGATGATAGATTTGAATTATTCAAAATGGCATTAAAGACGGAAAGGGAATGGATTAAGCAAAATTTGGATCAATGGGAAAACTGGAATGATGTGGAAAAATAGTTTAGGACAACCTTCTGCAAAGCAACAAAGGACGCAGATATACTGCAGGAAATATTCTCAACGTATCAGAAGAAGAACGAGGACTCACAACAATTCATCAAAAAAATGAGATCAAAGTTTGATGAACTTCGAAACCCTATGGAGATGGATAAACAGCTGGAAAAAATAATTCCAAAGTTAGATGCGGGAATCGAAAGGGAACTGCATATATTATTGCCGATAACATCATATAAAAAATTAATAGAAGCGTTGGCAGAGGCAGAAAACAGAGTCGCAGATGTGAGAAGATCGAGAGAGAACAGAAGATCAACGATACGTAGGCTGCAGTCAACAAAAGATTTAGTAGCAGGGACAGAGACGAACTCTGACACGGAAGAAGAAAACGAAAACGAGATAGGTCAAAGTCGAACGATCGTAGTACAAGATCAGGCTCGAATACATCGAGATCATCGTCAAGATCAGGGGGTGGCACCTACTCCTGCTTGAACTGTGGAAAGAAAGGTGAGCACAAAACAAAAGAGTGTAAAGAAGAGAGAGTAGATATCTGTGTACGATGTTTTGAAATTGGAGAGACAGCGACAAAATGTAATTGTGGAAAAAACTAGTTGGACGAGGACAGACAAACTAACTAGATTTTTAGACGCTGAATTTAAATGGATGGACCAAGCTGACCTTGGTACATTGAAGGGAATTGAATACGAGATCGAGTTAGTCAACTGCACACCGATACGCGTCAAACCATACAGAAGATCACCTAAGGTAACAGAGGCGCTACACAAAATTATAGAGCAGTTGCTGGACCAGAAAACTATTCAACCAAGTACCAACAAGCTGAGTTTCCAACCAGTAATCGTCAAGAAGAAATTGTTACCAGGTCAAGACGCAGACGATATTAAAACATGGAGGATGTGCATCGATTATAGACCGCTCAATAAGGTTATGAAAATGGTCAACTACCCTATGAGGCGCATTGACACCTCATTGGAAGTCATCAGAGAAGGTGCATATAGAAGCGTGATCGATTGCACAAACGCCTACTATCAGATTCAAATTAAACCGGAACATCGACAATTTACAACGTTTGCCGTAGAAGGCATGGGATCGTTTGAGTTTGTACGGATGCCGTTCGGATTATCAACAGCACCAGGAACGTTCCAGAGAAAGATGGATCTGATTATCCAGACTATGAAACCAGTATTACGCCAGCGAGATCTACCAGCCTATTGGATTAATTATGTCCATCCATACATGAATGATTGGGTAGTAGCAACACCGACGTTTGAAATCCATTTACGAGTTCTCGAAATATTATTTAAGGTATTTAGAGAGGTAGGATTACTAATCAAACGAAAGTGTCACGATATTTAAATATCGCGGCAGTCTCACATCCGGTCGGTGAGCAACAGATGGCGGCACACGCTGCTCACTCGTCTCTATATGCATTATTATTATTATTATTTTGTTTACATGTGTGATTTTTGTTGTAATTATTATATTATGTCCACTGGATTGTTTCTTTAGGTATAAATTGGCTAGTGATCAGGAAAATTCACTGATTACAGCAGGCATACAATTATATTTTTATGATGCTGGGGAAAATAATCATATATTCAATTAATGTGCTTGTAATTATTGGGATTGCTCGGCGCATGCGCGTCGACGCAACAGTTGTCAGCAACCAATTTATCACTTTTTGATTAACTTTATATCCGTTATGCATAAATTATTAACTAATTTTGCATTTTATATTAATTTTAATTAATAATGTGGTGATCAGGTGGGCATTTAGCGATGGGAACATGCAAAGTTACACAGTTGACATCATGCAATTTGTCGTTGGTAGTATTCAAAACTAACATGCGACAGAGATACTTCTCCCGTTGGCTGAAATGAGATACCGATATACAAGATGGCCGGCCGAGGTGCCGGCATGAGATTCACGTGCTGCTATGGTCAGACGTGGATGAACAGTTGTACGAGCAGTGTGTGTGCTGGTTGCTGCCAATAAAATATTTTTTAACGCCATTGGTTTATTAAATAAATTACATTGAGCCCTGTAATTAGTTGTTTTGTCGGAGTACAATTATATTGCCTATTTGGTACATCAACCAAGGGAGTTTGTACGTGGGAAATATACCAACGACTGTAAGTACTTTTGGTAATCCATTGGCGTGTAACTTTGCGTTCCCGCGTTGGTGGCCATTTGCACTTGCGCATATATATGTATATAGCATTTTCTCGTATTTAGAATTTACAATCTCGTAGTGAAATATATGATTATAGAGCCCAGTGGATATTTAATTTTGCAATAATATTTAGTAGGGTATATTAATACTAACTATTAAAAATCTGAGTATTATTTACATATAGAGTTTTAATGGTAAATGTTATTTGCTGGCGTTGAGTATATGCGACTGGGCTGCTATTCTTTGTGTATACATATATATCAGTGAAGAATTTTCCTGGTTACTAGAGATCACAGGCGGCTGAAGTTGCCGGGTGATCACGTGATAATAAATTTGAGTATTAGTATTTGGCATACTGTAGCTATTTAGGTGCCATTAATGTTTGAGTAAGCAAGATATCACGCATAGGCGATACCAAGAATTATAATTTGTATTTTTTTTATTATTATTGAGTCTGCGTAATTATTAAAATACTTATTGATTTATCACGTATATTATTTTTGGTGAACTGCGATTTATTCACCAGTGGAAAGCGATATCTATTTTGAAATTGAGTGATACATTAGTTTATAATTATTGAATTAATATTTTTCGAGTTATTAGTTTTTGAGAATTGATATTAATTATTATATATTTTTCTTATTATTTGATGTCACATGCGAGTGTAGTTATCAAGTATTATTATTGAGATATTGAGATTCTTGTTTATATGAATCACCAGCGGGTGAAATTATTATTTATATTTAATTATTGATATTATAAGTTGATTTTTTTATTAAATCACAGGTGAATGATTTGTTCATTTATTTTATTAATTATTTTATGTGAGCGGCGAATGATTGTTGTTATCCTCTAATATTTTTTTGTTAAATAACTGTATTATTTATAATTGTGTATCCGCACACACCTATTATTATTTCTGGCTATTTTTTGTAAGTGATTCATTATTATTTTTTTTATAATTAATATTGTTATTGATTTGTGCGATACACATTCGCAAGGCAAATCTATTATTTAAATAATAATTAAACGCAAATGGTCATCAACCCGGTAGTAACTATTTTATTATTTTAATTATTTACTATCTTTTTCTTGCTTCCTATTCCTATTTCTGAAAATTGCTATCCTGTATTTATTTTCATTTTTCATTTCATTTTCTCCGTTGGTTATTTTGGTTCATTTGAAATTTGTTCGTGGGACACACGAACTGGCGCCCAACTAGGTTTTCCTAACCCAGCCTGAGCAGAGCTGCGGGTCCAGGGAGATTCGGGACATCTCCAGGTGGGACATTTCGTGTTTATCTTTTATTTTCAGGGTTTTCATCCAACGGAGAATTATAACAGCTATTGAGCACTATCCACACTTCGCCGTGGGTCGTGTAAAATAGAAGAGAACGTTATAAAAGAAATGTTGTTTTTGTGTTGCAGAAATAAAGTACTTAGGGCTTGCTATCAAGGGAAATGTACTGCACCCGGACCCAGAGAAGCTGCGCGCAATAAAAGAATACCCAGAGCCGACTATCCAGAAACAATTAAGACGTTTCTTAGAAATGGTAAATTGGTACAGGAGACATATGAAAATGGTCGCGAAAATCCAAGGGCCACTTACATCATCAGTCAGTGAGAAAGGAATATGGACATGGGGTCTAGATCAAACTTAGGCTTTTAATCAGATCAAAGACATGCTCATCAATGCTCCAGCATTAACGGTACCAGACTATAATTGACCATTTATACTCTATACAGACGCATGTGACACAGATATTGGAGCAGTTCTCACCCAGAAGGGACCAGATCGAGAATATCGCCTCACTGCGATTAGGAGATCGTTAAATAAGCATGACAAGAACTATACAACGACGGAGAAAGAATGCTTAGCCGTCATTTGGTCATACCAGAAGCTAAGAGGATATTATGATGAGTATCCTGTGACAGTCGTTACCGATCATGCGAGTTTAAAGTGGCTCCAGGATGTCAAAAACCCCAAGGGAAGATTAGCTCGATAGATTGCAGAGTATTCACTCTGAACAATAACTTTAGTCCATCGACCAGGAATCAACGACGAGGCGGCTGACGCTTTCTCGAGAGTTTACAAGGGCGTTGAACCAGAACCAGATAAGGTTGGTCGTGTGAAAGATATCAGACAACAGTGGTACGAGAGAAAAGTAGACGAGGTCAAGGCTACACCAGCACGGTTTTCTCAATGGAAATTTCTCGATAGTAACCTATATTATTATCGACCGCGGCACCCCACTCAATTATTTGAGAATGCGCCAGAGCACTGGAGACTAGTGGCACAACCAGAACAGCGCAGATCAATAATTAGCAAGGCGCATGACGCGCTCGTATCAGGAGACTGTGGTATCTGTAAAACATATAGCCACGTGGCTAACCATTATTATTGGCCTAACCTCTACTACGACATAGTAAACTACGTAAACAATTGTGACATCTGTAAATTACAAAAACCAGATACTAATCCACCTCAAGTCATACCAGGACATCGACCAATTACAGAGTTATGGGAGAGTGTATCAGTGGACACAGTGGGGCCACTACCTAGAACAGTACACCAGAAGACTCGCTTGATTGTCTTGTGTGACATATACTCAAGATACTTGGAAGTTCAGCCAATCTCAGAACCAACAGGTAGCAAGATAGTATTCTTTTTACGTTCTATATTTAATCGTTGAGGCTACCCCAGAGTAGTTGTTTCAGACAATGGGACAGAATTTGTAAATAAGGCAGTATCAGAGTATTTACAGAGTAATGACATTATACACGAATTTACTCCTACTTACCAGTCGCAGGAAAATCCTGTGAAAAGAATAAACAGAAATTTAAAATCTTTAATTCGAACTTTTCTTACAGATAAACATTCAAAATGGGACCAGATTCTCCCAGAACTTGTTTATGCTTATGATACATCTGTTCATAGCTCGCTGACAGTCAGTCCAGCTTATCTAAATTTTGGCCGTGACCCGAAGTATTTAGATTTACATCGTGGAGGAAAAGTTTTATCCGAGCTTCAAGACCAGAACCATCGTAGCACGGTCTTGGTGCTAACTGACGAGTTAAGACATTACGTAGAGTCATTTATGATTAAAGCTCAGAATAGACAAGATGAGTTAGTACCAGAACCTAATATCGACCTAGATATCGGAGCAGAGGTATTTATTAAAAATAAACAGTTGAGTAAAAAGGCTGATGGATTCGCAGGAAAGCTTGCGGCACCCAGAAAAGGTCCATTTTATGTACATATTTTTTACTCGAATAGTTTAGTAAATATCTGTACTAAAGATAATGTATTAGTAGGTACATTTAGTATAAGCGATCTTAAAATACCGCGTAGGTCGAATAGGCACCTAAGTAAGGTCGAACAATGAGTCGTAGGTCTAGGGAAAATTCGAATTAAATATTGTAATACGCGATACTAGTACTGTGCTTGGTTGAATTGAAGTATTCTTACAGAATGGACCTCAGTCAACTATTGTGGTCAAAAACCAGGATTTCTGCAGAAAACCAGGAAGCACAACAGCTACTTAAGAACCAGAGATATCATGGAAATATTGGCAATAAATAGTTATACTGGAAGCATCCAGCCTTCGCCACACCAGCTGGGTATCTGGGCTTTGATATCCCTGTGACTACGAACATCACACTATTGTCTGGGTTCTACAGACGATTAAGCAGAGAACTGATTTATGCAGAAAAGGATTCAGTATTAGTTGTGCCGGAAAAACTAGAAGAAGTACGGACGCATTTGCCAACGACATCGGTGCCTGACATTCCAATTACTGTCCAGGTCGCAGTAGGTCAGCATGTACAACAGGTCAACACTAAACTCGACATCATTTTGTCAGATGCTGAATGGCAAACAGCAGTAAGAAAGATGGCAGCAGAGCTAGGTCCGAAAATAACACGCACGGTAGCCACCCAGACCGTTGAGACCAGACTAGCACTGGTCGCTGAACCAGGGTGTCTGAAATGTAAGCAGACCGGGCACTCGTTTGATGAGTGCCCTAACGAACTTCGAGGGGACTGCTACTGTTCAAATTGTAGTCGTCTTGGACATACAAACAACGAATGTCCATATCAAAGATGGCGTACCGAAGGGTACCAGGCAATAAGAGGGTATTGTCGGCGCTGTTCAACGCAGTACCCATTTGAAAATGACTCCTGCCAAGACTGCAGACAAAGGAGTCAGGTGACAAAGGCAGCTCGGGGAGCATATATGATTTTGCCTCCGTGAAGATCCCGGAAATGACTAGAATTTATGCACAGCTCAACCAGACACGGACGAACAATTGCTCAAAAAAACCAGTGTGATATACGACAATACTGAATTAATTTATAAACCGGTTTTTTGTTTATTTTCATTTTTTATTTTTATTTTTATTTTTATTTTTATTTTTGGTCAAAATTATACTTTTGTTTTATGGTGCATAAATTCAAAACTCTCGACTTAGACTCATGAAACCACATAATTGGTTTGAATAAATTCAAGTTTTATTGTTTGTTTTGGAAAATGGTCAGTTCTTAATATTTTTATTTTTATTTTGGTGCCTATACATGATTGTATTTGTAAAGGATTATTATTTTCATTTTTATTTTTTGTTTTGCTACTATTAGAATGTGTACCTGTAAAGGCATAGAGTAGAGTATAAGGACATTGATGAGTCCAGAACTGAACCAGTCAGTATGTAATAGAAGTAATATTAATATAAGGTGTCAAATGACACAAATTATAATGTTTAAATTTATATTTATGTTTTTTTTATAAACAATATTTATTGTTCGAAAGTAAGTCATCAACTTTGCGCGGACCATGGAGAGATACCATGGCTCATCAACTTCGCCCGGACCGTGAGAGAGACTGCTCGCTCTCCGTACGCGACCGACCAATAAGAGTTGACTCGACCCCCTCCACTCTCAACGAAGACTTCTCATTCGCCCGCTCTTAGCTTGTCCTCAACTAAGCCATCTCATTGGAGCGCAGATACCGACTTCTCCCACTCCGCCGAGAACCTTCTAGAAGCCGGACTCTCGGGTATAAAATAAGGTGATCTGAGAGCGTTAGCGTATTCGATTCTGATCAGTCCTACCATGAAGAACTCTCTCCAGGTAACGAGCAAGGCTATCAGCGATAAACAGTTAATATTCAAGCGCGCAAAGCTTGAATATTATCCAGCTACTTCTCAAAAGCATCAGTTCTTTTTAGAACTCTCTCGTCAAGTTTTGACTAGCTCTTCTCAGGGCTAGTCTCGTAATAAACTTTCAAATCGAAGAGACCTCCGGGTCTCCAGCTAGACTACTCGAGTACAACAAACGGTTCCTTTCAGGACCAGCATCGAACTTTCTCATCCTCGTCTTTAGCTCAAACGTCACTCTCAAACGCTCTTTCTTAAGACCACAATGGGCTTTTTCAAGGCCACCAATTCATTTCAACGTAAAGAATTCTTTCAGTATAAAGCTATATAACCGGCAGACTACTCGTTGAACATTTATATAATAATATTTGTTATTTAATATACTGGGATGCTAGCTACTTATTTGTACAGCAGTATCACCAGATTTAAGCCACTGTATTAATGACAGAGTGAATCATGTGATAGTGTTGTTACTGTCGGCGCGGTTAATTTAACTTCAACCGGTCATTAGTATCGTGATTTAAATTCACCCGGGTTAAAGTTAAGGTGGGTGGTGTTACGATGTGGAAATCGTACGCCTCCGTACAACCTCGGGTGGTAGTCGTCACGTGCTTTAACATAGCGTTGCCGCTTATATAAGCACATGCACCCCACACTCGTGGGTTTTTGCTGCTTCTTGTGAGTTATCAGTCAGCTCTTTTCTAGTCGTTATTACCAGTTATTATCAGAGTAAACCTGTATCGCATTGGCAATTAGTCGATATCAGGGTAATTAACATCTATTTGATTTGTACACTAGTATATCGTGTTATAGTGAATTGCAGTTAGTCGATTCGGCGAATAACTAATATAATTGTTACAATTAGTTAACAATTATAAGAACAGTATCAAGTCAATAGTTCGTAA
Source organism: Microplitis manilae (assembly GCA_030273425.1). Lineage (NCBI taxonomy): Eukaryota > Metazoa > Arthropoda > Insecta > Hymenoptera > Braconidae > Microplitis > Microplitis manilae. The sequence goes on along the minus strand of CP092730.1, from coordinate 7,933,146 downwards.
GATATTATACTCGAATTATTGGGTGACGGAGCGCTGCGAGTGTTAATCGCAGTAACGGCAGTATTTCATGCAGTTAGTTGTGTAATACCAGATAGTGTGTCAGTCCGTGTGCGTGTGGCATTTATTGATAATTAATTAATAAATATAATTATCAAACTATAAGAAACTGAACCAGAGTTGAGTGAATTCCTTTGACCAGTTCCACTCCTTACAATTGAGAGTAAGCAGAGCAGCGTTCCTGAGCATTATCACGGTCCAAGGAGGCGATTTCCAAGGGCCAAACCAATCGCCAAGTCCACCAGCATTAAGGACGACATCACCGAATACTTAAATTAGGCTAAGCACTAGTATTAGTTTAGTTCTATACGGCCAGTTCGTGTAATTAATTAAAAGACGAGTCTCAAGTTGAAACGAGCCGAGGTGAGACCCACGAAAACCACACGCTACCACCTCAAGTGTAGGAAAACGGATCCCCTACGTTTCAACTAACACGAGTGTGTTTTAGTTTTATTCAAGAAATTAGGGGTCCTCTCTTGTTCTTCCCTTCTCAGCGTTAAAAGAGACACACTAAATTCGACAGTGAGTCTACCTAGTATATGTGTTGAGTAATATAAGTTATTACTCTGTACCCTCTGCATCCATGAAAATATTCAAATTGTACTTACCTCTTTATTTATAGTTATTTCTATTATTAATAATATGCAAAATCTAATGATTGAATAACTTATCAATGATAGCTTATACATAATTCTTATTATTAAGATTATTTTTTAACAAATAAAACTCAAAAACCATTAATTGTTAAGGTAAAAATTAGTTATTATTGAAGTTAATATCATAATTAAGTTATATAAACACTTACAAGCAAAAATTGTTATCATCTGCAAGCAAAAGCGATAAAAAATAAACAGTATTCATAAGGTGCGAATATGTTGTGAAAAATACAATCATAAAAAATTTTAAGTTTCGTCATCATAAATAAAAAAAAAAAAGTTTGGAAAATCCAAATGAGCATGCCGTAAGCGCTCGTGTCGTACAAGAATTATTTGGATTGAATGTTTACATTAAGATTTATTAACTTTTTCATAAAGACTCCTATACTTTTGTTTTTTTTATTTTTTCTTAAAGTTGGATGGACCTTTAAAAAACTAGAAATTTAAACTGCGTGCTGCACGTGCATTTTTATTTCAGCTAATCAGAAATCGGAGGCCGCAACATTTTGAGATATTCGATACTAAACAATATCACGTTTAATGTCAACCTCTAATAAATACATTTATTTTTAAAAAATGACGGATTAAAATATAAAGAATTTGATTTTAATTGCCAGTCAAAAAATTTAATTACAGCTAAACGGTACTATAACAAGCTACGGTTATCAATACACTTATTGCCACTTATTTATTTATTTTTTTTTTTTTATATAAAAAAGTAATTAATCAATTAAAAAAAAAAATTTTATAAGGTCAGCGATCACTTTACTTTTCGAAAATATTCAATAAAATCTATTTCAGGAAACAGTGGTAAACAAAAAAATTTCATAAAATTTTTCGTAATATCTGGGGAAAAATAGATCTGATCAGGCATGAACAAGCGTCTTCAGGCCTAATTAGACATGAAAAATGGCCATGCTCGACCAGACCTTATCAGGGATGTTCAGGTCTGATCAGATATGTTCACGCCCATCCGGGTAAAAAAAATATAGATGAAACATGGCCTTATATAATTATCTATAATTATGTATAACTATATACAGTTATAATTAATTATTCCTATACAAATTTAAAAAAATAAATAAATTCGGGCGTATGTAGGATTCGAACCATGGTCCTTGGGCGCGAAAATTTAACCCGCTACTCGTTGATTTCAGAGATTGACTTAAGAAATACGTTTCGTATGAACTTCGAGTTTTAAAAATTGTAACGGGTAAAACTGGGGTTTAATTTCGGTTGCCAATTAAAAGTTATTAATTACTTGATAAGTGTGAAATGAACCTCCCAGAACCAGAAAAAATGAACCAGTAAATAGATAAAGAATTTCAATACAATGAATTTAATAACTAGCCAATATTACTTTTAATTAACTCAAAATATCCCAGAAAGCAAAGTTAGATAATATACAAAACTACCCCTTATTGCTTGGTTTAGCTCGCCGGAGTCTAGGGCTGAAAACGGGTCGGTCAAGAATCACACAGTTTTAAAATAGAAGAAATAAATAGAACTTTTTATTTTAAACAAAAGAAAAACTGTTTCATAGGCCTCAAGCCCCTTATCCAACTGCCTTTACAAGGATCAAACATGGTTTTATTTATTTACTCACGGTTTCTTCACAGTTTATTATGATTTTATAGATCACAATCACGATTACGCAGTCAATTCACACACACACAAAAAGTACGCGGACTAGTGACGGGGTTCTACCCCCTCTTGGGTGCTTCAGGGGTGTCTGGTCGACTTCCCCGTCGGCCCTACACGGTTTCCCCTTCCCATGAGGGTAAGCGGATGGTCTCCGACTAACCCCCACCTACTCGGCTAAATTCACCCTTTGGCAGAAGGCCTCAGAGTGGGGATCCTCAACCCTCCGTGGGAGTAAAGATTCCACTTACCTGGTCCGGTCGGACTCCTGGGAAGGGAACTTCCTTGTAGTTGACTGGGAATGGTCTTCCTCTGCAACTCTCTTGGAGACTAGGTTCCCCAATACGGGCCCTCCCGAGCGCTCTTATTACCTGAGCTATCCGTCACACATACGGAAAGGGATACTTTCCGTCGCCCTCTAGCGTCGCTCGCGTAAACGTAGCGATCGAGAAATTATTCTAAGTTCTAACCGATTAAATCAACGGGCACAGAAAATTACAGAATAATATCTCAAGAGATTGAATTTCTTCTAAGTTTTGTGAGACAATATCAAAGAGAATTTGTAAAATATAATTTAAACGAAAGAAAAAGAATGTGTTTAAGACTTTGAGCAAACATCTAATACGGCGCATTCAGCCGTGCGGCTAACACACTCGCGAGCGAACGGAAAAAGAATGAAAGAATACGTGATTAAAATACTAAGTTGAATTAAATTCTTTCACATTATTTTCACATATTCTGTTTTATTTTGTATTTCTTTCAATCTCTTGAATCTCTTAAACGAATCGGATAGAATTATTTTTTACGTTGTTTTCTTTCCCTTTGATTCCCCTCGGCGAGTAATCTTTACACTAATACAATACACTCGCATAATCGTACTATCACACAAAATAAAAATACACAGCCATAGCAAACAATAAATTAACATAGTTATAGTGAGAGTTTTCAGTACATTCAATTAAGAAATAAATAGTAATTAAGGAAATAGTTATAATTACAATAGCTGTAAGTAGATCATAAATAGACACATAGGTTTTAAACATACAAAGTAATAACAATAGCACTATAGTTTTAGGGTTAGTCATAGTTACAAGTAATAATACTAGTTATAAGTTCCAATAGTAATGAGTAGTAATTTAAGTACAAAACATAGTAATAGTAGTAAAACATAGTAATATATCGCACGTCGTAATAAGTCGTACACGGAAAATAAAAAATAGTAGTGGCAACTCTCTGAGATAGTACTGAGTACTTTCTGTAAAAAAAAAAATTTCAGAGAGTACTGTATGCTATCTAGACTGTATCCACTACTCTCTGGACAGTGCTGGTTACTATCCCAGACAGCAACCACCAATATCTCATATAGTACACTCTTAGATAGTAGTCAGTGGCATCTGTAAAGTAACGAGTACTCTGCTGGAAAGTATAGGCACGTTTCTAAGATATTACAAGATACTATCTGCAGATAGCACGTGTGTCGATCTGTAGATGACAGTGGTTACTGCGCAAAACAGGACTGTATACTTTCTGAGATAGTAACCAGTACTTTCTCAAATATTTTTCAGAAATATCCAAGACAGTAAAAGGAAATTACGATTTTTAATTTATTATTTCATCGAATTAAGCCGAATCGAAATCAATAGACATTAATTCAAGGAATGAAGCCGTAATAGCTAAAAATAACCCATAAATAATTGAAAACTAATTGTGTCGAACAAATTTTTTTTAACATTCAATTTTATAAAACGTTATTAATAATTATTAATATATAAGATATTATAAAACGGTATTAATAATTATCACTACCGTTTTATAAAATTGAATGTTAAAAAAAATTTGTTCGACACAATTAGTTTTCAATTATTTATGGGTTATTTTTAGCTATTACGACTTCATTCCTTGAATTAATGTTAATTGATTTCGATTCGGCTTAATTCGATAAAATAATAAATTGAAAATCGTAATTTCCTTTTACTGTTTTGGATATTTCTGAAAACTATTTGAGAAAGTACTGGTTACTATCTCAGAAAGTATACAGTCCTGTTTTGCGCAGTAACCACTGTCATCTACAGATCGACACACGTGCTATCTGCAGATAGTATCTTGTAATATCTTAGAAACGTGCCTATACTTTCCAGCAGAGTACTCGTTACTTTACAGATGCCACTGACTACTATCTAAGAGTGTACTATATGAGATATTGGTGGTTGCTGTCTGGGATAGTAACCAGCACTGTCCAGAGAGTAGTGGATACAGTCTAGATAGCATACAGTACTCTCTGAAATTTTTTTTTTTACAGAAAGTACTCAGTACTATCTCAGAGAGTTGCCACTATTATTTTTTATTTTCCGTGTAGTAAATAAATAAGACATAGTAGTAGTTTGAAGTATAATAATACTAGTCATAGATTTAAGAAAATAATTCTAGCTCGTAAGGAATAGTTGTAAGAAAATCACAAAAAAAAAAGTGTGTGTGTCAGCTCCGACGCACGATTGGAGTTTACTCCCTTAGATCGACTGTCTAAATAGGCACAGAAAAGGCTTACTAATATAAGAAAAAGATTAATACTACACTAACGCAAAAAATTAAAGGAACAGAAAAATTTTGTAAATTTTTTAGTAATTATTGGAAGGCTGTAACTTTGTGAAAAATAACCGTATCGAGATTTTGAAAAAAAAATTTTATAGCTTGAAATCTCTAGTTTCAGTGCATTTTTATCCAAATTTTTTAGAAAGTCTGGTTATTACGCTACCATGAGAAATACCGCGGGACAAGAGATTTCTGAATTTTTTCTTTTTTCCGAAGAGCCTATGGACCGTGGAAAAATTTTGTCGAGTAAACCAATGCATAGGTCATTAAGCAAATTTATTCAGCTTCAATTTGGTTTTTTTTAACTTCGTAGGACCATTTGTCGCAGGGATATCAGCCTGCAAACAAAAATTGATCCTTTTGGCTTTGATCATCGATATTCCAGGTACCAATGATTGCACAGTAAATTTAAGGCCGGCATTGAAAAGGTGAATAAATTCTCTACAAGAACCGTTCATCATTTTTTGGAAAAAACAATTATTTTAATTTTTAACATCCTTTAGAAGTAAGTACTAAAAAATAACTTTTTTTTGGTTTTCTAGTAAATTAACCGCTACACTGTAAATATCGATGAAAAGACTGATGTCGCCAGAGACTTTTATAGCTTAATGTATCCCTAATAACCCCTTAAATTTCCAAATTTATCTATCGAACCCTTTTTTGTAATTGATCGATCAAAGTTTTGCTAAACAATTAAAAGAACAAGTTTTGATCCTTCAATTGTGTAATCATAATCAAAATGAAAAAATAATTTTTTTTTACTTTTCTTTCATTTTCGCATTAGTAACTCAGTGAATGTAAGGGGAAGAGGAAAAAAAACGAAGAATTTTCAAAAAAGTTAAAAAAAAATTTTCGACCCCAGAAAGCAAGGTTAAATTTTTTTGATTTCTGAAAATTTTTCGTTTTTTTTTTCTTTTCCCCTTACATTCACTGAGTGACTAATGCAAAAATGAAAGAAAATTGAAAAAAAATTATTTTTTTTCATTTTAATTATGATTACACAATTGAAGGAACAAAACTTGTTCCTTTTGTTGTTTAGCAAAACTTTGAACGATCGCCCCCAAAAAACGGCTCCATAGATCAATTTAAAAATTTGGAGGGTTATTGGGGGTACATTAAGCTAAAGAAGTCTCTGGCAACAATATTTTTTTTATCAATATTTGCAGAGTAGCGGTTGATTTACTAAAAAACCAAAAAAGGTCATTTTTTTGTACTTACTTCTAAAGGATGTTAAAAATAAATTCTCATTTTAGCGTAATAATCAGACTTTTATGAAATTTTGATGAAAATGCATCGAAACTAGAGATTTCAAGCTATAAATTTTTTTTTTTAAATCTCGATACGATTATTTTTCACAAAGTTACAGCCTTCCAAAAATTACTAAAAGATTTATAAAATTTTACTGTTCCTTTAATTTTTTGCGTTAGTGTACTATATATATATTTATCATTTTCAGACGCCGTAGAGTATATTCATTATATATATATATAAATGTATATATATATATATATATACATATATATATATATATATATATATATATATATATATATATATATATATATATATATATATATATATATATATATATGTTTAACTCGGTCTTTGAGGACTCGAAAAAGGTCGATATATATTATGTATATATAGCTTCTACTAAATGTCCTGAGGTATATAACACTGCGTTTTTTAGTTTAATTTTTGATTTTATTTTATTTTATTTTATTTTATTTACGCCAATCGGCAATATACATCGATTCTTTATTTTAGATATAAGTAATTTTATAGAGGAAAAATGAAAATTATTGATATGGCAATTTCAAACAAAATTTAGAAAATTTAAAAAAAGATATTTTAAATATAGATATTAGTAATAGCTAACCATTGATGACTTAGCCATTTGTTCTAAATTAAATTAAATTAAAATTAAAAATTACAAAGAGAAGAAAACAAATTGAACAATTGTTTAGAGAAATTACTCCAAATTACAATATTATTGATTTAGCCATGGCTATGAATGCACTATATGATCCCGACTGAAAATTAACTTGTTGATGGATTGAGTTTACACTGTCAGCAATTCTGTTTGTAGGTCCATGTTTTATATAACTCTTTGACGTTTTATCCGTCTTCAGCAATCTATTCTTCCGCAGAACTTTCTCTGTTTGAATAAATTCAAAGAGGTTTTTAATTTCCGGTGCATCAACAAGGTCGTTGGCCAATTTGAAGTAAAAAGCTACATCTGCTACTTTCCTACGAGTCTCTAAACTACTGAGCTTCAATCCAGCTGTATTCATATTACCCATCCGTACTTCACTTGTATATGATAGAGTCTTCAAAAACTTCTCCTGCACCTTCTCTATTCGTTTGATATTTATATCCGTGTATGGTGACCAGATAACTGAACAGTAATCCAGGATAGGTACTATCATGGTTGAATAGAGACGCATTAGTGTTTCTGGATGCCTAAATTCCTTTCCTGTTCTATTAATGAAGCCCAGCATCTTGAAAGCTCGAAGCACTATATAGTCTATGTGCTTATTAAACGTTAGCTTATTATCAATTATGACTCCCAAATCTTTTATTTCTTGTACTTCAGCTATTTTGATACCATTGATTCTATAGTCTGTTTGCTTTGCTATATGTGACCTCGCAATCACCATAACCGCACATTTATTGATGTTCAGATCCATTTTATTCTCTTCGCACCAGCTGTGTAGGTTATCTATATCAGTTTGGATGTCAGCTACGTCTTGATCGGTGGCAATATTTCTGTATATTTTTAGATCATCTGCGTAAAGTAGATATTCCGAACGGAGTTTGCTGCCAATGTCGTTGACGAAGATGTTAAAGAGGATAGGACCAAGGTGTGATCCCTGTTGGACACCTGACTTCACCTCAAATTCCTCTGATAGAAACCCATTGACTCTCACTTGTTGGCATTTCCCAGTAAAATTTTTGATTTTTATGTTATACTCTGACTTTAAGGACATCTGAAACACAGAGATTGTATCATCTCAAAAATCTACATGTTATACATCGACTTCGGGGACATGTGCGATATATATCTGACTTTGGAGACATATTTTCATGTTATACTCTGACTTTGGCAACTTCGGATCTAAGCATTACTTGCGAGTTATATCCGACTTCGGAGACATATTTTTATATTATACTCTGACTTTGGACACATCTAATATACATAGATTTTGTCATCTCAAAAATCTGAATATTATACATCGACTTCGGAGACATGTCCGAAATACATCTGACTTTGGAGACATATATATTCATATTATACTCTGACTTTGGCGACTTTGAATCTAAGCATTACTTGTGATATACATCCGACTTCGGAGACATATTTTCATATTATACTCTGACTTAAGCCACTTTAAATCTAAGCATTACTTGCGATATACATCCGACTTCGGAGACATATTTTCATATTATACTCTGACTTTGGCCACATCTAAGATACATAGATTTTGTCATCTCAAAAATCTACATGTTATACATCGACTTCGAGGACATGTGCGATATATATCTGCCTTTGAAGACATATTTTCATATCATACTCTGACTTTGGCGACTTTGAATCTAAGCATTACTTGCAATATACATTCGACTTCGGAGACGTATACTCATACCATACTCTGACTTCAACGATATCTAATATGTATAGATTTTACCATTCAAAAAATCTACGTGTTACACATCGACATCGGGGACATTTGCGATATTTACCGACTTCGGAGACAAATTTTCATATTATACTCTGACTTTGGCGACTTTGTATCTAAGCATTACTTGCAATATATATCCGACTTCAGAGACATATTTTCATATTATACTCTGACTTTGGCGACATCCGATATACATGGATTTGGTCATCTCAAAAATCGACATGTTATACATCGACTTCGCGGACATGTGCGATATATATCTGACTTCGGAGACATATATATTCATATTATACTCTGACTTTGGCCACATTTAATATACATAGATTTTGTCATCTCAAAAATCTACATGTTATACATCGACTTGGGGGACATGTGCGATATATATCTGACTTTGGAGACATATTTTCATATTAAACTCTGACTTCGGCGACTTTGTATCTAAGCATTACTTGCGATATATATCCGACTTCGGAGACATATTTTCATATCATACTCTGATTTAGGCGACATCTGATCTACATAGATTTTGTCATCTCAAAAATCTACATGTTATACATCGACTTGGGGGACATGTGCGATATACATCTGACTTCGGAGACATATATATTCATATTATACTCGGACTTTGGCGACTTTGAATCTAAGCATTACTTGCGATATACATTCGACTTCGGAGACATATACTCATATAATACTCTGACTTTGGCGACTTTGAATCTAAGAATTACTTGCGATATATATTCGACTTTGGAGACATATACTCATAGCATACTCTGACTTTGGCGACTTTGTATCTTAGCATTACTTGCGATATATATCCGACTTCGGAGACATATTTTCATATTATACTCTGATTTAGGTGACATCTGATCTACATTGATTTTGTCATCTCAAAAATCTACATGTTATACTTTGACTTCGGGGACATGTGCGATATATATCTGACTTTGGAGACATATTTTCATATTATACTCTGACTTTTGCGACTTTGTATCTAAGCATTACTTTCGATATATGTCCGACTTCGGAGACATATTTTCATTTTATACTCTGACTTTGGCGACATCTGATATACATAGATTTTATCATCTCAAAAATCTACATGTTATACATCGACTTCGGGCACATGTGCGATATATATCCGACTTCGGAAACATATTCTTATATCATACTCTGACTTCGACGACCTCTGATATATATAGATTTTACCATTTAACGAATCTATATGTTATACTTCGACCTCGGGGACATGTGCGATATATATCCGACTCTGGAGACATATTCTTATATCATACTCTGACTTTGGCTACATGTGATCTACATAGGTTTTATTATCCCAAAAATCTACATGTTATACATTGACTTCGGAGACAAATTTTTATATCATACTTTGACTTTGGTTACTTTGCATCTTAGCGTTACTTGCGATATGGATCTGACTTTGGCGACATACTTTCATATTATACTCTAGCTTTGGCGATTTTGTATCTTAGCATTACTAGCGATATATATCTCACTTTGGAGACATATTTTTATATTATATTTTGACTTTGGCGATTTCGAATAATAATAAAAATTTATTGTCATTTATTTTCATTTAAATATAGTATAATTGACTATGTCGAGTAACGAATTCCATTAAACTTATAGTCAAGTTTACTATTGCAGTTTATATTTATTGGCATAATCTAATATCAAGAATTACTAAATATAAATAAAAAATAAATTTTCGAGATTCGTAAGAATTTCGCAATTTCAAAAGCCTTTTATGAATTTACACACGAATTATGAGTTTACCAATGAATCGAGTAATTCTAACCCTTATTTCTAAGCAACGATTTCTATCTTTTTTCATTCGTGTATTTGATAAAAAATCACTCAGCAATTGATTGTTTTTATCGATAAGCAAAAGAAAGGAATAAATCAAACCTCATTCGAATGCTGCAGTAGGTTCGAACATGCAGAATTCAGATTTCTATAATTGTTTAAACTTCGTTCCTTTTGCGACATTTGATTGTCTTAATGATCTCGAGTCTAGCAATGTTACTCAATATTTAACTTTGAGTTTGAGGATTTGGAAAACTTAGTCTTTACGGCTATTCAATTCCGAGTGTACGAATTTTATTTTATTACGGATACTTGTTGTCAAAATTTGGGCTTTATATAAATTCTTAAGAGAAAAAAAAAAAAACTATTTATTCATACATGAAATTTTTTTTTCCGTGAGTGTATTTTGAAAAATAGCATTCGCAGTATTCTTTAAGTGAACAAAGCATAAATATTCATCTGGATCTACGTAAGTATTATCAAAACTCTTGTAGCTTAAAACATCATTAACAATCGTTGCAAGTTTTTTATGATGAAGTTATAACGTAAACCGTTTTTCTTTTCGCGACAGAGACGCGAATAAAAATCCGGAGTCGTATGTGGTCACCCAAGTGTATTAAAAATTAAAAATAAAAATTATAAATATAACTCAAAATAATAAATAATTATAAACAAAATAAAAATGTGCCTGGACCAGCTCCTCAGGCTGGGTTAGTGCACGAGGGCGCCATTCCGTTTTTACAAAAAACGGACAAAAATAATAATTCAGGGGAGAGATCACGGGACAGTATCTTGAGCGAGAATGTATGCACCAAGCGGAATGACAACCAAATAAATATATAATGAATAACAATAATAATAAGAAATAATTACTATTAAATATATCCAGGAAATAAACAAATAAATATTGGCTATCACTGGCTTCCTTTTATGAAATTATTTAATTCAATATATATAAACTCAACAGATGATTACAATATCCAAATATTGTGTAATAAATTTTTTTATCAAATTAAAATGTACTCGTTACAATCAAATGATAATAATAATAATTCATTTAAATTATCCACTGGGGAACTCAAATACAAACTTTCAAATTGTTAATTAATTTAGATTGTAAACAAATCAAATAATAATAATTTTTACTTTAAATTATTTACTCTGGGGAGAGAAAGACGCGGGTACTCAATATATTTGGCAACACTGGGTTGCATACCATCAAATTATAAAATAAATTTTACCCAGAGAAATAATATTAAATGCTCAAATATACCTTTAAAATAATATGTAAAATACTAGTGTAAGACAAGGAGCCACACTTGCTATCCTTGTCTAATCCTCTAAGGAATTCGCTCGACGCGTCTATACGTACATGAAACGTACGCCGAACAAATTCAACTTATTATAACAATATAACTCAGGTTCAATTATTTATCAACCGAATACCGCGATCAACTCTACTCAAGGACCAGCGATAGCCGATGCAACAATGATGACACAATTGACTTACCGGCGTTGACAACAATTTACTTCTTGAGTTTGTCAATAATCAATATCACAAACCACATTAAATACTTTAACTATGTAATTATTTTATTAAGGCACCTGGGCCAGAACAATTTACTCAAAAATAATCGCGGACAACAACACGTCCTATCTTTACAAAAACCCGGTCCTCTCTGACTATATTTTCGTTGATTTTTCCGAGGGAGGGGTATCACTCACGTGTTACCCCCTCTAACGACCTCGGACCCGAAATTATCAATTAAAATAAAATATTTAAAATCATCAAACGACCTGAGTTATACCATAACAATAAATTAAATAATATTTTCTATATATAAACATAAACATAATGATTATTAATCCTTTAAACAATAAAATGATAATTATTTCAGTGCACCACGTGACTGGAGAAAAATATCGATTTTTATCCCCACTATATCGACTTACTCTCCTTTCGGTCGATATTTTTATGTACGCTCCACAACACGTGTGCTACTGACTGAAATGAAAATATCGATTAGATACATAAATTCAAAATAATTCTCAAAACATAAATATAAACATAATAAACAATAATATCAATAAATTCATAATTGAATCATAATAAAATAATCCAATAAAATAATATAAATATTTAAATAATAACAAATTATAATAAATAAATGCGCTTAATTTGAGCTAGGAGGTGTTGTTAAACTCACGGCGAGATGGAAAAGCGCGCGCAGCGATTCACGTTTGAATCGCTACGTGACAAAGTCCCTCATATTTTTTTCCGTGTAGATCCTTCTTACAATGTTTTTTTTTTTATATTTATGTTTTCTTTTTGCTGTTTCGATCTATAGTTGACGGCTCGATTAGCAAATAGTGTCAGTATAATTTTACTGTTCAGGATGTTTAAATTCATATGTTTCTTAAAAAAGTTGAAGTCTATCTATACATACAGTATTAGTGCAACTTCTTTCTTTATTAATCATCTGATAGTTATTACAATGACTGATATTGCTTGAGAAAATAACATTTCAGGAACATAAAATAAAGTTTCAGAAATTGTCAATACGGCCTAGTTTCGAGTTTTTCTCTTTATTGTAAAAGAAATATATCAATGTTTTCGATTTTTCTCAATTATAATTGAATTTACAAGGTTTAAATAAAAGAAAATATGAGATCAATGTTTCTAATAGACTATAAGTAATGAAGTTATGAATTGAGAGCTAATTATGTTTAGTTACCGACCAAGAAATGCATTATAGTTGTTACTTTTGCAGATCCTGTTGCATATTTTAACAGTTTTTGATAGTAAATTTGATTGAATTATCCATCGTAAGTGTTTTCACTATTTCAGTAAGCCAAGTTCATTGTAAATTTATTTTTCAAGAACCACTAAATGAAACAATTCTTCTGTAAAAATATTTCTGATGAAAAAATTATTGTTATGAAATTACTTTATTTTTATTTTATCACTGGAGCCTAAATTATAAGAAAAATCATTTAAATCATTGCTCTGTTATGTATTATTCATCAGCATCGAGCTGCGATTCTTTTAAGAATTAATTAATTTAACATTTAGTTGCATGTCAATGTTTGTTTTAATATACATGCTTCTTGCAATTTTGTTCATTTTAAAAATGTTTTGACTATGTTTCTTAATTGATCATCATAATAATACTACCAATATCAACAATATTTCATGAAGATCTCTTTCTTGTAAGGATATCATAATCGTTGGTTTGATAGTATATATGGGGCATTCCACGCCAAATCAGACGGTTTGGAAATTTTAATTTTAGATGTCCTCACTTTCTTGTACCCGTCAAAGAACTCTCTTTTCGGAATGTTGAAATTTTTTTGATCACCGGTTCAAAAGATATAGAATTTTAAAGAAAACCACTCTTTTTATGATTTTTTACTAATAACTTTTTTGGAAATGGTTTAAATCAAAATGCTCACTGGATAAAAAACTATCATTTTCCCATGTACTATTGAAAAAAAAATACAAAAAACTACTAATAAAGTTTTCAGAAAATTTAGTAATTTGAAGAAAAACGATTCTTAAAAATTATTAATTCACATGGCGCAATAATTTTTTAATTTTGAATTAATGCGTAATGCGACAGACTTACGACTTTAACAATCTTCTCTTATACAATTCTCTAAAAAAGTCAGAGTACGACATAAAAATATGTTTCCAAAATCAGATATATATCGCAAGAAATACTCAGATCAAAAGTCGCCGAAATCAGAGTATGACATAAAAATTCGTCTCCGAAATCAGATTTATATAGCCAGTAATACTGTAATAAGAAGTCACCAAAGTCAAAGTACGATATAACAACATGTCTCTAAAGTCAGATGTATATCGCACGTGTACTCTAAGTCGATGTATTACACGTAAATTCGTTGGATAGTAGAATCTATTTATATCAGATGTCGTCGAATTCAAAGTATGATATGAGAATATGTCTCTGAAGTCAAATATAGATCGCACATGTACTCTGAATCGATGTATAACATGTAGATTTTTCAAATGGTAAAATCAATGTATATCAGATGTCGTCAAAGTCGGAGTATGGTATAAAAATATGTCTCCGAAGTCAGATATATATCGCAAGTTATATTAAGATATAAAGTCGCCAAAGTCAGAGTATAATATAAAAATATGTCTCCAAAAACAGATATATATCGTAAGATATATTAAGATACAAAGTCGTCGAAGTCAGAGTATAATATAAAAAAATATGTCTCCAAAGTCAGATATGTATCGCGAGTTATATTGAGATACAAAGTCGCCAAAGTCAGAGTATAATATAAAAATATGTCTCCAGAGTCAAATATGTACCGTAAGTTACACAAAGATACAAAGTCGCCAAAGTCAGAGTATAATATAAAAATATGTCTCCAAAGACGAATATATTTCGCAAGTAATGCTAAGATACAAAGTCACCAAAGTCAAAGTATAATATGAAAATATGTCCCGGAAGTCAGATATATATCGCAAGTTATACCAAGATACAAACTCACCGTAGTCAGAGTATGATATAAAAATATGTCTCCAGAGTCAAATATATACCGTAAGTTATACAAAGATACAAAGTTGCCAAAGTCAGAGTATAATATGGAAATATGTCTCCGAAGTCGGATATATATCACACATATACTCAAAGTCGATGTATTACACGTAGATTTTTTAAATGGTAAAACCTATATATATCAGATGTCGTCGAAGTCAGCGTATGACATAAAAATATATCTCCAAAGTCAGATATATATCGCAAGTTATATTACGATACAAAGTCACTGAAGTCAGAGTATAATATAAAAATATGTCTCCAAAAACAGATACATATCGTAAGTTATATTAAGATACAAAGTCGTCGAAGTCAGAGTATAATATAAAAAAATATGTCTCCAAAGTCAGATATGTATCGCAAGTTATATTAAGATACAAAGTCACCAAAGTCAGAGTCTAATAGAGAAATATGTCCCGGAAGTCAGATATATATCGCACATGTACTTGGAGTCGATGTATAACATGGAGATTCGTTAAATGGTAAAGTCTATATATATCAGATGTCGTCGAAGTCGAAGTATGATAGATGTCTCCGAAGTCGAATATATATCACACACGTACTCTGAGTCGATGTATAACATGTAGATTTTTTAAATAGTAAAATCTTTATATATCAGATGTCGTTGAAGTCAGAGTATGATATAAAAATATGTCTCCGAAATCGGATATATATCTTAAGTTATACTAAGATACAAGGTCGCAAAAGTCAGAGTATAATGTGAAAAATATGTCTCCAAAGTCAGATGTATATCGCACATGTCCCCAAAGTCGATGTATAACATCTAAATTTTTGAGATGATAAAATCTATGTATATCAGATGACGCCAAAGTCAGAGTATAACATGTAAATATGTCTCTAAAGTCAGATATATCGCACATGTCCCCGAAGGCGATGTATAACATGTAGATTTTTGGGATGATAAAATCTATGTATATCAGATGTCCCCAAAGTCAGAGTATAATATGAAAATATGTCTCCGAAGTCGGATATATATCACACATGTACTTGCAGTCGATGTATAACATGTAGATTTGTAGAATGGTAAAGTCTATATATATTAGATGTCGTCGAAGTCGAAGTATGATATAAGTATATGTCTCCGAAGTCGAATATATATCACACACGTACTCTGAGTCGATGTATAACATGTAGATTTTTTAAATCGTAAAATCTATATCTATCAGATGTTCTTCAAGTCAGAATATAATATGAAATATATGTCTCCATAGTCAGATATTTATCGCACATGTCCCCAAAGTCGATGTATAACATGTAGATTTTTGAGATGATAAAATCTATGAATATCAGATGTCGCCAAAGTCAGAGTATAATATGAAAATATGTCTCCAAAGTCAGATATATATCGCACATGTCCCCAAAGTCGATGTATAACATGTAGATTTTTGGGATAATAAAATCTATGTATATCAGGTGTCACCAAAGTCAGAGTATAATATGAAAATATGTGTCCGAAGTCGGATATATATCGCACATGTACTTGCAGTCGATGTATAACATGTAGATTTTTTGGATAATAAAATCTATGTATATCAGGTGTCACCAAAGTCAGAGTATAATATAAAAATTTGTCTTCAAAGTCAGATATATATCGCAAGTAGTATTGAAATGTAAAGTCGCCACAGTCACGGTATAAAACTTAAAAATGCTAAAGATGAATATATTTTTGTAAATATGTTTATCAATATTCTGCATCTGGTATTAATTTGTGATCCAAAAAAATACAAAGGTTTCTTGGAATTACTATAAATCATTGAAGTTTTTAATAGAAAAGAAACTGCCACATCTATTTACAATGTAACGGTCCGGTGATTTTTTTTACACTTAATACATAAGTTCGATACGAGTTACAGAAGCAATTGCCCACTACCAGTCTATCATAGTAGTTAGAAAATACGTTTTGATACCTACGCTCTCACACGACGTGTCTCATATTTAAAAAATTTTTTATTTTACGATTAAACGGTTTATTGCTTTGATTAGTTAGATAAGATCCAACGTATTAATAAATTTATATAAATATTGTAATTAAGCGTTTTCATACTCATTAACATTAACATTAGCTATTTATCTAAGTGCTTATGAATCAAAAGTCATTTTAATAGTCCCTGCATTCTTGATGTCGCCGAAGTCCGAGATAAACATATACCATTGTTTTCGGGGACTGTCGCCGAAGTCCGAGTTAATTCTAACAAAATTTCGAAGACTGCCGTCAAAGACGGAAAATGTCTTCGAACACCGTATTAATCATGACAAAATGTCCTCAAAGTCAGAGTTAAACATACATAGGTGTATATGTATATATAGGTACGAATATATTGTATACACACAATACATTCGTACGCTGCCCCGTAGGATACCCTATGCACTCAAAAGTGAAAGTTGTGCGCCTAAAACGTAACGAGGTCATTCGTTGAGTAGATTTTATACCTTATATTTTTTCCATACCGGGGGCCTTATATGAAAATTGATTTTTAAGGAGTAAACTCCAAAAAAACTGGTCCACAAAAACTGGTCCACCATCACAAAATCTTATACTTGACAGAGCCTTGGTCAACAAAATTGTATATCTTGATGCATAATAAAAATCGATGGAATTTCTTTTATCGAGAACAGCAGTTAAAATTTATATAATTCACAAAAAAATTACTGATCACTGCTTTCGTTTTTAATTTTATTGTTTTCGTTGTCACGTAACGATTCAAATTATTTAGTTTTAATTAGTTGTAAGTTAAGTATTTTAATTTTATATTTGAATTTGAATCGTTGCGCGGGCATGCCGCCATTTCGCCGATGAGACGGCAGTCCGTGCACGGTGCTCGCGCATGCGCGTAAGGTATGAGAGAGCACGTGTGATTTAATTTTATTTTTATAATTTAGAATTTATGATTTAATTTACAAGTGATTGACTTTTGTTTAATTCAAGTATTTATTTATAATTTTGAGTTAGTTGGGACGCATAACTTGGCGTAATATTATGCCCCAACAATTGGCAACATATTATTTTGTTTAACTTGTCATCCGACGGATGACGTCAATTGATGTCTATTGTTTAGAAATAATTAATATTTATTTTATGATTTTATATATAAACATATAGAGGATATGAACAAATATTTCATATATATTTGAGTAGTTTACCATGTATCATCCGGGTGTTAGATACTTATGTTTATAATTTATATTTTTAATTTAAATTGGATGTCAAAAGTTATTATAATAATTAAGGGCGATGGTGCTGCCCTTTACGCGACGACCAACAGGTGGAGGTTGACCTAATTAATTCAGAAAGATACGGACAAGCAGCGTGTGCGGACGTAAATTTTGTTGTTGATTATTGAAAGATTGAAATTAGTACTGTGATTTAAATTATTGAGTTAAATATTCACCAGGTGGATTTCACTGGTATTAATTCGATTGCTGATTATTTTCTTTGCTGATTTTGAGTAAGTACTTGGTGTTTCTTTTGCTGGGTAAAATATTTTCACGTGTCAACCCCCCCGGTAGTTGTTGGTCGCCGCGAGGAAAAAAAAAATAATTGATTTACAATTGTTATTCATTGGGTGATACATGGATTAATTAATACCATTACTTATTATTAATTATTAATTGGTAACTTTGGTGAAAAATATCCATATTTATATATAAATAATTCAGTCAAACGTAAGCAACGTGGTAAAACGTTGCCGGTACGTATATAGATATATACGGGTAGTACATATATCTATACTACACACGCAGGACTTGGAAATTCCTCAAGTCTGATCTCATGGCGTAATTATTTACCCAAAGTACTTGAGACATTTTTCTTTTTGGTTCTCACTAGAATTATTATCATTGTAAATTATTATTATTATTATCATTCATATTATTATTTCTATTTTATCTTATTTAAAGAAAGTAAATAATTATTATTATTTTGATTTCTGTACCCCAGCGGTCAGCAATAATTATTGAATTATTGTTTTACACTGACATCATTATTTTACTTTAAAATTAAATTATCAATTATTGTGTGGAATAATTATTATTATTCGAGTGTGAGTGAGCACAAAAAAAACCGTATCTTTCTCTCTCTCACGAGTAGCGGGAGATAGATTTAAAAGAAACATTGCTATTATTATTATTTATTGTTTATGATAATAGGAATTTAACTGAAATTATTGTTAATTTATATGTCATTTTAATAATTAATTACATTAAACCTGATTATTAAATTTTTTTCATTTTGAGTATTAAGTAAGAAGTTTTGATGTCGAGGTAGTAGCCGTCACTTTTGTATTCCCAGTAAGAATTGATGATTTTTATTGTATTTTTTTATAACCACCGAGTGTAATTATTGTGGTTAGTTTAACAACAATTGATTATTGTAAAATAGTATTATTTATATTTATTATTGTTTATAATTAAAAATACGGAAACCAACAGCTGTCGGGGAGAATTTACTACTTATTTTCCTCTGGATCTTTTCCCACTATTTTCGCTTATTTCTCTTTTAATTATTTATTATTTATATATAACTGTTTATTATTGTTTCACTATATTTGCTATTGTTTATCTAATTTTCTGGTGTCTTTCTCGGATGTTTTTCCGCTTGGTCGCGAGTCACTTGCTCGGATTCTCCTCGTAAATTCCCCCTGAATTAAATTTTGTCCGTTTTTGGAAAACGGTCTGGCGCCTGCGTGCACTAACCCAGCCTGAGGAGCTGGTTCAGGCACATCAAGTATTATTTATTTATTATTTAATTATTATTTAAAGTTTATTATTTATTTTAATTCTGAGAAAAATATTTAAAACCACTTGTTATCATTTAATATTATTTGAATTCATTATTATCATTTGTTTTAAACGCGTGGGCGACCGAATACGCTATATCCAACGGATTCGCGTCTCCGTCGCGAATTTTGGGAGTTGATATACGTTATATCGTAATTTGATAAACCTCTGTAGAATATTTTTTCTGTCTCATTATTATTGTAAGCTTTATCTTTCAGTTCAACTTGATTATTCTCAATAAAATCATTAGAAGTCAGGTAACAATTATTTTGTCGAGCAACATAGTAGTGACTCAAGTTTGTATCAGCTAATAATATAACTTGGTCTGTTTGTGTAACTGAAGGACCCGTTTGATTGATATTTTGAAACATTGACGAAAAACTATCAACCATAAATGTAATTATTTTAGTCTCTAACGCATTGCTGAGTGCAATTGTTGATCCTTCATTCGCCCAAACGTCATCAGCAGAAATCATTCGTACAAGATCATCTAAAGTTGGATCATCAATTATTGTACTGTCTTCATTGGTTACCCTAACCTCTATCTCTGCTGATTTGCATAATATTTCATAATAATAAAGATTCTCCATGATATGAACAATGATGAAAATTTTGATATCACAATACAATGCTTCGTCGTTAGCTTAAATTCAGCAATCCAGCGAAAGAAGCAATTTCCATCAGCGTCAACACTATCAAGCTGAAAATTATCTAAAATGAACTTCGGAAATCGTGCTTTTTGTACCTCCCTTATAATGTTACAATTTTTCACTAAATATGTATAGTCCGTTTTAAGCTCGTTTTTAATTTTTTTACAGGTTTTGTAAATGACATTTTCATTGTTTTTTAGAATATCTTTTATTTCGAGAATCAATTTCGTAGTATGAATTTGCTTTAAAATATCAATATTTGGTCCAATAGCAGATATTTGTAACGTATTTTTCGTTCTTTTCGGAATCTTATATTCATTGTTCTGGCTTTTCTTTACTATCATTTATTTTGATCTGAATATTAAGTTCATTGCGAAGGATTTCACAAAAATCAGAACCGGAGACGTCAGCTAGTAAATCTATATTAAGTTGCATAACGCGTATACCTTGCCATGTAATTCTATTGAACTTCGGTGAATTAACTTTTCTGTGAGCTGCCACAAACTGAAAATTAATTTCATTTACTATCGTAATTGGTACAGCTAAAGATGTACCACTTAGTATATATTCAATAATGCTACCTTTTTTATGTATTTCCCGCTCTACACTTATAACGACTTCAGTTACTTCCAGAGCATCACTATTCGCTCCGAGCGTGACTGCAGCGCCAGACTAAATATGAACTACGGGAGGCGGTCAGTGTATGTTTTTATATGTTATTCAAAGAAAAAGTTCATTAAAAAAATATTATAAACAATAATAAACAAGTTATAAAAAATGTGATAATTAAATAGTTATTAATATTTCATAATTAAACTCAACGTACCAAAAACACAAGTAAGTATAATGACAAAATAAATAAAGAAATGCAGTAAACATTTATAAGGTTAAGTAGCTTAAAATTTATTTTAAAAGCTCAGAATATTTCTTAAAAAAATAAAAAAAAAAAATAGTGATAAAAATGTTTTCTGAATAGAATAAGTATATACTAATTTAATAGACTTATTTTTTTATTATTTTTAGTCAAACCAAAGACATGGATATTATTATAAAGACAGGATTTCAGTCCATCACCTATCAAATAGAATTTCAGTCAGAGACAATGACCAAAGGCAAAAAACTTGTTGATGCTGGACATGTAAGAGAAGTCGAGGAACATCGACGAAACTTGGACAGTTTTTCGATAAAATCTCGCGTTATTCGGCAAGCATCAGTCCATGCTACACCTTATGCTACTTCTTTAGACGTAATGCACATCTAGATCATTTATTTCGTTACTTTAAATAATATTTAAGCACTATATAATTAATAGATTTTTCTATTTAAATTTCAGATAAACTCTGCACGTTTCGTGACAAACGTACACTGTAATTGTGTATATAATAAGAGCGGCAAGTGTAAACATGTTGCTGCGTTAATTTATTTTATTAATAATGAAGAAAGTGCTTCAAAAACGAGTCATGAGCAGCAATGGGGTAAGCCGAGCGCACGTCAATTTGCTAAACACAAATATTCTAAAGGAGAGTATTTTAAAAAAATGATGCCGCATAAATACACTCAATCACATGAGCCTCAGAATGTTTTAATAACTGATTTAAAAGTCGATTCACCTTTAAAACGAATTATGGAAGCACAGTTAACAAAAAATAATAAACATACAGTAAGAAATGTGATTAACTCTCTGTTGGCGCGAGTAGAATTGAATTTAGAGAAAAAAGAATGTGCTGCATGTTTACAAAATTTTTTAATTTTTTGCGGGGAATATTCTATTTATGAAAGTCAGTATAAGCTGGATCCGAATCTCCGAGAGTTTTTTATGAATAACGTGCAATTATCGGGAGATGAAATCATTCAACTGTCATGTGAAACTGTTCAACAGTCTTCTTGTAACAATTGGTTCCAAGCTAGACGCTTAAGAATTTCCGCAAGTTCAAATGTTCATCATATAAAAATTCTAAGCAGGAAACCAGTTGAAAATTTGGTTTCAGACATGCTAAATCCATCTACAATTAATAGCAGCTCTACTAAATATGGTTTAAAAATGGAATCTTCTGCTAAAGAAAAATATGAACAAATGTACAACTGTACTGTTAAACGGGTTGGTGTAATTGTCAGTAAATATCAGCCTTGGCTTTGTGCAAGTCTTGATGGAGTTGTCATCGTTGACGGTTGTATTTCTAAAATTGTTGAATTCAAATGTCCTAGTACCTGTGAAAATAAACCGGTTAACAATGATGCTGATCAAGTTAGTAACGTAAGGTATTTAGAATTTATTAATGATAAATTGGAGCTCAAAAAATCTGATGTTTATTACACTCAAATTCAAGTACAAATGTACGTCACCGGCATGAGTGTTTGTGATCTCTTCGTTTTTTCACCTGTTGAAGATGGCTGTTGTTTAATAGAAGTCCACAGACACGAAGAATTTTTAAAAAATGTAATTTTGAAGAGAAATTCTATTTCGAGCAATATTTGCCAGCTTTGTTTGCAACAGTAGCAACAACTGACATTAATAAAGAAAATACTGATAACAACGATGAAAATACTGACAATTTAGATAGTAGTAATAAAGATGAAAGTGCAAACCAAAAACGAAGCTTTACTGGAAGTGATCTTACAAGTATTTTAATATAGTAATTTATTTTCAATAATTTATAACGGCATAAAAGCACCAATTGCTGTAATATTAACAAATAAGTAAAGAGTAATCAGTTCAAAGTATTAACTAATTATAAATAATTAGTTTGATAAGTAGTTACAGAAAAATTTATATTTTTTTAGTTAGTAAAGAGTGTTATTGTCTGTTACATTACTATTTATTAAAAAGTATTTTATTATTTGTTACATGTTTTACAAAAATCTTAATTATTAATCTAATTAATAGCTGAGAATAAATGTACAATTTCTTACAACTATAAATTTGTATTTCTACAAGTACTCACTGACCAACTGTTATGAGTAATAAAATATTCTTATCCCCCATTTTCAGGATCATTTTTATCAGAAATAATTGGAGGCTGTAAATTAACTAAAACACAACAAATGTGCAAAATATCATCAATGCAATGGAACAAATGTTGTGGAATTTTATGCAATATTTGATAAGTCCTTAACCGCTGCATAATTCTTTCAACGTGAATCCTAACCCTTGCAACACTGTATGTCTGTTGAGTTTCTTCACTTGAAAATTCATTTTTTTTCTCTAGAAAAGGCGGCATGACCATTTGTACTTTCTTGCCACTTGCGTCAATCACTGTTTTGATTTCTGGAAAACCTTTATCAGCCAAAACTATGTCACCATCCTCCAATAAATCCAATAACCCTGACTCTATTGTAAGCTGAGAATCTGATTTCCGTCCTCCAGCTACGTCAGATCTCAAGGATATGAAACCTCCAGGAGTTATACCAATAAGAACTTTGGCTGTGAAATTCTTTTTGTATTGTGAGTAAGTAAGAACCCGGTTATCGACACTTGTAGGAATATCTATTCGAAATTCAGTGCAATCAATAATGACTCTGGTGTTATTATAATCAGGTAGAAAACAATCAGGCATTGTTTCTTGTACTGCGTCGATATCTGGCCAAAATACTAAATTTCTTGTCGCACTAGCAAGATGTTGTAGGATTTCATAAAAAATAGTTGGAATTGTTGTTCTGTGAACACTAAATAATACACCGAGTGCCGAAAATGTTAATCCAGTTTTAATTTTCATTAAAAAAATTAAGAGTCTGTCTGTTTTTGACACAATGTACTTTCGTGGCGTAGGTGTACATAGTCTATTCAATAAGAAATCAAAATTTGGGAATGATACACCGGCCAGATCAATGATTTCTTGATCTTTTGTCACCGATGCAAATCCTCTGAAGATTTTATTATCCGCTTGACTTTCCTTATCAGCAAACGTTATTTGATCAGTACCACATTTTTTATCAGCAAATTTTTTATTACTAGCATGAATTTTTATCGGCCTAGTATCTTCAACCATTTGAATTCCTGTCTGAGTTTCAGCATGACACAAATCATTTTTGACATAACGATTGCAAATAAACGTTTGAGAATTAACATCAGAGTTTAAATAAAAATCAACTTGACACTCTTGGTCAACTTTTAAAGACACAATCGAAGGATTATTATATTCATTTATCACTTCCATCGGTTCTAATACAGTGAGTTCAGAACTAGATTTTGGAGGTGATTTTTTTATTCGCCGGTTTATTAAACGCTTGTATCTGAAAATGTAAAATTATCATAATTATGTTATTAACATGGGTCTAGTTTTACCAAATAATTTTTACCTTCTTATGACCGAAGATTCATTAACTTTTGGAGACTTGTAAATTGAAGGAAATATTGTTGGAATGTAGTTAGGACTCAACTCCTCTTCTGATTTTTTACCCCCAATAAAATGGTCACTACAAATACAATCATATGGCTTGGGAACCCACGGTGATCCATCAACGCTATAAATATATATTTTTCATTATTTCAGCACAGTATTAATTAAACTGTTTACAAAATCAAAATTTTTTCACTTTGTGATAGCTTTCATTTTTCTTTAAATTATTAAATTTTTGAAATATAACAATTTATTTACTTATAAATTTTTTTTTACTTTTTCATTACAGAATTGCAAAAAAATTATTTACGCTTGCTAAACTTATCATTTTTACAAAAATTTATAACACTCCGAATTATTTTTTTGATATTAATTAGGTTATGGTACTACTTACTTTAGCCTTTTAACCGCAGCTATCCACTGATTCCGTTGATTTATTTTCCATTTAGCAGTAGGAAATTTATAAAATTTGCACTCACTTTTTCTGCTCGTATTTTTACAATTCACTACACAAAAACTTCGGTGTCTCATTTGTATTTAATTTATTTAAATTAAAACGAAAAAAAAAATTTTAACGTGTTTTTGTTTACAATTTTGGTTATAGTAGCCTCCCGTAACTCCAAAAGTAGCCACTGCGAACGCTTCAGTCGATTTAAATTCCCCTACCATGCCTACCCTCAGAGCGAATAGCAAACAATGAGCCTTCATTTCCCCAATGTTAATCACGAGCTACCATTTGCAAAAAATCTTTTAATCAGTGATTCAAATTTGTTTTTATTACAAATAACGTAAAATATGATAAAAAGTTTTATCTCTGAATATCCGTCTTTATTATAAAAGATTAATTCAGCGAATGATCTGAATAAACAATTACCATCAGGCTCAACGTCGGTTAATGCAAATGTATAATTGAGTTTATCATTCAATTGATCATTTTTAATTGGCAACCCATTAGTTTGCAAAATAAACTTTTTAGAGTTGTGATAGTTACATGATGTATCTGTTATGTTTTTTTGATAAATTTTATGAGTTTAATCAGAAATTTTACGTATAAGTTCATTGTTTTGATTTTAGAACAGTGCAATGTCTTTTAAAGATTCGCATGCTGCGATTTTCTTTAAAATTTCTCGAGTTGCGAGAAGTTCGTCAGAAATTGATACTTCTGAAACTTCGTGAATAGTATCGTGCCTTTCCTTATTGCTTTTATTAGCACTTTTTTGCTTAAGTGGACATGCCTTCCTTTTACGTGTTTCAATATTTTGTACTTTATTGACATTCAATGAGTGTGATGGATTCTTATTATTTTGGTAATCAATATTTGAGTTTCGCAAATTAGTATCATTCAGGTGATCTTTCGCTGTTAAAGAGTTCGAGATGATGGGTTTTGTGATGCTAAACCGTGTTAATTTTGAATGATCAACTATAACCCTATTCTTAACTTCATTTTCTTTGTTACAAAAGAGAATTGGTTTGTGATCTGAAGTGATACTTACATAAGTTCCCAACATATAATCAAGTAAGTTTGTAAATATTACATCGATTTGTGTATTAAAGTTGGTAGTTGAAATCAATGGAGGTAATGCTCTTTTTAAGTTTTTAATTTCCTTCATGTATTTTTCTAACCATGACAAATTACTGCTGTAACAATCTTGATTGAAATCACCAATGATTACTAAATTATTGTCTGATTTACAAGGATATATCATACTTTCTGATTATTCTTTAAATGATTTTTTGGAAGTATCTGGTGATACATACCCTGCGACAATAAATAAATTATTTATGATTAAACTTAATAAATCAAGATGTTTAATTTTCATATTATTGTCTGAACGAAAATCACGTGTTAGATAATTGACAATGGTAACCTCGATATGCTGTTTTTTTATAAACAATCAGCCCTCGAAGAAATTTTTTGCCAACATCGTTTACATCTGATCGATAAATTATTTTATATCCATCAATTGTAATCTGGTCAGTATTGTCAGTAGGCAATGTGCGTGCTTCAGCAAAAATCATAATATCTGCTCTGTGTAACCATTTATCGTCTTTAACGCAACCAATGTATTCATGTAGTGATAGCGCGTCGTGAAAAACGATTTTAATGCCTTCTAATTCATCGAATGGCTGCTCAAATGTTACTAAACGTTTTTTAGTTTTTAAGCGATCTAATTATACTTTTAGATCACTGGTATCATCTAAAAGAGCTGGAGGTTTAAATGTACCATCAATGTAAAGATTATTGTGATGACCAACACGACTGTATGCAACGTACTGCATCATTCGTGACATCCCCTGGTTATGAACACAAACGAATGAAAAAGTTTGACCTTGGCTTTTATGAACCGTTATACTTTAGCAACAATCATAGGAAACTGCTGACGAATAGCTGTTTTAGTACTAACTGTAATATCAGCAATTACAATTGGAAAAATCGGAACAAGATTCATGTATAACTTGTTATTTTTCAAGTAGGACAAATGCTTACTTCAAGTTGATCGCCCGATATCAGTTGATTCAAACTCTATTACGTATATGTTTACTGGAAATTCAAGACGAAAACGCAAATCCGTTGAATATAGCGTATGTGGTCGCCCACGTGTGTAAAACAAATAACGATAAATGAATTTAAATAATACTAAATGATAATAAATATTCTTTTCCTCTAATTAAAATAAATAATAAGCTTTAATCAATAATAAGATGATAAATAATAAATGTTTGTGCCTGAACCAGCTCCTCAGGCTGGGTTAGTGCACGCAGGCGCCAGACCCTTTTCCCAAAACGGACAAAATTTATTCAGTGGGAAAATTACGAGGAAAATCCGAGCAAGTGACTCGCAACAAGGCGGGAAAACAATCGAGAAAGCCAACAGAAAATTAAATAAATAAAGGAACATATAAATAATAAATAATTATTAGAAGAATAGATGAAAATAGTGAGAAAAGATCCAGGGAAATATAAGCATTAAACTTTCCCCGACAGCTGTTGGTTTTCGTAATTTTTATTATTAAACAATAACAAATATGAATAATAATATTTCACACAATCAATTTTTGTTCAATTAACCACAATAATTACACTCGGTGGTTATTAAGATACAATCCCAAAATCATCAATTCTCCACTGAGGATAAAATTTCGCCTGCAGTTACCTCGGCATCAAATTTATTACTCAAACTTAATATTCAACGAAAAAAATTAATAATTTAATTTAATATAATTAATAAGATTAATTATTAAAATTTAAATATGAATAAATAATAAATCCAGTTGTTATGTCCGCCGCTTAAATTTAAATTAATTATCCGGGATTTCCCCCTTTGGTAGCGATAGAAAAATTTAGACGAGCGATTTGGAGGTTGCAGACAACATTAAAGAATACGAGGAAGATTTATCTTCCTTTAATTTATTATTTATGGTAGAACTTTCGAAAAGTAATAACCCAAAACGTCTCTGAAGAGACTGGTGCTCTTGTGTTGAACCCGTTATAATATGAAAAAATTAAATGTAAATCTTTCACCTACCTTTCGATGATTCTTTCTTTTTAGTCACGGCAGGTTAGATCCCTCCAGAACGTTGCAGCTCACTCAGCTTCCTCCTGTCGGATTTGGTTGGATGGGCGCGGCTGGGGTAGTAGGATGTAAACTCATGTGCTACTCTCGAATGAAACTCGGAAGGCTGAACTTGTAAATTTTGTCTTTTGTTTACTGATTTAGTTACAATTCACTTGTACACTAAATCTTTTCACAATTTTAACAATTGATATTTTTAGATTATGTGTTATTAACAAATATTTGTATAAGAATTTTATCTTGTATTTAATGCGTCCTTTTTACACACCCGATGGTGGTTTTATGCGTGAAATTACTCAGCCCGAGATGGAATCACAAATTCACGTGATTTGTGTCACTGTTTGGATCGGACCGGATGTTTCTATAAATCTCAGAGGATTTTTAATAGATAGCAAAGTCGATTATTGTTTTTTTTTCAACGCCTAAGTGGATTACTGCAACAATTGACTGCAAAAAGATGTTAAGTTTAGAATGCCTTATTGCTTATTCAACGCCGAAGCGGATTCCTGCAATAAGGTTTAAATAAAAAATATTAAAGATCCTCTTATTGACCTTTCAACGCCTAGGGCGGAATCCTGCAATAAGAGTGCACGAAAGTTCGACGTTCGAATATTCGCGGACCGTAAGTTAGAAGAACCGACTAGCCGTGAGCTATGGGCGCTAAGGCTTTTTATAAACTTGGATTTGGCGATTGATGGGGAATTTTTAATTATTGTCATTGGCGGGAAGTGACGACTTATTATTAATTATTCGTTAAACTTATTGCAGTTATCCTTATTTTTTTCCAAAAAAATCAAAAATAGGGCTTGTAGAGTATTTATTCAAGTTTTTGAAACTGCTCTTTAGATTACTGTGCGACCATTAGTTACTGAGATATCGAATATCAAAGACAAAACGATCCTTTTTCATTTTAAGGCTGATATCTCAGCAGCAAATTATCGTACAGAGAAACAAAAGAAAGCAAATTGTAGTTGAATAAATTTTCTAAAAAAGCAATGGATTGGTTTTTTCGAAAACAAAATTTCTCGGCCCCGTAGACCTAAAAAACAAAACCAAAAATTTAGAAAAATTTTGTCTCCGCCTATTTCTTATGATTCCGCAAAAACCGTAGCTCAGAAAATTATTTGGCTGAAGATCTTCAAACTAGAGATTTCAAGATTTAATTTGCTTTTTTTATTTTTCCGATACGATCATTTTTCACGAAAATACGGACTTCCAAAAATTGCTAAAAATTTTATAAAATTTTCTTGTTCCTTTAATTTTTTGGATAAGTGTATAATGGAATTCACTCAGTTAATGTTAATAACTATTAACTTTAATGTTTAACAAATAATAAAAAAACTCAATGTCTTAGCAACAGAAATAAAAATCACGTCCACACACTATGCTTATCCGTATCTTTCTGACCGAATTAGGTAAACCTCCACCTGTTGGTCGTCGCGTAATTGGCACCACCGTCGCCCTTAATTATTATTATAATTACTTTTGACATCCAATCAAATTAAAAATATAAATTATTAACATAATTCTTTAACACCTGGATAATACATGAAAAATCGTTTAATTATATGAACTATTTAGTCATATAATTTGTTTCGAATGTTGAATAATAAATTAAATAAAAATTCTTTCCAAAACAATAACATCACTTGTCATCATCCGTCAGATGACAAGTTGAACAAAATAATATGTTGACAATTGTTGGGGCATAATGTTACGCTAAACTATGCGTCCCAACTAACTCAAAATTATAAATAAATACTTAAATTAAACAAAAGTCAATCGTTTGTATCTTAAATCATAAATTATGAAAATAAAATTAAATCACACGTGTGCTCTCTCATACTCAGCGTGCATGCGCTAGCACCGTGCACGGACTGCTATTATCAACGGCGAAATGGCGAAATGCCCGCGCAACGGTTCAAATTCAAATACCCAATTAAATATTTAACTTAAACTAATTAAAATTAAGTAATTTGAATCGTTACGTGACGACTCTAGCCAAAATATAGTAATTTCATCTGAATTGTCCTTTTAAGTGATATGTCTTAAAATGCCCGATGCTCCGTTCATTAATCCATCGGCTGTAGAAATATTTCGCGTGACCATTAATTTAGTATCAATTTTAGTAGAAATATTAGTCGGGAGACAACCCGTTTGGTTTATTGGTAATTTTCGAAGTGCAGAAAGTGATTTTTGAATATTTATATCACTCATTCGTTTTTTGCCATATATATTACCTTTAGAATTGTGTACAAGCAAGTCACCTGGCATTTGCATTACTTTTTGTAGTCTAGTCGAGAAGTGAGTTTTCTGAAAAAATTGTTGATATTCTCTTAAAAATATGGCGATTGGTGCATTGGATTCAGAATTTCATCCTGAGAAATGGGTATTTTTTTTATCCGCCATTAAAAATTGCATTTGTTAGAAACAAAAAACAAAGAGATAAAAAGGGAGTCTCCGTTTTTCAGCTGTAACTTCAAAACTATTAAAGATATCTGAAATTAAAAATCTGGGCATTGATTGACCCTGCGGGCCAGCCCCAAAACTTCCCGCTGTTTTCGAGCTCAAAGAGCTCGAAAAGATCGTTGTAAATACATTTTCGAGCTCTTCGAGCTCGAAAATACTTTTGCATGCCATTATTTTCGAAAAAAACAGTTTTTTGCATTTCTTTCTCCTGCAATAACTCTCAAACGAATTATCCGACTTTTAAGTTTGAGTTGGCAATCGACGTGTTTTAATAGATTCTAAAGCTCATTAGATTTTTAGATTTTTTGGTTGAGTCGTTTCAAAGATATTCGCAAAAAACAGTTTTTTCCAATTTCTTTCTCCAACGATAACTCTCGAACGAATTATGCGATTTTGATGTTTGAGGTGGCAATCGACGCGTTTTATTAAGTTCTAAAGCTGATTAGATTTTGAAGTTGATCGTATAAGTTGTTTCTGAGAAATAAATAAAAAACTAAAAAAAAAAAATTTTTTTTTTTTCGTAATTGGCCAATATCTTCGAGTCTACTGGGCCAAATAATCTGAAATTTTCAGAAAAGTTAATGGCCAAAAAGCTCTTTCGATTGCCGCCTTAACCATCCAAATCGGTTTATTAGTTTAAAAGTTATAAAGAGTTTACATACCTACATACACACACACACACACACACACACACATACACACACACACACATACATACAGACACTCGGACATCATTCTAAAAATAGTCAGAATAGCTTCCTAGGACCTCAAAACGTCGACATCTGATGAAAACTCGATTTTTGAAAATCGGGGTGAAAACAATAACTTCCCGAAATTTTCGAAAATCATCGATTTTCTAAGCAGGAAGTTAAAAAAAAGATCCTAAAAGAAGAAAAAATTTCAGAATAAATAATAAAAAAAAAATTTTTAGCTCGATTTTTGTTTAAGATATTTAATTATTAATTAACACATTTTTCGAAGACTTGAATTTTTAGAAAATCTCGTAAAAATATTTAGAAAATGTGTCTATAAATTTTTTTTCTTTTGGGAGCTCTTGTTATATAAATAATGAACAAGATTCCGTTGAAATAGTTTATAAAAGTTTTTTCATTTGTTTATAACGATTTTTCAAAGTTATCAAAAAGTGAAATATCCGGCTAATGTTATTAAAAAAATTTTTTTTCCTAAAATCTTTAATTTTGGTTGTTTTTGTATTCATCTATTGCGCTTAGTAGCTTGGCTAAAAAACTTTTAACATTAACTGTTTAAAAATTTTTTATAAACAAATAGACGAATTGAATATTTTAAAAAATTTTTTTTTGTCATTCCGTTGTCTTAGTAAAATCAAGATTTTCAAAAAAAATTTTTTTTTTAAAAAAATTTTTTAATTGCTTATAATTGTTTTTTTCATTTATCCACCATTTAAATTATTTAATAAGAATCATTTTTTTTTTCCAAAATCATTATTTACAAATCTCAATATAATTATGAAAAAAAAAACAATTTTTTTATTTAAATTTTCTTTGTTTATTTTATAAACAATATGTTATAAACAAATTAACATTTTCATTGTATTTTTTTTCGTAGCTTTAAAAAATTACAAATACAGTAATGTACATTAAAGTTGTGAAAGAAATTTTCCTCTATTTTTTATTGAATTTTAAAATACTTCACCCCATTAAAGTTGAAGCGGTCAACTATTTTATCAACTTATAAATTGTTATAACTTCCAAACTATTGATGATACGGTCTTAGACATTCAAGCCGATATTTTAGGCAATTTATTGATTTACATAATAAGTTTTTTACATGCTCGATATCTATCATGGTTTAATTTTTTATAAGCATTTGTTTATAAAAAAATGCATTACTTGAATTTTGAAATATCTATATCTTTTAAACTATTGAAGTCATGGCTTTTATGATTCATGATAATTTTATAGAGAAATTATTAAACTATTAAAAAATAATTTTTTTATATTTTTAATTCCATTTGTTTATCATTATTTTTTTTTATTTATTCAAATTATTGCACAGTTAAAGGTGCATTCTTGGGATTCTCTTGACCTTATACTCCCACCCAACGCCAATAATTTATGTTGTTCTTTTTGATTTCTTTGGTTTTGGAATTTTGAATTTATTACTAAACGTTTGTCAAATTAAACACTCAAAATTTTCGCCAGTAGTGCAGCCTGGAAGTCAGTTACGGAATCGAATGAACTTTTAAAAATTTTTTTGTCAGACTTGCGTAAAGAAGAATGAAAATACTTACTTGTGTTTGTCGTTTATGTTTATGATTCTATATTCTATTGTTTAAATTTTAATAAATGTGACAATAAAATCCAAAGAATGTACCTTCAACTATGCAATAATTTGAATAAATAAAAAAAATGATAAGCAAATGGAATTAAAAATATAAAAAAATTATTTTTGAGTAATTCAATAATGACTCTATAAAATTGTCTTAAATCATAAAAGCAGTGACTTTAATAGTTTGAAAGATATAGATATTTCAAAATTCAAGTAATGCATTTTTTTATAAACGAATGCATATAAAAATTGAACCATGATAGATATCAAGCATATAAAAAATTTATTATATAAATCAACAAATTGCCCAAAATATCGGCTCGAATGTCTAAGACCGTATCATCAATAGTTTAAAAGTTATAACAATTTATAAGTTAACAAAATAGTTGACCGCTTCAACTTTAATGGGGTAAAGTATTTCAAAATTCAATAAAAAGAGAGGAAAATTTTTTTCACATCTTTAGTGCACATGACTGTATTTGTAATTTTTTAAAGCTACGGAAAAAAAATATAATGAAAATGGAAATTTGTTTATAACAAATTGTTTACAAAATAAACAAAGAAAATTTAAATAAAAAAATTGTTTTTTTTCATTATTATATTGAGAGTTATAAATAATGATTTTTGAAAAAAAAAAAATGATTCTTAATAAATAATTTAAATGGTGGATAAATGAAAAAAACAATTATAAACAATTAAAAAATTTTTTCAAGAAAAAACTTTTTTTTTAAAAATCATTATTCTACTAAGACAACAGAATGAAAAAAAAAAATCTGGGCATCGGTTGGCCCTGTGGGCCAGCCCCGTAACTTCCCGCTGTTTTCAAGCTCTAAGATCTCGAAAACATTAGTATAAATACATTTTCGAGCTCTTCGAGCTCGAAAAAACCTTTGTTATTCTTCTTATGAGCTTTCCAAGCTCAAAAGGTTTACGTATTATATTAAAATGGAAAAATTTAGACTCCAAAATAATTAATAAATAAGCGTTTTTTACATATTTATTTACAATTATGTTCAATAGTTCGCTCAAAAATAAGTTTACGTGATACACTGTATCTATATGGAGTAAGTGTATCGTGAAACGAGCGAACATGATGATTTTTAAGAAGTCACTTCCAATGACTTACATAAACAAGAACATATTAGTTTTGAGTTATGTTGTTCAGTAATTATGATGTTATTCAATGAAAAAAGCTGATACAAATTTTACATTGATTATTCCGTCAACGATATCTCTCGAACGAATTATCGGATTGGGACGTTCTTGGCAGCAATCGAATGCTTTTATCGAGTTCTAGAGCTGATTAGATTTTGGAATTGATCGACTCAATAGTTTCCGAAATAATCACGAAAAACGAAAAAAAACGATTTTTTTTCATTCTTCCGTCGACGATATCTCTCGAATGAATTATCTGATTGAGACGTTTAAGGTGGAAATCGGCGCGTGTGATTGAGTTCTAGAGCTGATACAATTTTGTGATTGAT
Organism: Microplitis manilae; assembly: GCA_030273425.1. Classification (NCBI taxonomy): domain Eukaryota; kingdom Metazoa; phylum Arthropoda; class Insecta; order Hymenoptera; family Braconidae; genus Microplitis; species Microplitis manilae. Next base: position 7,898,501 of record CP092730.1, on the reverse strand, counting down.
TGGTTTGGTCATTACGATGATATTCGCAAAAAACAGTTTTTTACTATTTCTTTCGTCGACGATATCTTTCGAACAGATTATCCGATTGAGACGTTCTTGGCGTCAATCGAAAGCTTTTATCAAGTTCTAGAGCTGATTAGATTTTGGAATTGATCGATCCGACAGTTTTCAAAATATCCAAAAAAAACGAAAAAAAAAATTATTTTTTTTTCGTATTTCTTTAATATCTCAGAGACTATTGGACTAAATGATCTAAAATTTTCTGAAAATCTAAGTTGAGAAGAAATCTTTCGAATGCCACCAAAAAAATGTAAATCGGTTCATTCACTAAAAAGATATGAGAGGTTTACATCCACACACACACACACACACACACACACACACACACACACATACACACATACATCCACCCATACAGACATCGCTCTGAAAATGTCTGAGTAGCATCCTCGCACCTTCAAACGTCAACATATGATGAAAACCCGATTTTTGAAAATCGGGGTGAAACCATTAACTTCCCGAATTTTTCGAAAATCGTCGATTTTCTTAGCGGGAAGTTAAAAATTTTTCAAAAATATTCAATTTGTCTATTTCTTTATAAAAAATTTTTAAACAATTAATGTTAAAAATTATTTAGCCATGCTACTAAACGCGAAAGATGAATACAAAAACAACCAAAATTAAAAATTTTGCGAAAAAAATTTTCTTTATAACATTAGCCGGATATTTCACTTTTTGATAACTTTGAAAAATCGTTATAAACAAATGAAAAAACTTTTATAAACTATTCCAACGGAATCTTGTTCATTATTTATATAACGAGAGCTCCCAAATGAAAAAAAATTTATAGACACATTTTTAAACATTCTTACGAGATTTTATAAAAATTCAAGTCTTCGAAAAATTTGTTCATCAATAATTAAATATCTTAAACGGAATCCGAGCTAAAAATCTTTTTTATGCGGGACTATATTCCTTCAAGTGTCTAGATGACACTATAATTTATTCAGATTTTTAAATTAATATTTTACGTTATAAAAAAATTACTTTGTGTTGCATACTTTGCTTGGTGACGGCGCGTAGGCGACGAAACGGCCGCGCGAAGCTCAACTTTCAACGTTAAACTAAAATTATAAATAATGGAGCTACAACTGGGAGAGTCACGACTCATTTTAGTGAAATTTTATCTTCTTTTAGGATCTTTTTTTTTTAATTTCAGATATCTTCAATAGTTTTGAAGTTACAGCTAAAAAACGGAGACTCCGTTTTTATCTCTTCGTTTTTTGTTTCTAACAAATGCAATTTTTAATGGCGGATAAAAAAAATACCCATATCTCAGGATGAAATTCTGAATCCAATGCACCAATCGCCATATTTTTAAGAGAATATCAACTATTTTTCTCAGAAAACTCACTTCTTAACTAGACTATTGATCATTGTAAGCATCAGCATCTTTATTTTTGAAAAAAAGATGAATAGCATTATAAGGAACATTTTTCACATTGCAACGTGATTGTTTTAACTGAATATGGTGCTATCAGTTATGGTTCCCACGAAAAGATTATTTAAACCACCAACGAAATTTTTTTTGTCTTGCCACATAACTTTGGTCAATTATCCGTTGCGAATAACTCGCTATATCTAGAGTCAGTAAGATTAGGTTTGAATGGTTTACCAGGGTTAGCATTAGACCATTCTAATTTCCTATCTCTTAAATAATATTGAGCCGTGTAATAAATTGGTTTGTCCATCACAGGTGGAAGCTGTCTCAAGTCTCCAATAAATATAACTGATAAACCACTAAATGGTGAAGTATTACCGGTGATTTATTGAAGACGACTATCGATCTGATTAAAACGATTATGTCCAATCATTGACACCTCATCTATTATGACAACTTTGGCATCACGCATTTCGAATCTTAATCATGTTACAGTGCTTGAACTTGAAGCCGGAAGATTTCCTCTGTTGTTGTCACGAGGTAATACAAAACAGCTATGAACTGTAACACCTTTAATAAAAAATGCAGCTTTACCAGAAGGAGCAGCTAAAACAACTCTTAGAAAAGAAATATCTAAGCAAGAAATCTGCTTAATATAATTGTCAAGTAGCGATTCAAACGTGAATCACTGCGCGCGCTTTCCTATCTCGCCGTGAGTTTAGCAACACCTTCTAGCTCAAATCAAGCGCATTTATCTATTATGATTTATTGTTGTTCAAACATTTATACTATTTTGATGGATTATTTAATTATAAATTTATTGATATTATTGTTTATTATGTTTATATTTATGTTCTGATAATTATTTTGAATTTCATATACTCAATCAATATTTTCATTTCAGTCAGTAGCACACGTGTTGTAAAGCATACATAAAAATATCGACCGAGGGGAGAGTGGGTCGATATAGAGGGGATAAAAATCGATATTTTTCTCCAGCCACGTGGTGCACTGGAATGGTTATTATTTCATTGTTCAAAGGGTTAATAATTATTGCATCTATGTTTATATATAGAAAATATTATTTAATTTATTATTATAACATACCTCAGGTCATTTAATGAATTTAAATATTTTATTTTAATTGATAATTCCGGATACGATATCATTAAAGGGGATAACACGTGAGTGTAGCCATCCCTCGGAAAACCGACACGGAAATATAGTCAGAGTGGATCGGGATTTTGTAAAGGTAGGACGTGTCGTTGTCCATGATTATTTTTTTAAGTAAATTGTTCCGGCCCAGTTGCCGTAGTCAAATAATTACGTAGTTACCGTTTATGTGATATTTATTATTGAAAAACTCAAGAAGTAAATCACTGTCAACGCCGGTAAGTCAATTGTGTTATCATTTGTTGCATCAGCTATCGCTGGTTCTTTAGTGGAGTCGATCGCGATATTTGGTTGATAAATAATTGAACCTGAGTTATATTGTCATAATAAGTTGAGTTTGTTCGGCGTGCGTTTCGAGTACGTAGACGCGTCGAGAAAATTCCTCAGAGGATTCGACAAGGATAGCAAGTGTGGCTTCTTGTCTTACTCTAGCATTTCCTATATTATTTTAAAATTATATTTGAGTATTTAATATTATTTCTCTGGGTAAAATTTATTTTATAATTTGATGGTATGCAACCCAGTGTTGCCAAATATATATTAAGTACCCGCGTCTTTCTCTTCCCAGAGTAAATAGTTTGAAATGAAGAAAAAGATTATTATTATTATTTTATTAGTTTACAATTTATATGTTATATTATTTGTAAATTTGTATTTGAATTTCCCAGTGGATAATTTAAATGGATTATTATTATTATCATTTGATTGTAATGAGTATATTTTAATTTGATAAAAATTTACTATAAAGAATTAATTATATTAAACAGTATTTGGATATTGTAATCATCTGTTGAGTTTATTTAAAATATATGTTGAATTAAATAATATCGTAAAAGGAACCCAGTGATAGCCAATATTTATTTATTTGTCTCCTGGATATATTTAGTAGTAATTATTCCTTATTATTATTTTTGTTCATTATATATTTATTTGGTTGTCATTCCGCCTGGTCCATACATTCTCGCTCAAGATTCTGTCCCGTGATCTCTCCCCTGAATATTTATTATTTTTGTCCGTTTTGTAAAAACGGGCTGGCGCCCTCGTGCCCTAACCCAGCCTGAGGAGCTGGTTCAGGCATACCTTTAATTTGTTTACAATTATTTATTATTTTTAAGTTATAATTATTATTATTATTTATAACTTTTAATACAATTGGGTGACCACACACGACTCTTGATTTTTATTCGCGTCTCCGTCGCGAAAAGAAAAACGGTTTACGTTATATAATAATTAGTAATAGTTTGAAACAAAAGTTGAATCAAAAAAGATTCACCAGTACCAGCTCGACCACAGATGACTAAACGTAAAGTCTTATCAAGTTTTAAAGCTTGCAAACAATGCATAGTTATTTGTAACTGTTGTTTGTTTGCTTTTAAAAGTAATCCCAAGATATTATTTTCCTCCATAATTTTTGGAACACTGATCTTATAATCTTTTTCTTTCGATTCAACATTACCTTCATTATTAACTGGGTTACCATAACCATTGATATCGGGGAAAATATTAGCGGATATATTCAAATTTAGCACATTTTCATTTATTAGTGATTCATTATTCTCTTCATTATTGAATTTATTTTTTTCAGCCTCTTTAAAACGATCTTCTATGTAATCCTGGTCCATTTTATAAATTAGAGTTCGATTTTTTTTCAATTAAAATAATATTATTGTTATACCGTTCTTTTTTCTCTTGTAGACTTAAAGCCTCAATTTCATTTTTCTCATTACGGAATGGCAAGTATAAAAGTAATTGTTCTCGATAGTAATTTTCTTCATGTTGATATTTATTGTAGTGCCGCGTTCTCAAATTTTTACGTTTTGCACGTTGTTTTGCAACATTTTTTTTTTAAACACTACCTTGATTGTCATAACAATCACTGGGCTCAGCTGAACCACGGTCCTTTTTTTTTACTTTTTCCTTTGCAATAAGCTTATTAAGGTCACTAAATCCTGTAGCAACGTCGGCTAAGCATAATGACTCATACTGAATATTTCTTTTACTATATTTTTCTATAATATTTTCTTGATAGATATCAGTTGAATCAAGGGGCATTTCAGATAATTCTTTGTTATTTTTTAGTACTCTACTTCTTTCTTCAGAAGGGAAAGTAGGTACAGTGCTCCCTCTCTATAATTCCCCTCGTTATGATTCTAGTTCCCCTCATTTTGAGGGGAATGTGTTCCCCTACTCACACTACATTGTATACAAGATATATTTGTGTATGTTCAGAATGACTGCGCGCGCATTTCTCTGTTTAGTACTCTTGAGAAAAAGTGGGGTCCCTCGCTAAGAAGGAATTCATAGAATTTTAGCCCCGAGTTGGGAAGTATAGAGAGGGAGCACTGTACTGTCACACCATCTTGACTTAATTTAATACCTGGTATATAAAGAACTATGCCAGCAGCTGCTTGTCCTGACAACATCCTTCTGTTCATAAAAGCATTGCCTATTATTTTTACTTTTCAAGATTCGTAAAATCCCCTTAAGCAAATTGTTCAGTTAAATTTTTGAATAATTTTGCCATTCCTTTTTCAATTTTTACTACATAATCGGTTAAATAAGTCACACATGCATATGCATCACAAATATATTGAATTTCCATATTCGATTTAAGTAATTTCAAAATATATGGATTATAAGCATTAATAAGAATCCTATTACTTTCACGTTTCAGAAATATACGAGTTGTTTCTAAAGGATATCTAGTAGATTCAATATATTCAAGTTCAGATAGCTCAAGTTCAATTAAAATTTGTGCGAATGAAACTTCACGTGGGGTTTTGATCAGTTTATCAAGATAATCGGTAAATTTCTAAAAATTTAATTTTACCCTTTCATTTCGTTCATCCGACAGAAGTTAAGTTTAAATTTTCGTTTCTGGTATTGACCACCAAGGATAATGGAAACGAAATTTTTTTAAATTCTTAGAACCTTTGTAGCATGTAAAGGTATGTTTATGAAATTGATAGTTCATTACATAAGCTTTATTACGATCTAATCGATATGTAATAAATTTGTCGATTCATTCAACGCAATCTTTCAAGGAATTACTATCTTCAGAGTGATATGTAGGAGCGCCGTTTAACCAAAACAACATGTGACGATGTAATGTCCCTTTTTGTTGAACTTCATCTTTTTGAACATAATCTTCAACGTAATTAGCCTTAAAGGGGCCAGGTATCTTTTGAAGACAGTTCAGTATATTATTAAAATGACGATTAATATATCGTGCACACGTGTCTGGATTATTGCGTATTAAATGAAGTTTTTCATTACATTCAAGATCAAGTGCATTCTGCAAACTAATATTTTTATAATATTGCTTTTCATAGAGTTGTTGCAATATGTAAGGGTCATTTTTTAATACAATAGAGAATAAAACAAATAAAGTTGCTGGACCAATTTGTACAATTTTAGCAATCAAGAACTTTTTTTTATCTTCCAAACAAGCTGGAGAGCCAACAATTGGCTTCAAAAATTCATAAGCTTCATCTATGTTAATAAGTTCATCAACTACTTTTTGTTTTAAAACGTCTTCAGCTGTTCAATATTCGTTCTTACAACCTCGACGAGAAACAAAGCTCATTGAGTCTCTTGTACGTTTTTGTACTGTCATTTTACCAAGTAAGAGAATAAACGTTGGATCAATCCGGCAACGTGGAGCTTTGAGGGTAAGCCATAATTTGTGCCTTTCATTAGTAGTGAGTATTTTTGCTTCATCGAAAGGTTCACCTCCTAGAATTGGTGGAAAACAAAAAATTTTATAGTAAGGAATACTGTACAGTGGTACTGGTTTCTTGTTTTCGCCAGGCGCAATAATTCGAGTTGATTCGGCTGCTTCACGATTTTGATCAATAATTAAAACATTATCTCTGTCAAAGTCTCCACTGGTATCCATGTCTTCAAAATCGTCGTCATCATCATTAAATTTTGTAAATAATTCATTTTAAGACTGCAAAAGATATTCTTTATCCTTTTCATCAACTATGAAAGGAAATTCTTTTTGGGTAAACTGAGTAAAAAACTCATCATTTTGTCGAATACCATATTGCTTATACAATTTCGAAATTGATAAAAAATTCATCGATTTTTTTATGTCTTTGACAACTACATTTTCAGCCATATAATTAGTTTTATCTTCTTTTTTACGTTCAAGAATTTTTTGAATCACTTGGGCTTCTTTAAGATATCGAGGCAAACACTTCATCATTTCTCCAACATCAACTTCAATATTTACAATACTTTCTCTGATAGATAGTTGTGAGTTGACAGTAAACTATTGAAGGGGAATAATTTGCATGAAAGGTCACCAAGGTGAAACCAATCTAGCTCCAAGAGGACTCAAACGCTTTAAACAATCAGAAATTTCTATAAACGAAAGATTTTTTGTGGCAGCTATTTTTGAAATCTTACCCAGTCTTGAGTTATTCCAACACTGGTCACAAATAAACTCCGATCCTTTGAAATAATACGTATCAGAGTCCATATTATTTTCGGTAATGAGTTTTCGCTTATAGTTTTTTTGTTTAGTTATACCATCATATAACTTACGCAAACAAGTACAAACTTCGGGGGTTTGACATTATTTAGCCAAAACTTTTTTATATAACAATGCAGTTTTATCACCACTTTTCGCTGTGTTTGTGATTTGTGCTAAATATGTGTTGGAAAACTTGTTCAATTCGTTCATTCGCCTTTTACGTTCTTCTTTTTTTTTAAGTTGTTGCTTCTTAGGACCCGAATCTGGATCCAGTTGAGTATTTTTCATTGGTTCTTCATTGCTATCATTATATAATTTACGTCTTAAATAATGGTCAGGTACTTTTTGAGAGTATTTATATGTGTCAGATTGTTTAGAACAATAAGTATGATTATTATAAAAGTCGGGAATTTGAGTTTGTTCATTTTCTGTAGTTAAATGCTCATCATGATTACAACATGAAGTCACATGTCCATTTTTGGCGTCGTTTTCTGGGTTGCTTATCTTACTTAAATCTTTGGATTTTTTTCGTAGCCTCTGAATTTCTATATCTACTAACTTTTTATTTTGTTCTCTTAATTTTTTTGTCAATTCATATTGTAGCGGTCGTCGACTTTTCAAAGAACATTTATTTATTTTTCGGCATTATTACTAAAACTAAATTAAAATATCAACTATGAGAAGAAAAATTTTGTTACTCGAACATACAAGATTGAATTTATAATATTTGATAATTAATAATAATATGGCACCAAGCCACTAAAAGCAGACTAAATTATTCAATGTTGTCGCAAGAGTCGGGCTCGATCTATAATTTTGAAATCGCAGAATGCACACGAGATGGAGGAATTCAAGTAGCGAAAGACAGGCTATATCTACAAATTTTGAGTCACGATACATAGATTTAATCTATAACAAGGATCAATCATTAATTTGTAAATAACAACTTACAAAGAAAATCAATAAAAATCTGAATAAATTTATTTGTTTGATGTTTTTTTATTGCATTCGAAAATAGTCAACAATGTTTATATTAATTACATAACAAATTTATTTAGAATGTTTAATTTCATATGTTCATAAATACAATAAATTACATTTGACGATTTCAATATGTAAATTTAACTGCTTCCTTGTAGCAAATGAGGTAATCATAGATTCTGAAATCAAAATAGTAAAATTTTTCGAATTTAATGCAAATTAATCGTCGGTTTGACACAAAATTTTTACTCCAAGAAATTTTTCAAAATATTATAAAAAATATAAATGTGATTTTTATTTCGACTGCTTTTTACAAGCAAAATAAGAGAGCTGACTGCTGATCATAAGCAGATTATGTAAACAATGCTATACCAGCAGAATAAGAAAATTGACTGCTGATTGAAAGCAGATAATGTAAGATTCCAATTATCTACAACAAAAGTACCTAAAAAAAAAAAAAATCAAATTAATGAGTTATTTTGGAGGGATGTCGATTTACCAGTTCCCGAGGACACAGATGTATTGATGATTCAGATCCCGATGATACAGATCCTCAATATTCAAATTCAGTTTATACAGATACAGAAAACCTATCACCCAAATCCCGATGACACAGATTGTCAAATAATACAAATCCCAATAACACAGATATCATTTCTTGCTTACCGACAATAGGTTGTGGGAAAAACACAAGTGCTGCGAAGTTCCAGTAGATGGAGCAAAAAGAAAATAATAATGTCGATTTTTCAAATATTTTATTAGAAGTCAGTGTGCTAAGTAAATAATAACCTTATTTTAAGAAAGAATGTTAAATAATTATTATTGTCAATAAATAGTGATAATTATTATAATTACTTATTCTATAAATACTTATTATAGTTATATTTATCATAAGTAAGTAAATTGATTATTATCAGAAATATATATTGTGACATTTGAGATTGTCCGGTCCTCGCTGAATCCCACGCGTTAACGAAATTTTAGTCAAGAATTTCTATTTTTATTTCTAAATTTGACTACTAGCAATAATTAGGCACCTGCGAGGCGCACAGGAGTGATGGGAAGTAAGGTAGAGTAACGCGGCTAGTAACAGGCTTCCAACAACGATCCCGAAGATTCTGGTAGGTGGAGATTATATATTGTTAAGTTAGTAAATTAAGGATTAGTTATTAAGGAACTTGACAGGCTTTCACTCACCACACCGGAATAGGACCACGTTCAGCACGAGAGACAACTGCGACCCATCAAGGAATACCCGCAGGTTGGGAGCCAGTAGCACATCAGTGACGACGGTCAGTTTTAAGCCTCATATTTTGTTTAAAAATTCAAACGCGACTGCACACGCGCCATCGATCCGAGCCATGAACTCGAGGGTTCATTGTCGAACAAATTATGGTTTGGCTGGCGCCATCTCTGGGAGAGCTGTGGAACTGGACAACAGAGTAGGGAGTCGAGAGGGAGATCCACGAGGACTGTTGTGGTGCAGCCATCTTTGCTGGATGCCTGTTGCCGCGAGCACGTGTGTTTTGATACGAAAGTAGCCGCTGATTGCATCATCCAAAAAAAATTACATTATTTTGTTGCTTAACAAGTAAAACGATATCAATTAAATAAATTGTTATTTTGTGTGCTGCGAAGACAATATCAATCTCGTGTCGAGAAACACTTCCGATTTGTCTTAAGTGCCGCGACGGCAATTGAAAAAATTACTTATTCTGCCACCTTGAACCGCGTGTGCCTCGTGTTAACTACGGAACGCCAGTCAGTTGCAGTGGATTGGTGGTCGTTGGAATTCTACGGCTGAGGACTCTCCGAGAGCTGGACAAAACCATCTTCACGTTGGAGAACACGAGAGGGTGAGTGGAAGCTTGCATTGCGCTCATCGGTTACCTCAATACCCGGTAGTTGTACTTATTGTTTTTGTGGTGTTTATCATTATTATAATTATATTTTTTTTTAATTTATTAGTAATTATATTGTTCATCATAATTATAATTATATTGTTGGTTGTTTAACTACTCTGAGGAGTAAGCTGTTAAGCCAGAGTCCTCGAGTATCGCGCGGTCGTCACGAGAGAGCAAAAATAATTTTAGTTGTTTATATCTTTTAGTTATTATTATTATTATCCGCGAGTATCAGATTTACATAATTTCTCGTAATAAACTCGCAAAAAATTAACATTTGTTTTGGTTGGTGTGCCACTACTGCGGGTATTTGCCACGATTATCAAAATTTAAATTTAATTTTAATACGTTTTATTTTTTTTAGTTATTATTATTATTATCCGCGAGTATCAGATATACATTTATTTTCGTAATAAATTCGCAGAAAATTAACATTTGTTTTGGGTTGGTGTGCCGCTACTGCGGGTATTTGCCGCGATTATGAAAATTTAACTTTATTATTGCCGTCAATTCGCAAATAAATTTACTTGAGTTTTTTTTTGTTAGTGTGTGCCGAGACTGCTGGCACTTGCTGCGGGTTTGTTTTATTAATTACCGTCATTATTGTTGAGTAAACCCTGCAACAATATTATTCATTTCCAATCCTGCATCATTACAATGATTTGAGTGGCGTATGCATTATAATTAGTTATTAGGGTTAGATAGCGATCAAATAATTCTAGTATTTTGTTTTTTTTTTATTCGCGATGTCCACTAAGCTCATGCGTTGGACTAAATAATTACTTTGTTTTTATTAGGTCTATCACCGACAAAGTAATCCCATAACTAATTTTCTTTTGTTATTAAATGTTATTTCAGAGCATCGTATCATAGTATGATTATTTAAGTTTATTTGTGTGAGGGTAATGACCGATCACTTCGTGAGTCTGTGATAAGTCCCTTTTGTAAGAGTGCCAGAGTACTGACTGACCGGAGTACCGCGAAGCATCGTAAGCCGTTCGCTAGGCTGAGTGTGACAACGCGAGCAAGTTAGCAAGTGTACTGACGAGATTGGCGCATTGTTTGTTAAATACAATTTAAACTAAGATTGAGTGGTAACTTCGGGGCTTCATTCATTTATTATTTGCGTCATTCCTTATTATTTTTTCGTATACCAAGCACCTGATCCAACTCCTCCCGCCATCCAGAAATCTCGTTTTCCCTAAACCCTCAATACTAGCAGATTTCCGCGTCGCGAGTTTGGTAATTCTCTCGAAAAATTACCTGGCGTCTAACGGTGAACCGTTGGTGAGCTAAAAATTCAATTGTGCCGAGAATTCTCGCTGGTTAGATTCCCAGCCGGGAATATCCCGTGACAATATGTAACAGATATATTATCATTATGAAAAAATGAATTTAACAAATTATTATCGAATAATTTTATAAAAATGTTGATGATTCAATTTTATTAAATAATTTAACACTATTATCAATATTTTAACTTTATTCAAAATTAATTTCATTTTTTTACAGAACACATAGTCAATCTAATATGGGAAAATGAACAAAAATGTATGTAATTAATAACGACATCATAACCAAGTTATTACTAAAACAATAGATGAAAAAAAATTATTTTAATTAGGTTAATGAGGAAACTATCATCCATTAACAAAGAGGTATAGTATAACTAACATTGTAATGATATATGTAATGTTATATATATATTTATAAATTGCATTTTTTGGTTTTTATCATTTACAATTTTTTTTATTTTTTCTTTGAGTAGGAAGCCATGAGTTTATTTTATTTTGATTTATAAACTCTTTTGACTTAGTCCCAATGTACTTCAAATCGGTAACATTTCCCATTTTTATTGTTGCTATTTTTTTTTTTCTTCAGTGATATTTGTTGTAATTGGTTGTAAGGATATATTTTTATTGTGGATATTTTTTGAAATGGAATTTTCTTTGTCTCTAGGAAGAATTTGCATTGGTACCAAGAATGGCTCACTGGAGTCCAATTTCTTTAGAATAACAAATTGTTGGTTTTTTTCACCCGTCAATTCCAATTTTTTTATTAGTACTTTTATATTGTTTTTATTCTCTACTATTAAAAATTTTCGTTTTTTTTGTATTGCTGTTCGTTCTGTTGCAACTGTTGTTGTTTTTATATCTGATTTTTTCGTAGCTGTTGTCGTCTTTGCTGTTACTGTTGTTGTTGTTTTAGTTGTTGTAATTGTTGTTGAGGGTGGTGGTTTATGGATTTTAAAGTCATTTGTCAAATTACAATAATTATTCGTAGCTGAAGATGTCACTGTTGATGGTAATAATGATTGTCAAGTTGTAAGTCTGTTTGGTTTTTGCGTATCTGTGGTAGATGTATATGAAAGAGATTGGCAAAGAGATGAAGAACAAATACCTCCATTCTGAGATATTTTTGTCATCTATTCAAAGCTATTAATATTCATTTTTTATTTTTTTGATCAATATCTACAACCGTATTCAAAGCTTTCATGGTATTACTACTAGAGCAGATTTTACCAATTTGACTTATTTCATTTTTTGATTTTTCATAAATAGGTCGTCTCAGTGATAGCTGAGGGTTGCATGACTTTGGTAGAATGCAATCCTGTACAATTTCAATAGAGTCTCTTATTTCTTGCAAGTAAATTTCATTTCTATCAACGATATTATCTCGATCAATAATGTCCAATAAAGATGGATCAGCAGTAATTTCATTATTATAATTAGTAAGTGTTGGATCACTCAGTACCAGGATTTTAACTGTCTCCAAGATTTCTTTGAAACTCTTGGGGAACGACTTCAAAAAGTCTTTAACAGATATTTTATAATGAACTAATCGATCTTGCAAATTTTTTATGTGATAAATTCTATCTAACGTACTTTTAAGAGTAGATCTTTAAGGTTTTTCATTATTCAGTACTCTTAAAGTATTAAGTTCTTCATTGGATAGAATTTTTTCTATTCCGTCTAAAAAAGTGACGTATCCTCTTCTAAAAAGTTGATGACCGGATGTCGTATCGTTTTACGTCACTTCTGTGACTATTTTATTCGGTTTGTCATTGGCTCATTTTCATATCAAATGTCGGTTTCATATTATTATTATTATATCCTCTTCTAAAAAGTTGATGACCGGATGTCGTATCGTTTTACGTCACTTCTGTGACTATTTTATTCGGTTTGTCATTGGTTCATTTTCATATCAAATGTCGGTTTCATATTATTATTATTATTATATATATGTAAAATGGTCGAACTGGCGGTTCCTCTTCTAAAAAGTTGATGACCGGATGTCGTATCGTTTTACGTCACTTCTGTGACTATTTTATTCGGTTTGTCATTGGTTCATTTTCATATCAAATGTCGGTTTCATATTATTATTATTATATATATGTAAAATGGTCGAACTGGCGGTTTTTTTTTAATTTTTATTTTAAAAATATTAATATATAGTTTTTAATTTTTTAACTTCCCGCTTAGAAAATCGATGATTTTCAAAAATTTCGGGAAGTTATTGTTTTCACCCCGATTTTCGAAAATCGAGTTTTCATCAGATGTCGACGTTTTGAGGTCCTAGGAAGCTATTCTGACTATTTTTAGAATGATGTCCGAGTGTCTGTATGTATGTATGTGTGTGTGTGTGTGTGTGTGTGTGTGTGTGTGTGTGTGTGTGTGTGCGCGTGTGTGTGTGTGTGTGTGTATGTATGTGTGTGAATGGCCTATAACTTTTTAACTAATGAATCGATTTGGATGTTTAAGGCGGCGATTGAAAGAGCTTGTTGGCCGTCAACTTTCCTGAAATTTTCAGATCATTTGATCACGTAGACTCGAAAATATTGGCGAATTACGAAAAAAAAAAAATTTTTTTCTTTAGTTTTTTATTGATTTCTCAGAAATGAATTAAACGATCGATTTCAAAATCTAATCAGCTTTAAAGCTCAATAAAACGCGTCGAATGCCGCCTTAACCATCTCAATCGGTTAATTTGTTCGAGAGATATCGTTGGAGAAAGAAATGGTAAAAAACGGTTTTTTTCAAATATCTTCAAGACGGCTGAATCGATCGCTTTCAAATTCTCGTCAGCTCTAGAATTCAATAAACCGCGCCAATTGCCACCTCAAACGTCAAAATCGGTTAATTAGTTCAAAAGATATCAGCGTTGAAAAGTTACAAAAATAACATTTTATGTTATTTCTTCCAGATAAATCAAAATGTACTGTCCTAAAATGTGTCTAAAACCTTACAAACTTTTTCTCTTTATGGTCTCTTTTGATTATCATATAATGCCATCTAACTTGTTCTTTAGTTTAAACCATATTATCAACGAAAAAATTGAAAAAACACAGTTTTTAATGAATTTCTCGGATATTTTATATATTATTGCTCTGACCTAAGCCAAAACTCATTGAAATCTTGATTTTAATCACTGACATTGATTTCTGCATCAACATATTTATTTTATTTAACATAATCGAGCATTAAAATTTAAAAACCGCTTGCTCATTATTGATTTTCGATTCTTAAACTTTTAAACTTTAGCATAAAGCGTAACTTGTTAGAATTTGAAAAGCAATCGCATGCAATAAGATTTTCGAGCTCGAAAAACTCAAAAATATAGTCACATTAATATTTTCGATTTCCTTGAGCTCGAAAACAGCGGGAAGTTTTGGGGCTGGCCCGCAGGGTCAACCGACAGACCGATTTTTTTTATTGTGATTATTGTTAATTTCTGTTGTTTAATATTTTTAGATAATTTTTTATGATATTTTCAATCATTTAATTTAACATTTAGTCATTTATTTAATTTAATTTATATTTAATTTAATATAAATATATGTGGTTACGTATATAAAAAATATTTATCGACCTATCGATATTTAGAGAATCGATTGAATTGTGTTTAGTCATATAAAAGCCAGATGGCGCGAGTGATCTGTTTGGCTTTACATATAACTGCATTATTACTCTGAAACGTCTGTTCAACTATACTTTTCGATACTTTATATCTGTATAATTTGAAGGCAAATAATATTCACCTAATTGCAAATAATATTTTTTGGTAAATAGCGAGACTAACAGGATAAATTGTATAATCTGTGCAGTGATAGTGGGTTAACTTTGTTTTATGCAAAAATTATCTATAAAAAATATCTCGCTATATATACGTGTGTCGTTTCATTGAAAATTTCATTGTTCCTGTGTATGTGAATATAAGGTTATGTAAGTATTATTATTCAGTATAAATTTATTTATTTTTATCTAAAACTGTAGTTCGCTGACATTTGATCATTTTTTTGGATTTGTTCATTATATAGTTCATTCATTAAAAAAGTATTTTTAAAAATTTGCACTAAATAGTTTTATAAAATTATTATTATATGTGGAATTCTTTTATGATTTAATTTTCCAAGAATTTATAAAAGTTGTTAGATGTCTGTTATAACTTTATTTTTATTTTTTATTTTTTTTTATTTCTATAACAAAATTTGAGTTTTTCAAAATTTAATATATAATGCTTGATGAAAAAAAATTTCAATTTACTTATTTATTAATTCATAATTGATTGTAATAATTTAATAGAATATTCTGAAAAAAGATGTTTTTCTAAAAAAAAAAAAAAAACGAAAAAAAGAAAAACGAAAAAAAGAAAAAAAAGAAATTTATTTATGACTAATTATATTTTCTTATCTGTTTCAGCTATGCCAGTTCAAATTTGCAGAACTTGACGAGATGTTTAAATGCGACAATTAAGAGATAAAGATAATAAGAGAATAATTAAATAAAATAAGAGAAATAAATAAAATAAGAGAACAAAAAAGAGAAAATAAGGGAACAAAAGATTACGAGAATTTTATATTGACAAACACATGAGAAAATTCCTTAATATAGGAAATAAATTTTTTTAATTAAAAAGAGTAAATAAAAAAAGTTATAATAATCAAAGAGTTCACTGTCTTGAAATCAAATTTTTCACTTATAATTATGTTGTGTGCTGTAAAATTGTGTTTTTTAAAATAATAAATATTATATTTAAATAACAGTCGATTTATTGACGATACTATTAGAAGTTCATTGATTTCTTTTCTATAGATTCAATTTATTAAAATAAAGTTGTGTATTAAAAATTTTATTGTATTATCGAAAATTAATAAATTTTATTTTATTTAAAAAATTTTTATCACATTCATTCTTTAGATAACCCTTCCGTTTTTCGGACTTCGTATTTTAAGTAGTATTACATATATACTCAATAGAAAAAAAGTTAGTTATTAATTGTTTTGATTAATGTCTCTGTTTCTTTAACATTTATAATTTCTAATCTAAGTTGTTATTATTATTATTATTATTATTATTATTATTATTATTATTATTATTATTATTATTATTATTATTATTATTATTATTATTATTATTATTATTATTATTATTATTATTATTATTATTATTATTATTATTATTATTATTATTATTATTATTACTATTGTTATTATTATTATTACATAATATTAAGTTGTAAAAAATGGGAAGACGAAAAATTATTCGTACTGCTGAAGAAGAAGAAGAGCATAAACGTTCACAACGTTCCAAAAGAGCTAAATATATTAGAAATCTCAGACAACAGAAAAATTTAAACAATTCTGATAATGGTTCTACTGTTTCCTATCGAAATTTTTCTGATATTCAAAATTCAAGTCGTGAAAATGTAGACACTTTTATAAATGATGATATCAATTTTTCTCGATCGTCGCAATCATTTTCTGACAACTCCAACAGAATTATAAATGACTCTACTAATAATTCTTTTTCAACCAATAATATTTTTACAAACAGCAGTACCATTACCAGTGAACGTGTACCTTCTTATCTGCAAGAAGATGTTAGTTTAGAAGTACCTAATCTTCAAAATAGTGATTCGATTTTAGAGCATTATATCGGTAAATTAGATGTTTTGTGTACTCATTGTAATGCAAGACATTTTGCTGCTGAAAAAGTATCTAATAAAGGCACGTCATTTAACGATTGCTGTAGCCATGGAAAAGTTGTTTTAGATCCTTTACCAAAGTTTCCAAATGATCTTCGTTCTTTATTTGATTATTCTCATCCAAAATCGAAACACTTCCATAACAGAATACGTGTTTACAATTCTTCGTTTTCTTTTGCATCATTTAACGCAAATTTAATAAATTTTCAAAATAGTCGATCAGGGCCATATTGTTTTAAAATTCAAGGGCAAGTCTATTATCAGATTAATACAAGTCTTTACCCCGAAGTAAATGATATTCCACGATTTGGTCAATTATTTATAGTAGATTCTAATGAGGCAAATGAAAATCGCTTAGTAAATCATTCAAATCTCGATAGTAGTATTTTAAGTATAATTGATATTGTAATGCGTAGATATAATATGTTCGCTAACTCTTATCAAATGATGCATGAAGAAATAAAAAGACAAGAAATAATGGCGTTACAAAATAATCAAAATATTCCAGAAATGCAATTATTGTTCTCATTGAAACCTGGAATGGATCGTAGAAGATATAATTTGCAACAGGTTAATGAAGTTGCAGCTATTTTTACTACTACTGCTAATGGAGAAATTCCAGAATCCTATGTCAGTATTCGAAATCGACGCACAAGACAATTACAACAAGTTAGCACAATGGATCCTAATGTGGAACCGTGGATTTATCCTTTGTTTTATCCTTTTGGTTCACCAGGCTGGCACAGTAAAATTATGCAGGCTGATAATTCTAATAAGCGTGTCAGTCGATCAGCATATGTTAAATATCGAATAAGCATTCGAGATGATTTTAATGCGTTTTTAAATGGTGGTCGATTATTCCAGCAATGGTTAGTAGATAATTATGTAAAAATTGAGAAAGATCGAATAACGTACTGTAAAGAACACCAAAATCAATTACGTGTTGATACTTATCAAGGACTTCATGATCATTTACAAAATAGAGTCAATGATTGTCATACTCGAATAGGTAAAATCATAATTTTGCCATCAACGTTTACTGGGTCACCAAGAAACATGTTACAAAATTATCAAGATGCTATGGCTATTGTCAGAAAATATGGTAAACCTGATTTATTTATCACTTTAACGAGTAATCCTAATTGGAAAGAAATAACAGAAAATTTACTTGAAGGTCAAAGTGCATCTGACAGACCTGATTTATGTGCAAGAGTTTTTAATTTAAAAAAAAACCATTTAATCGATTTAATTGTCAAGAAGAAATTTTTTGGAGAAACTTCAGCGCATGTTGATGTAATTGAATTCCAAAAAAGAGGTTTACCTTATATTCATTTATTAGTGTCATTAAAGCCAAATTTTAAAATGTCAACTGCTGAGATAGTTGACAGGTATGTTAGTGCTGAAATTCCAGATCCAACTAAAGAACCTGTCCTACATAAAATTGTTATGAAGAATATGATTCATGGACCATGCGGAAGTTGGTGTTTAGTGGATGGTAAATGTTCCAAACATTTTCCAAGATCATTTCAAGAAGAAACAATAGTAGGAGAAGATGGTTATCCTACGTATCGTCGAAAAAATACTGGCATGTCGTACAATAGACCTAATGGATATGTAGTCGATAATAGACATGTTGTGCCGTATAATCGAAGGTTATTAGAAATATTCAATTGCCATATCAATGTAGAAGTTGTTTCAAGTGTTAAATCTGTAAAATATTTATTTAAATATATTCATAAAGGTCACGATTGTGCAGCAGTAACTGTTGGTGAAGTACCATCAGAGCAATCAATTATTAATCATAATGAAATTGAAAATTACATCGAAGCTCGATACGTAAGTCCAGTTGAAGCTACATGGCGAATTCTTGGAAAAAATTTACAAGATAAAAGTCATTCTATTGTTCGGTTGCCTGTGCATCTACCAAATCAACAAAGTATTACCATTAATAATGAGATGAGTGAAGAAGAAATAAGTAATTTGTTATTAGTTAAAACGACTATGTTAACGGCATATTTTGAATTAAATCGACATGATGAGGAAGCTAGACGATTTATATATCCAGATATCCCATCGTATTATACCTTAAAAAAACAGAAACAAGATAGTGTAACTATTGTTAATTGGGAACAGAGAAAATCTCATTTTAATTCTATAGGAAGAATGTATTCTGTAAGTCCCACTCACATTGAACTATTTAACCTTCGATTATTGTTATTAACCGTTAGAGGTGCTACAAGTTTTGAAAATCTTAGGACAGTTGATGGTATTTTAAGATCATCTTTTACCGAAGCTTGCATAGCATTAGGATCAATTGAAAACGATGACGAGTGGCGGCGAGCTATGCAAGAAGCAGAAGTATGGATGATGCCTCAGAGTTTACGCAGATTATATGTTCGTATTTTAATTTATTGTAAACCTCAACAACCTAAAATATTATGGGATGATTTTAAAGTAGCTATGTCTGAAGATTTTACCCGAAATTTTGGTTTATCTCAAGGTATTCGAAAAGCCTATTCACAAATTGGCTCAATGCTCTATGCTGAAGGTTTTAGTTTTAAAGATTTTGAAATGGATTCGGTAGAAATAAATGAATTAAATAACGAAGATACAGTTTCAGATAACGTGAATGAAATTGGCTTACAGCAATATGAAAAATTGAATGAAAAACAAAAAGAAGTCGTTGATGCTGTACTCAATTTAGCTAATCATCGTGATCTAAATTCGAATCAAGATTATTGCTTTTATATTGATGGACCCGGAGGTTCCGGAAAATCATTCATATATACTACTCTATGGTATTTATTGCGAAATGCAGGAAAAAAAGTTCAAATGATGGCTTATACAGGGATAGCAGCTACATTATTGCCAAATGGTCGAACTGTTCATAAAACTCTCGGGTTACCTGTTCCCATACTTATTAATTCTACATCGAATTTCAAAATGCAATGTAAAGAAGCTAAGTTGCTATTAGAAACTGATGTTTTCATTTGGGATGAAGCTCCAATGGCTCCTCGATATGCATTAGAAGTTATGGATCGATTATTACGGGATATAACAAATAAGAATATGCCATTCGGTAACAAAATCGTTATTCTCGGTGGTGATTTTCGACAACTATTGCCAATTCAACAATTTAGTACCCGTTCTGAATTAATTAATCTTTCTATTAAATTTAGTCCATTATGGAAATATTTTAAAACAATATCTTTGACTCATAATATGCGAGCATTAGATGACGAAACTACATTCTCACAATTTTTACTTGATATTGGTAATGGTAGTATGAATGATCAGGACGATAATGTTGAAATACCACCGTGTTATATAGCTTCTTCTAATATCGATATTGTTGACGATATTTATGGTAATTTATTTAAAAAAAATGAATTTAATCAAGCTGCAAATTGTGCTATATTATCAGCTCGAAATGTCGATGTTGATGAAATAAATCGAAAAGTAGTAGAATTATTGGATCCAATGACTGAGAAAATTTACACAAGTGTAGATAGTTCTCAAAATTGTGACGATAATGGTGCTATGAGTGAAGCTTTATTACCAGAATATTTAAACAGCCTTTCTCCATCTAATCTTCCACCTCATGAGTTAAGTATACGAGTCAATTCTGTCGTAATGTTAATAAGAAATCTTAGCATTCACGAAGGTTTGTGTAATGGTACTCGATTACAAATTTTAGAGCTTGGAAATAATTTACTTCGCTGTAAAATTATATCTGGAGATAAAGCAGGTGAAATTGTATTTTTAAATCGAATCACTCTATATTGTGAGAATGTTTATCCATTCACGTTTAAGAGACGTCAATTTCCAATCAAATTGGCTTTCGCTATGACAATTAATAAAGCTCAAGGACAAACCTTTGAACAAATAGGAGTTAATTTACGAAGAGATGTTTTTAGTCACGGGCATTTGTATGTAGCATTTTCAAGAGTTAAGTCTCGAGACTCTTTAAAAATATGTCTTGGTAATCAAAGATTGAACTTTAAAGTGAAAAACTATGTTTTTAAAGAATTATATGCTTAGATTATCGAGAAAATTTAATTACTCATGAAATTTTTGGTTTTGAAAATTAATAATAATTTCTTTCACAATAGATGCATCATCATAACTATAAAATCATTGTCGAAAGTATTACTTTTTTTATACATTTGGTAAATTAGTTTTTAATAAAATAATAACAAATTTTTAATCACACTATGAATTAAATACCCAACTATTAAATAGTGTAAAATCCACATGAGCATGCTTCAAGCACTCCTACATACACGAAAATTATTTCAATTTGTATTTCAGTTGTATATATCAATCTATTATCGAAAACCGTGCTATTATGTATCATTCTCCGAAAATTTTTCTAAAAAATTATGCCCTGTTTAAAAATATTGAATGAAAAGAATTAAAAATAATGCAATTCGAATTCTTTTCAATAATTTCAATTCTTTTGTTTGTATATATAGATATATAGTTTGCATGGAGTGACCGCTTCTTAATTCTTTTCAATCAGTATTTTTAACCAGGGTACTTTGTTGAAAAAAATAAAAAAAAATTCTACATAGCTGAGCAATCCACAAAGTATAGTATGAACTGTTTTGGATGTTTTTTTCTTTTTTTTATTTAGACCGTATTATTAAAATAATTTTTTTTTACAATTGTGACATAATATTGTATCACGATGCTTATTATAAATTGTACAGAAGTTTTTATTGGGATAGCGACTTTTAAACACCAGTAGTGCTATGTCTTCGCGCATCGCGCTTAAGACATACATTGTTAATCCTAAAAATGAAAATTGAACGGTAAATTCATTATAATTTATTTAAATAAATGCTATTATTGTATAGTAAAATTATAGATATTATCCATCGATTTTATTTTTAAGTTGTATAATTATTACGTTATGAATTATTTCCGTATTAAAACAACGGACCCTTGAATTGCACAACATGTTTCTTTTATGATTTTTCAGTACTCTCTTATTTATATAATAGTTACTTGACACTCAACTATTATATAGCTTGGTTATTAATTTAGATTTTCTTTTAAAAATAAAACTATAATTTTTAATCAAACGATTTAAAACAGTTTGTATGAAAATAAGTGAGTACCTTCAATATTTCTAATTTAAGTAGCTTTTTATACTGGAATTATCACGTATCTATATTTTTAGAAATTCAAATTGCGCGCTATAATTTTGACCAATAAGAAATTGGGGACCACATTTTCGATATCTCGATACTGAATAATTTTATACTATTCATCAATTCTAATATTCAGGATATACTATTCCAGTATTTAAATTTAAACACTCTATTTACTATAATATTTACTATGATGACCTTTAGGTCCAGTTTTTCAACCCGAGATAAAATTTTATCCGATGCTAATATATATGCGATTATAATGATCATTTTTAAAAATTTAACTTTTTCAAGTTGGTATAATTACTTTTTCTTTTTACTAAGTTACTGCTATAGTGACTATACCGTACAGTATCATAGATATATAGGTGTATAGTCACCATAGCTAAGATCGAAGCGTCACTTTCTCTTTCATCACACTTGATCAGACGGCACGTGCAATTTCATCATCCTTCTTTTTACTTAAAAATTATAAATTATAATTAATCTTTTAAAATCAAGCAGGATTTTACACATTATTATCACAAGTAAGTATAATTTTTATAAATTCACTATTTTTAAAATATATTTATTATTATTTTTCTTTGACTAACAATTTTTCTTTTATTAAAATATTTTATGAAATTTTGTAACTCTGCTGTTCTTATTTATATCTATTAAATACATTTATACCTGTAATTGTTTTTTTATGAACTTTCAGTGTCAGAATCGGATAAAATTGCGGAAGAAAAATCTACGCTTGATAATGAAAATGATGAGGGGTTAACCTATTCAGACTTTAAAGGTTTAACTGCGTATGACTCAACATGGTAAGTTATATATTAATTAATTAATTATTAACATATTGAAATCGGCATCTATTATTAAATAGAAATACATTTGTTGGTTTTTCTGTTTTTCAGTGAATTAATTGCGTATGTTGAGGGTATTGACGGCCCTAAAATAGTGGGTGCAAATAAATTGATGGTTTTTAAAGTATTTCTCGCTAACGATAGTGGTGAGAAATTACAGATGATATCCTGGAATAATGAAGTGCGTGTGATTGAGCCCAAAATATCTGTCAATAATATTTTGCATATTGATGGAGCTTATGTAAAGCCAAGTCAAAGAGGTAAATATAATAGTGGTACTGAGGATTATGAACTTGTAGTTCAATCCAATACCAAAATTAATGTTCTTGGACGTCGAGAAACAAAGGAAGAAGAAAAGAAAATTGAAGTTAAGGAAAATGTTCTACCGTTATCAACTTTTCAAGATCTCCGATCTTTATCATCTCAAGATGTTCGCATCCAAGGGTATTTAAAATCGGAAATAGGTTTATTGAAAACGAAAGAAGGACGGAACGACAGTTTGGTAGGCTCTATTACTGACGGTAATTATAAGCTTGAAATTAGGCTGCCAGGAGTGACTGAAACTTTAGAATTGGCGAAGTGCAGTCATATTGAAGTTACTGGTCTTCTTCAATCATTCGCCAATCCCTTACATATTTTAGTAAGACATCCAGATGACATTAAACTCGTAGATGACGTTAAAATGTCATTTGTAAAAATGGTGAAAGTCACTAAACCGTTGACAAAGGTATCATCTACACCGTCTAAGTAAGAGTAAGTATTCAGTGTACTCATTAATTTAATTATTCATTAAATGTTAATATTTATAAAATATTTATTCAATACTTCATAAGTTATGTATTAACTAATGGGTTTTTAAATTAAAAAGTATCTGGTCTACTGGATAGACAGCCATAATTGATACTATTTCTATGAGTCATTTTAAAACAAGATAAAAATCTGATATAAATATAAAAATGATTGAATGAAAGTTTGTCACTCAAAAAGGTAAAGCGAAATTATGTCGTAATAATTTAAAAAAAAAATTCAAAATTTTTTTTAACTTATAATGTTTTCATTTAAAAAAAATATTACTCAAAGATTAATTTTATAATTTCAAACATTTTTGTCTAAATTAGAATATTATTTAAATTTAATTTAATTTTAAAATAAGGATTTAATTAAAAAAAAAAAAAGAAACAATTATGTGTTCGTTTCAATATTAATAATGTAATAAATATAAAAATTATTGCATGAAAGTTTATGTCACTCAAAAAGGTAAAGTGACATTATGTCGTAATAATTTAAAAAAAAAATTCAAAATTTTTTTTAACTTATAATGTTTTCATTTAAAAAAAATATTACTCAAAGATTATTTTTATGATTTCAAACATTTTTTTCTAAATTAGAATATTATTTAAATTTAATTTAATTTTAAAATAAGGATTTAATTAAAAAAAAAAAAAGAAACAATTATGTGTTCGTTTAAATATTAATAATGTAATAAATATAAAAATTATTGCATGAAAGTTTATGTCACTCAAAAAGGTAAAGTGACATTATGTCGTAATAATTTAAAAAAAAATGAACAAAAAAATTCAAAATTTTGTTTAATTTATTGTTTTCATTAAAAAAAATATTAATCAAAAATTATTTTTATGATTTAAAACATTTTTTCTAAATTAGAATACTATTTAAATTTCAAATAAGAATTTAATTAAAAAAAAAAGTAAAACAATTATGTGTTCGTTTAAATATTAAGTGTTAATTTAAATATTAATAATGTAAAATTTGGAGTACGTCTTACTTAATACCTCTCCAATAAACAAGTTGTGATACATATTTATAGTACACTTAACTAATATAACTTATAAGTATTCCTAAATATAACAATTACACTACGTAAGCCTGAGACGATCTCTCTAATAAAAAGAAGTAATTAATCGTAAAATAACTATGTTGTGATATGATATAGTATAAAAAAGATCTCATAATATAATGTATGTTACTGAACAATAATTTAAATTTTAATAAGATGTTATATTATGTACGTAACTTCTAAGTGGTTAAAAAAACATGTAAAATTAAGTATTGTTGTCAAAAAACATATTTCATACTAAGTGAATAATAATAGTTTTGTATTAATTGTTACTCTCCAATTACTAATATTATACAATATATATTTATAAATAATGCAGCGCTACGGGCGCGCAAAGCGCGCGATGAATATCTAGTTCAATTTTAAAAAGCGTGAATAAAATTAATATGATAAAAAAAATCATTTGTAGGACAAAGAGCTAACATCAGTCTAGCTATCGGAATTTTCAAGTTTAAATAAAGAATTTAGTTTAAATAAATAGTAACATACATATGACTTGATATAAAAAGCTAACATTCCTATATGCATATGACAAATACACAGCCATATAGTTTTATGGTGTTATAAATGGACCATGTATGCTCCATATATGCCCGTACATACACCGTATATGGCCATATAGGACTGATTTTTCTCTAAATTGCGAATTGTAACATAATTTAGTAATTCTCATATATTTACAGGGTATACTTATGAATAAATTTTAATTGGATTAAGGACATAAGCACCATTATCGACTTACTTCATTTATCGCGTTTATAATGAACCGGTAAGTCTTATGTATATAAATATTTTTTTTTCATTTGTATGAATATGTTATAACAATGTTTATATCTATTTTAATGTATACAAATTGAAAAAAAAAAATAAAAAAAAAATATAATTCTAATTGTACTTGTCATTTTTTTTTTTACTGATTGGATGAGATAATTAGTGAACCGCTATTAGTCTTGTTACTTTTTTTTTATTTGTAATCTTTTTTTAATATATAGTTTTGAAACTATATGAGTAATTAATTTTGTTTTATTACCTAAGAGCGTCCGAAATTCCAGATGTTTTTCACCAATAATTCCATTGTTCTATCTATTAAAGTTTTCTGGGCCGTCATTGGTGCTTGTAGGTGCATTAAAAACACTTAAATGATCTGGATAACGTAGCTCAGTATTTTTTATATAATCAAAAAATATAAGAATATTAATATCGATGTTTTCAATTTTTTCCATTTCAATTTTTAAAATTTTTTCGGCGTCATCATAATTATCAGGAGGTAGAAGAGGAACATTGAGCACCAAGCTTAAAAATGAATCAGGTGTTTTTAATTTCATCGCCTGCCATTTTTTTATCACAGCCTAAGATACCAAGCAATGTTTATAGAATGTGGTAATTTTTAACTTCAATACTTTTGAAAATAATTATGAATTACCTGTGCAAAATGATAGTAGCATCAATGAATTTGGGCCCCGTGAAAATTATTTCTAAGTGCTTTGACCGTAGCATTTTCAATGTCACTCATGATGTGGATTTGTTTTTTTTTTAATTCAGGAAACTCATTGGTAATCTATTTGAATATAGCATTATACATTGATGTGTCTCTATTCTCTGTTAATACCATCATGGCAGCAATATACTGAAAATTAAAAACGAAAAATAGTAATCGAAAGTATAAGATCCATTGACATTGCAACATTTTTTATCGTATCATTATTATCGTTCCTTTCAGTTTATAATGGATGGTGCGTATTTGTTCCATTTTTGGTTTTACTGCAGTGCGCTAAAAACCAATAAAAATAAAAATTTACAATATGCAAGTCGCTTAAAGATTTTGAAAAACTAAAATAAATGCAACTGTTCACCGAAAACGTGCCATCCATGAATATTTCGTTGCACTCAGAAAAACCAACGAGTAAAACGTCAGTGGAAAATATAAGGCCGGTTTTATTGGAGCCAGATGTAACGTGGTCTTTTAAAAAAAGGTTACTTTTCAACAACTTCCCCATCTCATCAAGAGTGTCCGGTATCTTCGGCCGGCTTTTCATTCGAGTTCTTGATAAAATACTCCTCACTGAATGAAATAAATGTTTTGAACTAACTTCGGGACAACTATAGATAAGAAAATAACTTAACTTAACGTAGAAATTTGAGGTACAAGAACAATTTTAAAAAATGAAAGAAATATCTATTGATGGAAATACTTACACCAACGAAGTTAAATCAAAAATATCCTCCAGCCTCTTTGCTGTCGTCGTAGCCTTTTCTTTTATTGCTTCACACAAAGTTCTCCAGACGTTGCCGTCAACGTCTGGTAAATCGACATGCTCTTTTTTCACTCTGAAATCGATGCCCTTACGCAAATCTTTAACATCGCCAATGTTAGAAATGTCTTCGGTAAAATGCAGCGTAGCGTTGCATCCTAATTTTCTCGAAGAAAATCTAGCGACTTTTTTACATTGCTTGTCCTCCGAATATTTTTAACTATTATAAAAAAAGTGTACAGCCAGGTAGTTTACTGGAAATAATTTCCATGTTTTTTTAATTATGGACAAAAGTCATTACATTCTAGATAACGATCAATTTGCGAAATTCGAAGACTGATATTATTTGTTTAAATTTTCTTTTATTATATGAACAAACGACTACTTAATAAATAAATGAATGTTTTGCACATACATAATTAATAAATTTGTTGTAATATATTATAAAAAAAAAAAAAATCAACTGGAAAGAGTGCTTACTAGCACCATGTTGCGTAATTAGAAACTATATTTAAATTTAAATATAGTTTCACTTCCGCAGATAGAGGCAGCACCTACTGGGGCCTCGTTCATAAATTTAAACTTGATCATGCGCAACTCAGCGCATGCGCATCTCCGCTTTCCTGCTTCGTGTCGAGAAGACGGCCGCCATTATCTTTCGCATACGTACGTTCAACAAGTAACACGTGTTATAATTCATCGTTTTATTTTGCGCTCATCTCGAGTAATTAATCAAAACTATCAATTAATATCAATTAAGTGATCATTAAGCTCAACAAAAATATAATTATTTTTGTAATTGTGGGCACCAGAGCTCATTAATAAATTAATAAAAAACTCAAGCATTCAAGTGATCAACGACCACGTTTTTCAAGAGGTTATTCCAACGGAAAACTTTACAGGTGCTTATTTATTTCACAAATAATTATATCCAGTGTTCATAGATATAAAAGACTCAATTTATTATTAATCAATTATCAACATGCTCAATATTTTTAATCATATAACAGTAAATTCTCGCTCGGTAGCCTCTGCAATCATGCTACCACGTGTTCATACAATAAATTCAATACAGTGCAATTTATTATAAACTCATAAATTAAATTAAATTCAGTGATCAATAACATTATAAAACAATGAACTCAATTATTTATATAATTTATGCTATTAGAAATAGTAATCCAAGTGTTCAATAATTTAATTTCGCTCGGTAACCTCTGAATTCATGTTACTTATTCTCATGACAATTTTGTGATCAACTCAGTGTTCAATTACACTCAAATCAATTATTTCAATTATTTACTCGAGATTAATTTTACTCTTTGCATTCATTTAATTATGTAATCATGAGTTCAAAAAATTAAACAGTATTAATAAATTAAATCAACGATTTAATTTTGTAACCCCGTGATATTATGTGCTGTGACAAGTAAAATATTGTTATATTTTTTAATATGCGTATTTTTCAAACATCCCAACCACCAACCAGTCCTGGCATGTATTTATTTAATTATTATTACAACACACCACTTCGATGAATTTTTTATTTTTCTCATGAGAATATAATTTAGATTACTCGAAAATTTTTTTTTTCTAACGATTTAAAAAAAATTATGTGCTAAATATTTATAGAAAAATAAATATCCACTGCAAAGACTACCAACAAGCCTCTCTTCGAACGTATTTTTTAATTTAAGTTATGACAAATGTAATTAGAATTAGTTGAATTATTTTTTCTTTTAACGATCAAAACAAAACAAAAATTAAGATGCTAAGTATTGAAAAAAAAAATATATATATATATATATATAAATATATATATATATATATATATACATCCTCTAGACAAATAGATTTATATTGATCCACAATTTCCTTTTATTTATTAAATATAAAGATTTCATTACAGAAAATTAATTTGTGAATTGTTGTTTATACGATTTTCGCTCGCACGTTGATGACCTAACGTCCAATAATTAAAGAAAATATTCCAGTAGGGCCAGTTTGGAACAATTCCATCCTCATCATACCTGGTTTTGTATTTTTCAAAGATGTCGCTCAACTGACCTAGCGGCTTGCAACGTCTTCAATTGATATTGGCGGATTTTTGAAGATCAATTTATTTGAGACTCGTCTAAAAAACAATAAATTTTTTAATTTTTTTTTCAATTACAGTCAGATTATTATTAATGTTATAACTATGATCAGTATTCATATTTACATTAATAGGTAGTATGCCATATCCGCAATATCATCCCAGTCATCAGTGTGGAATAAATGTTCTAAAGTGATAAATCTTTCACGCAGTATTTAAAGGTCAATAGCAGTAGTAACTATTTAAAGAAGACCAAGAACAAATATTTAATAAATTTTATTAGAATAAGTACTTGATTAATCTAATAGATAAGTAAATACTTACATCGAGCCATATTTATTTCGTTCAATTGCTTCATCAGTTGTATTATGGTGGAAAAAAAAACAGTTTGATTTTTGTTTCTTTTTATTTGTTTTTTTTTTTTTTTCATTTTTTTATAATTGACAAATTGCGGCATACTATATATCCCTATCAAAAGAAAATCGATAACTTTGAAATTATAGATTCTTTCCATCAATTAAAAAAAAAAAAAAACAAGTACTATTAGCAATTTTTTTTTTAGATTCGTAAAAAATATCTATAAAATAATTTGATATCATACATACTGCAATATTATTTTTTTTTCAAAATTTTTTCAAGTAATTTTCAATTCAGTTTTTACGCTCTCAAAATATGTTTCTACTCCTTTCTAAAGAATAACAAAACTAAAAGTGCTTTAATACACAAATCTAACGGAATTACTTTTATCGTTTTTTTGCCATAGATATAATGAATCCATAAATGACTAAAAG
Organism: Microplitis manilae; assembly: GCA_030273425.1. Taxonomy (NCBI): domain Eukaryota; kingdom Metazoa; phylum Arthropoda; class Insecta; order Hymenoptera; family Braconidae; genus Microplitis; species Microplitis manilae. Next base: position 7,868,535 of record CP092730.1, on the reverse strand, counting down.
CAATGTTTTTTGTTTTAATTAATCAGAAAAAATGCCGCGTCTGACATTATTAAAAATTGTAAATCCTCTGAAAAAAAATACCCACAAGACCTATATCCACAGACAACTACATGTTTAGTTGTGAAAAAGTTTTAACACTGCTTGCATAATTCCTTCCTTTGCTGAATCTTTTTAAAAAAGCAAGACGTGCCCAACGTTGTAGGAAATAGGAAATCCTCTGAAACGAGTATCCACAAGCCCTACTTCCAACGTATTTTTTTGCAGTAATCATAATTGACATTTTTATTTATTGCTGCAATATTCATTTGTCAGGTTCTTAAAAAAAAAAAGAAAGAAAAGACGTGCTTGGGATTCTAGGAAATTAAAAATCCTCTGGAAAGAGTATCCGCAAGACCTACTTTCGAGTAATTTCTTAGCTGTCATAATAATTAATGTTCCTATTAATTATTGCAATATTCCTTTTTCGAGTTATAAAAAAAAAAAAAGGAGACGTGCTTGAGATAATAGAAAATCAAAAATTCTCTGGATATTCTACTCGCAAGCTTTAGATCCGATCGAGTTTCTTAGCTGTAATTATAATTAACGTTCTTATTACTTACTGCAACATTAATTCCGCAAGTTCACAGAAATAAAAAAAAAACGTGCTTAGAGTTGTAAAGAATGGAAAATACTCTTAGTCCAAGATCCCAGAGCAATAAGACACAACTTATTCTCTAAAGCATAGAACTTTCCGTTCTATGTAGTCTTTCATGTACTTTTTGATACCTGTACGTTTGTGGAGTTTGCTCGGTGACACCTGCGCAGGTACCAGGTGAGAAAAGTAACTAAATATCAGAGTTACTTAACCCTAGACTGGTCAACGTATGAGCGTGACGCCGCACTTGATTCTATTATTTTTATTACAATTACATTTTCCACTAAAAAGGTTTGAAAAAATTTGACTGTGTTCTTCAAACATTTTAGAATATTTTAACGATTTTTTTGAGCATGTTTAAGAACATAAAGCTGCTGTAAAAAAAATTCTAAAAAAAAAAGTGACGGATTTGCGGGACGGTTTTTATCACTTGACCAGAGTCGTTAGTAGATTTTCACTTGCGGCGTTGCCGTCTTTGGTGTATGTCCCCTCTTTCCTACTTCTCATGTTCATGCGCAGACTGTTACCGGCTGTTATTGTGTTTGAAAGGTTATGTGGAGGCAAATATTTACTTTTATTAATAAACATTTTGAAAGACTCAGTGACTAAGAAAATAATTTTTTAATTGGTTTCTTGATTTAATTTATAATAAATTTATTAAATCATTCTTTTCTGTCCACTATTAAAATATTTATATTTACTGCCGAAGACATTAACCTATGTTTACGTGATATTGTTATTTATAAAAAAAGTAGTTGAGTTTTTTTTAAGTTAAATAAAATTAAATACCAGCTAAATTTAATTTAAAAATAAGCTTGTTAACTTTGTTTAAATAATCAATTGTTTTAAACAGAGTTTAAAATTAATAAAAATAAAGTTGAAAATTTTTTTTCATGTTCGAATTTTTTACAATATTCCCGCCGGAAATAATACACCAATAGTTAACAGCCAGAGCGATCAGGCAACGTCGCACTCTCAAAAGCATTGCGGCGATTCCCTCATCACTTGACCAAAGCCGTTAGGTCGCGTTTGTTGACCAGTCTAGGGTTAACTTAGTTTTTAATGTCTGATTTTTATATATATTTTGTAGGATATTATATAACAGGGCTATGCTGTTACTCTGGTCGTTCTTAATTTACCTTTTTATTAAGGGCGCCACTGGAAGTAATAACGGCCTCCCAGAGCCGGATCTTGAATCGTCAGGGTCGTTGTAAAATTAATTTGTAAAAGAAGGATGAGGAAGGATAATTTATAATTGATTTCTTTAATTCACTTTTAACAATTTTACCTTATTTATTTAACCTTATAACCTTTTTCATAACCTTTATAGCCTTATAACTTTATTAAACCTTATATTTAATTTACCCGCGATATTTTCCTTAAACCTAATTTATTTATAACCCGCAATAATTATTCCTTATTAAAATCAGCCAACTACCTTTGGCATTTACCACACTCACACACACACACACACAATGAGTCCCCTGGACTATTATACACACACTTATTTTACACGCTCCACGCGGTCAACTAGACCCTCAACGTGGCTAAAACCTTAACAATATACCCGCGCGCGGTCCCCTGGACCCTCTACGCGACTTTACAAATAATTCACGCAGTCATTCACGCACTAAATTATGACAATTATTTACAACTATTTACTCATCACAATTTCTATAATTACTCTTTTCACTGACTCACAATTTTACCAATATAAAATTCCATTACATCTATTTCCTTAATTAAAGTTTCTTTTCAAATAATTATTTATCATTTTAAAATCACTAATAATTCCAACCACTAATTTCTTATTAACGTTATCCTTTCCTTATCAACGAATTTTGTTAGGCCGGTTTATGAGTTAAATTATGTGACCGCTCAACAATTTACCACGACCTCGATATCACAATAATCAAAACTCAACCTTTATTTTCCATGTTTACTTCACGACACTTATAACGTTTATAAATTTATTAATTGATTTATTAATGTAATTTACTTATAATTAATTTGATCTTAAATTTAGTGACTAGATAATTTTGACTAGAACGCAATTGATTTTCCGGCGAATGCTTAACACGACCTGCCTGGAAATTTCCAAAAGAATTTTCCGGCGAGTGAATTAAACAACCTGCCTGGAAATGTCAAAGCTAATACTTGCTGAGTCCGGTTTTCTAATTATTTTATTACACGTTAAATTAACACGACAATACTTTGCGAACACAACGTTAAATTATATGTTTTAATTAACAAATATTCCGGCTCCCTGCCTAGAATATTCTACAGAATACCTATTACGATTTGCGTTGATTCTTTTCTGTTGCTTGTTCTGTATTCGGCATCCTTGTCCGTGTCATGTTCTCTCTTGTCCGTGTATTCAGTTCTCAACCGTGTATGCCAGGGTAAACGGGTTGTCTCGAATTCTCCCGTCTTGTGTTAACCTTCTCGGATCCAATCCTCGTTTTCGCCCAAAACGCCCGAACTCTCCTTCAACCTGCTATTCAGACGCAATCAGTTCTTAATAAAAAAAGGTACCGACTACCTGCCTGGTATCTTGTAACAATTAAGTTTTGTTTTATCGCTTGGTTCCACAATCAAAAACTCAAGCTCTCAATTAAATAATTTACCTGATATATTTTTATTCACAGCGTCTAAATGTCGGCGTCTATGGCGTTGGCTTCTACTTCAGGTTGGATCGCTTCGGTCACACGTCTCGTCTGATGGATGCCCAGTCCTAATGGCTCTCCGTCTTCGGGTGCGCTGGGTAGTTACCCGGTCCTGCCGACTCTGCTCTTCTTCGCTTCCGTCTTGCACTTTTATTAATTACACTCGATAATTTTCGGCCGTCATCGGAAAATTCCCCCTCTGTCTAATTATGATTGGGCCTTTCGTATTAGCATTTTCATTTAGCGCGCCCGGCGACAAGTCGAAAAACTTAATTAATGGTCTTTTGGGGTTGCAGGTAGGGTGTTTGACCAACCGTGAAAAATCACGATCTTGGTTGATAATAAAACTCAATTTACCCCGTTACAATTACTCTGAAGTAATATCCAAAACGTCAGACGCTTTCCATGGGTCAGAACTTTTGTCAGACGCTTTAAAGAACTACAAAAAATAAATGAACTTATTTATAAATGTCTGATTTTTATATATGTTGTTCAGATAGATATTACAAAGTTATATTTAATCAGTCAGACAAATTGTAATGACCAAACATTTCCAAAACACAAAAATTACTCAACTATGAGTATGAGCGCGAGACCACTATGCACATGCGCTTCAGACTAAACTATCTTAATGTTTGAAAAATACTTACTGCTTTCAATTTCATATTTTTGCGTATCTATTTAAGTAAGATAAAATTATTAATTGAAATAATAATCATTTTTAAAGTAATTATATATATTACAGATATATAGGGAAAAATGAATTTTTTCGGAGCCATTGTCTTTCAAAAAAATCATTTTTATTTTATTTTAAAGAAGATATCAATTGTAATAATTTTAGTAATAAAAATAATTAATTATTTTTAAATTAGATTTTTTTAGTTGGCCATGATATAAATCATTTATTTTTGATCCAAAAATGATAAAAAAAATTAAAAAAGTTTATTCTAGTGCTGTTTAACCCTACCTAAGTAATGATACATTTTCATTTTAGTACAATAAAAAAAATTTTATTACTTGCTTAAAAATAAGTGCACAGCTATGACTAATACGTATTTTTGTTTGAAATTTCTTGCTCTTCAAAAAAAAGTTTCTTATGTTTCTTCCGTGAGTCCAATTATTCAAGAGATATTGAAGGTCAAAGTTTGATTTATTTAAAAAAATTTGCGTTTTTGTTCGGAATTTTATAACTTTCTAACATCTTGACATAAAATTAAGCGCTATAAACTTTCTTGTAGAAAATTTATCGCTTTTCAAAAAAGACTTCTTACACTATATTCGTAAGTCCAACCATTTAAGTGATATCAAAGCTCAAAATTAATAGATTTGAAAAATAGTGTTTTTTGATTAAAATTCTACAACTCTTCAACAAACTGATATTTACAAAGGCTTTTAACAAGTTTTCGCTGAAAATTTACCGCTCAACAAAAAAGGTTTCTTCAATTTTTTTGATAAACTGAATCATTTAAGAGAAGTTTGAGCTCGAAATGAAAGAATTTTTTTTGTCATCAGAGCAAAATTTCGAGTTGGCTTGTGAAACTTTTCTGTCAACTCAAAGCTTGAATATCTCTCAAACCGTTGAGTTTATCAAAAAAAAATCGGTCTGTCGGTTGACCCTGCGGGCCAGCCCCAAAACTACCCACGTATTTCGAGCTCCTTGAGCTCGAAAAATTGTAGAAGATACATTTTCGAGCTCTTCGAGCTCGAAAATACTTTTGTATGCTTTTGTTTTCAAAAAATAACGTTTTTTACAATTTTTTCTACAACGATATCTCTCGAACGAATAAACCGATTGAGACGTTTAAGGTTGCAGTCGACGCGTTTCATTAAGTTCTATAACTAATTAAATTTTGAAATTGATTCATCAAGTCGTTTTTAAGAAATTTTCAAAATACTAAAAAAAATTTTTTTTTTTAATTATTCCGACAGCGGTTTCTCTTGAAAGAATTAACCGATTTTGATGTTTGAGGTGGTATTCGACGCGGCTTATGAATCTCCAGAGCCCAGTCCGTTTTGGAATTAATCCATCGAGGCCGTAAAAAGTTATCCAAAAAAAACATTTTTGAAAAAAGTTTATTTTCGGAATATCTCCGATCGAGCTCTACCGATCAAACTCAATTTTTTTCAGCTTCAAGATATTAAAAAACTGCGTTGAATGACACCTTGACAATCAAAATCAGTTGATCCGTTCAAAAGTTATAGGTATTTACATACGTACGTACGTACGTACATACATACATACATACACTCGGATATCATCGTGAAATTAGTCAGAATAGCTTTCTAGGACCTCAAAACGTCGACTTCTATTGGAATTTCGATTTTCACAAATCGGAGTGAAACCAATAACTTCCCGAATTTTTGAAAATTTGCAATTTTCTTAGTGGGAAGTTAAAAACCAATAGATCTTTTTTGTAGAAAAGTAAATTTCCAACAAAAACTTGTTAAAATCCTATGTTAATATCTGTTTGTTGGAGAGTTATAGAATTTTAATCGAAAAACACTATTTTTTAAATTTATTAATTTTGAGCTTCGATATCACTCAAATGGTTGCGGACTCACGAAAAAAGTGTAAAAAACCTTTTTTGAAGAGCAAGAAATAAATAAATTTTCTACAAGCAAGTTTATAGCGCATAATTTTATGTCAAGATGTTAGAAAGTTATAAAATTTCGAACAAAAACGCAAATTTTTTTAAATAAATCAAACTTTGACCTTCAATATCTCTTGAATAATTGGACTCACGGAAGAAACATAAGAAACTTTTTTTTGAAGAGCAAGAAATTTCAAACAAAAATATGTATTAGTCATAGTTGTGCAGTTATTCTTAAGCAAGTAATAAAATTTTTCTCATTGTACTAAAATGAGAATGTATCATTACTTAGGCAGGGTTAAACGGCACAAGAATAAACTTTTTCATTTTTTTTATCAGTTTTGGATCAAAAATAAATGATTTTTATCATGACCAACTAAAAAAATCTAATTTGGTAAACAACGGACACCCTAATACACAAACACAAACAGTAGACTGAAACAGAATGTGAGTTTGAGAAGGGGAACTGAGTTACCATGGATGTCTCACTCGCTCTGAAACGTATGTATAGTGCTCTCGCGCTCATATAGTCGAGTAATTTTTGTGTTTAGAAAATGTTGGGTCATTACAATTTGTCTGACTGATTAAATATAACTTTGTAATATCTATCTGAACAACATATATAAAAATCAGACATTTAAATGTAAGTTCATTTATTTTTTGTAGAGCTTTAAAGCGTCTGACAAAAGTTCTGGCCAGTGGAAAGCGTCTGACGTTTTGGATATTACTTCAGAGTAATATTCTACAAAATATATATAGAAATCAGATATTAAAAACTAAGTTAAGTAACTCTGATTTTTAGTTACCTTTCTCACCTGGTACCTGCGCAGGTGTCACCGGGCAAACTCCGCAAACGTACAGGTATCAAAAAGTACATGGAAGACTACATAGAACCGAAAGTTCTATGCTTATGAAAATAAGTTGTGTCTTATTGCTCTGGGATCTTACTCTATCTGGGAAGAGTACCCACAAGCCATACTTTTAACGAATTCTTCAGCTGTTATTCGATGGTCATCTGCTTTCACTTTAACATTTGCGAGGTGATTCCTTATAGATTTAATCAAATTGATATAACTATGAATTAAAATAACAACTTTTTTATTTTACAGTTCTCAATATCTACCATCGATTGGAATTTTAAAAATAATTTTCAACTATTTTTTTCTTCCATCAAAAATTGTGACATAATACATGTTAGATTATTTAATAAATTTTAATTAATATCAACATTGATTCAAAATAATCTGTTAATGGCTAATTAAAATTTTTTATTTACAATTAGCATCGTTTTACATTAATTACATGTTTTCTAAAATAATAGTTGCTGTTTTTAAAACACACGTGGCCTTGAAATCAATTATTCAAAGTAATTTTATTTATTATCAAATATTGAATTTCAAGTCTGAGCGTTTTGAATATCTGCATACTGAAGCCATCTACTGGAATTCCGCAGCACTTTTTTTTGCCACAACCTATTATTGGTAAGCAAGAAATGATATCTGTATTATTGGGATCTGTATTATTTGACTATCTGAGTCAGCGGAATTTGGGTGATAGGTTTTCTGTATCTGCATAAACTGAATTTGGATATTGAGGATCTGTATCATCGGGATCTGAATTATCAATAACTCTGTGTCATCGGGACCTGGTAAATCGACATCCCTCCAATCAGTTGCTCGAACTGTTCGTCCCCATTGGCCAAGTTGTTTGGATTTTTGGATAGTCTTCTAGACTAACTTTCGATCCGATCTTAACTTCGGAAATCTCCGCTAGCGGAAATTTTACAAAAGTCGTCCCACGAATATTTCAGGCAGTTGTCGTCGGGTCGGTCTTGATCTCTTGGGTTCTGTCAACCAGCAAACGAGTCTCTGTATCTTACAACTAATGATACCAACTTGAACTAACTTAATTACTGATTAACTTATTACTTATTTTATTATAATTAATATTTCGAGTCTCGTATTCTTCTCGTACCAAGCTGCCAACTAAACGAATTAATTAATATAAATTACGCGGGAGAGTCATTCGAAAGTCGGGATCGGCAGAGTCAAAATACGAGAGCGGTCAGAATAAACATAACATTACATAATTAAAAAAATCGAATTTTGCAGCGAAATTAAAAATGTCACAGTATATAAATTTTAGTTATAAGTCATAGTTTGCAAGGCACAGTAAAAACAAACTAGAGTTTTTTTATTTTTTCTAAATATGTTTTCCACAACAGCTGAAATGAAAAATCAAGATTGAATAGACAATCAGTAATATAGTCTATACAGCATAACCCAGATAATAAAAGAAATTTTAACTAATCAAGGGCAGCCAGGATGAGAGTCGCTGGCAACATCAGCCAACAATCTGAATATAAAATACCAAAAAAAATATTTAAGTAGACCATCCCGGGAAAAAATGTTTTTATAAAATTTTATAAAATTTTAGTACTAACATTTTATAGAATTTTATACTGAAAATGGCCTGGTAAAATTTTATAAAAATTTATAAAATTTTATAAAGTTTTGTAAAATTTTATAAAATTTTACCAGGCCATTTTCAGTATAAAATTTTATAAAATTTTGTAAAACTTTATAAAATTTAATAAAATCATTTTTTTAACTTCCCGCTTAGAAAATCGATGATTTTCAAAAATTTCGGGAAGTTATTGTTTTCACCCCGATTTTCAAAAATCGAGTTTTCATCAGATGTCGACGTATTGAGGTCCTAGGAAGCTATTTTGACTATTTTTATAATGATGTCCGAGTGTCTGTATGTATGTGTGTGTGTGTGTGTGTGTGTGTGTGTATGTATGTATGTAAACTCTTTATAACTTTTTAACTAATAAACCGATTTGGATGGTTAAGGTGGCAATCGAAAGAGTTTTTTGGCCATCAACTTTTCTGAAAATTTCAGATCATTTGACCAAGTAGACTCAAAGATATTGGCCAATTACGAAAAAAAAAAATTTTTTTTTTTTAATTTTTTATTGATTTTTTGAAAACGACTTATACGATCGACTTCAAAATCTAATCAGCTCTAGAACTCAATGAAACGCGTCGATTGCCACCTCAAACAACTAAATCGAATAATTCGTTCGAGAGTTATCGTTGGAAAAAGAAATGATAAAAAACAGTTTTTTGCGAATATCTTTGAAACAACTCCACCACACAATCCAAAAATCTAATCAGCTTCAGAATTTATTAAAACGCGTCGATTGCCACCTCAAACATCAAAATTGGATAATTCGTTTGAGAGTTATCGCGGGAGAAAGAAATGTTAAAAACTGTTTTTTTCGAAAATAATGGCATGCAAAAGTATTTTCGAGCTCGAAGAGCTCGAAAATGTATTTACAACGATGTTTTTGAGCTCCGTGAGCTCGAAAACAGCGGGAAGTTTTGGGGCTGGCCCGCAGGGTCAACCGATGCCCAGATTTTTTTTTCCGGGATGGGTCACCCATCCAATTCATGTCCCTCCCCGATGTTGCTCGACTTTTGTGATCGATAGATTGTAGTCTGCTCCGCTCGTCCATTGACTACTTGTAGTAATGAGAAATTCGTGGCTGTATTTAAGATTACACATAAATTCTTATCCGCCTCATTTCATAGCATTAATTTATGATAATATAATAATTCGCACGTTATTGCAGATATAACTTGTTTCTCAAACACGATCAGGTTAAATTTTAATGATTTATGTTTTCGAAGTAATGGCAAAACTTTTGAACTTTTTCGAGAGTAATGAGGATTTAATTTTAATTGATGGTTGATAAAATAAAAGTTTACTAACATTGAAATTAAAATTGTCACATTATGTATATATATATATGTAGTAACTGGGATGTGGTTCTTGGAACTCAATCACTACGATAAATAAATTATCTGACTCCAATTTTAGTATTAACAAAATAATAAATAATGAGTTTTATTAAAATTATATAATACAAGATAATGCTAGTTGCACTATAGATATGTGTTAGCTAGTCGCTGTGTATCTCTCTAATTGTACGCGTGTACTGTACCGTGTACTTGTGTGAACTGTTGCTACCGAATATCGTATCCGCGTGGGGGAAAATATTCGACGATCGATGACGATCGATGATTGACGGACTTATCCGAAATTATGAATATCAAATAATATGAGTAGTGACGTGGTCACTTTAGTACTTCCCCTCTTGAAAAAAAATATGATGCTTATTTACAAATGAAAAATAATAAGAAGTATTTACAATGAAAAAGAAAATAATAATTTGAGCATGTTTGCTACGTTGTGAAGAAAGTACTAACTAGAGAGAATACAATTAATAATAAACGAAAAAAAAAAAATTGAATTTAAACGGGTTTAAATTATAAAAAAAATTAATTTTGTGCGTCGTCGGCCACGAAATAGACGGGTTTCAGTCTGTCGATGGAAATCGCAGTATTTGTGAGTTTGTAGTTGATGATGAAATATTTATCGTGCCGCGCAACGACTTCGTACGGACCCTCATACGGAGCTGAGAATGATGGTCCAATCTGTCCAACTCGCACTAGTACGTGGGAACATGTGTAAAGGTCTCTGAAACAGAAAACAGAACGCTGTCCATGACGCGAGATTTCGGCTGGTGCCAAGTTATTAAAATGTGCTTTTAGATCACGTGAAATGCTTTCTGCATTTGCGTGTTTATTTGACGGAACAAGCAGTTCACCTGGTATGCGAATTGGTTCACCATATACAAGCTCAGCTGGGGTAGCTTGAATGTCCTCTTTCCAGGCAGCTTGTAGACCAAGCAAGACAACGGGTAGCGCGTCATACCAAGTGTCATCGTGACACAGCAGTGCGGCCTTGAGTTGTCGGTGTAGGCGTTCCACCAGACCATTAGATTGAGGATGATACGGCGTCGTTACCAGATGTGTTATGCCAAATAATTTACTCAGCGATTGAAACAACGATGATCTGAATTGTCCTCCTTGGTCGGACGTTATTCTGGCTGGTACACCGTATTTTGAGATCCACTCTCTAAATAACGCGAGTGCGACAGTATCTGCGTCTCCATTTTTAAGTGCGATGTCTTCTGGAAACCGGGTAAATCTGTCGACGATCGTCAGGCACTTTTTGTAGCCGCGAGATACTGGTAGAGAGTCCAAATCGATGTGGATATGCTCAAAACGTTGCGTCGGCAATTCAAAACGAGCAAGAGGTGAAGATACATTACGATGGATCTTGTTGAGCTGGCAGTTTAAGCAAGCTTTGGCCCATTCTCGACAGTCTTTCTGGATCGATGGCCAGACGTAGCGTTTGCTCACTAGTTTCTGAGATGCTTTGGTGCCAGGGTGTGCCAGAGAGTGCAGTGCATCGAAAACTTTCTTTCGTAGCTGACCAGGAACGTATGGGCGTGGTTTACCTGATGAAACATCACAATAAACTGCGGCCGGATGGTCGTTGAAGATTATTTGTTGCCACTGTAGTGACGTCGCAGCGTTGCCAAGAAGATCTCGAAGTTCAGGATCGTTCTTCTGAGTGTTTACCAGCTCGTGCGTGGTAATCGGCGTCGAAATGGCTTCAACGCGCGACAGTGAGTCTGCAACGATGTTCTCGTGTCCAGTGATGTGTCTGAAATCACTCGTGAATTGGCCAATGAAGTCTAGGTGACGCAATTGCCACGGTGATGCTCGTTCAGTACGTTGCTGGAAAGCAAAGAGCAAAGGTTTATGATCGGTATAAATTGCAAATTGTTTACCTTCAAAAATATGACGGAAGTGTCGGACAGCTCCGTAGATGGCGTGAAGTTCACGATCGTACGTCGATAATTTTTGAATAGATGGCTGTAGTTTTCTGCTGAAGAAAGCAAGTGGTTGCCATTCTCCGTCAACTAGTTGTTGCAGAACTGCACCAATGGCTGTATTTAATGCGTCTGAGAAAGTAGCCCAAGTTGCGTCGTCGTTCGGATGCGCAAGCATTGCAGCGTTGGCTGACGCCTGCTTCACATTGTCATAAGCCTGTCGAAGTTCTGGTGTCTCGACGATCAGCGTTGATCTTTTCACTTTGGGTCCCTCGAGCAGTTTATTCAGCGGTGCAAGGATTTCTGCAGCGTTTCTGATAAATTTCCTGTAGAAATTTATCGTACCTAGAAAACCACGTAATACAGAAATCGTACTAGGAAATTTTAGGTTAATAATTGCGTCTACCCTGTCGGGCTACGGCTTGATACCTTTACTGCTGATGTGATGACCTAAAAATTTTACCTCATGCTGGCCCAACACCGATTTGGCTGCGTTGATGACAAGCCCATAGTCTTGTAAGCGTTGAAATAAAATTTTTAAGTGCTCAAGGTGTTGCCCCTGGTTCTCTGAAGCTACTAGCACGTCGTCGATACATGGGAAGACAAACGGTAGATCTCGTGTGGCCTCATCGATGAAACTTTGAAAAGTTTGTGCGGCATTTCGAAGTCCAAACGTCATGTATGGGAATTCGAACAAGCCAAAAGGAGTGATGATGGCTGTCTTTTCAATGTCTTCTTCGGCGACGGGAATTTGGTTAAAGGCTCTAACCAAATCTAGCACTGAAAATATCTTTTTACCGTGCAGCGTTGCGGTAAAATCGTCGAGATGTCGGACCGGGTAATTATTGTGTATCGTACGCACATTGAGTGGTCGATAGTCGCCGCATGGTCGCCAGTCTCCAGATTTCTTGGGTACAAGATGAAGTGGAAATGCCCAAGGACTGGTCGATGGACGTGCGATACCCAGTTAAACCATCTTGCGAAATTCCTCTTGAGCAATTTTCAGTTTATTGGGCGCAAGACGTCGTGCTTTACACGATACTGGAGGTCCTGATGTCGTCTTAATATGGTGTACCGTGGAATGCTTCTTGGCTGAAGTTATTCCTTCAGGACGAGTTATAGCCGGGTAGTTTGATAACAGTTTGTGGTAAACTGTATCACCTTCGATTAATTTGATGCATTTTGCATCTGAGCGTATTGAGTCTACGCGTGTTTGGAGACCAGTGGAGCCGTCACGTAATTGTTTATGTTTGAGGTCGATTAACAAGTTAAAATGACTTAGAAAATCGGCGCCAATTATTGGTTACGTGACGTCAGCGATGATGAATCTCCACGTAAATTCACGACGTAATCCGAGGTTTAGTGACAGAGTGATACAACCGTATGTTTCTATCAACGAGCCGTTTGCTGCGTGAAGTTGGTAACCTACTGGCGTAGGCTTGCATTTCATCCGCCCGTATGGATAAACAGAGAGATCTGAACCAGAATCCACGAGGTATTGAGTATTCGTGGTTAGATCGACGACGAAGAGGCGGTTTGAAGATGCTAGAGAGTCGCTTTCCGCCACTAGTGACTCCCGTTTACGTTTCCCGAGAACTTGCAGCCCGGCGTACATTTGTACGTGGTTTTACCAAACATGGCATGGTAATAACAGGTGCCTGTTTTATCAAGCTTGCATGGCTTCGAATTGCTTCGAGAGCGTTGGTTTGATTTTCGGGCTGGAGATCTGCCGCGGTTCTTGTTAAAGGCTGTCGTCAGTGCTGCTACCTGTCGGGATAATTCGCTGACTTGTCTTTGCAGCACCATCGTCTCCTGAGAAGATGATGATGAAGCTACGGCAGCGGTGTGAGTCACCGGAAACATCTCGTGTAGCTTGTCGGCTGTCTTGGCTAGCTCATCGATGGTAGCCGTGGTCGGAGAGATAGCTAGAAGCTCTTGTGTCTTCTTGGGCAAGTTTGCCAGCCATCTTGCTTTCAGAACGGCGTCATCAATGGTCGGGGCAAACGATTTAAGATGGCGTAGGAACTGCAAAGGTGATCGGTCACCGATCGCTTCGCCATCTAGAAGCTGACGTAGTTTGGCTTCTTCGGACCTCGAATAACACGCAATAAGCGTGGCTTTCAATTCGGAATATGGCGTCGTCGTCGGTGGATTGATGATGAGGGTCTCAACCTCACATGCATACTCAGTATCGATGAGAGAATCCGCGTGGTTAAATTTCTCTTTCTCAGTTGCTACGCCGTGGATCGCAAACTGAGCCTCAAGCTGCGCAAACCATAAACTCACTCGCTTCGGGTTGAAGTGAGGTGCCTTGAGAGAGTTGATCACCACAGGCTTGGCGTCCAAAAAGATATCGTCTTTCTTGTCGTCTGAATTCTTTGGATCAGACATAGCTACTATATGAGAAACACTAACACGATAAAACTAACATAAAATTATAATACCACTGTCAGCGGATTAGTGTCCGTCGAAGCTGACTCACCGTTTAGGAATGTTCGAGACGCTTCGAGTCGCACGAAAATTATCATTGGGCGAAAATTTAACGCGAACGATAACTTTATTCACTGTATTTGCACAGGAATTCACTAATCACTTTTATCACAATTTAATTTGCACCCCGATGGTGTCCCTTAAATTATAAACCAGTGCGGCATATGTCCAAAATGCCCTGCAATGCACCAGCCGTGATAAAAGGCTTAAACAACACTTAACTCACGCACTTCACTGTTGTAACGAACTCGCGGAATTAATATGTCGCGATTAGCTATCAGCGTAGACGCGGTATTTTACACTCAACGTGTTATTTGCCACGTGGAATGTATGCACGAAATGGCGTCCTCTTGAAGATCACGTCGGGCAGTCACCAATGTAGTGACTGGGATGTGGTTCTTGGAACTTAATCACTACGATAAATAAATTATCTGACTCCAATTTTAGTATTAACAAAATAATAAATAATGAGTTTTATTAAAATTATATAATACAAGATAATGCTAGTTGCACTATAGATATGTGTTAGCTAGTCGCTGTGTATCTCTTTAATTGTACGCGCGTACTGTACCGTATACTTGTGTGAACTGTTGCTACCGAATATCGTATCCACGTGGGGGAAAATATTCGGCGATCGATGACGATCGATGATTGACGGACTTATCCGAAATTATGAATATTAAATAATATAAGTAGTGACGTGGTCACTACATATATATATATATATACACATTAGACTGTTTCAAATTAGGGGACTATTTTTTTTTTTTTGATGAACATTGAAAAATCGAAAGGGTATTTTAAAATATGGTGACAGTTAAAATTTGAGCTCTTAATATTGATATTTAGAGGTGGCTATTTGTAATTTTCGATTTTTCATTTAGAAACATGGTAAAAAATACATAACTTCCGAAAAAATCAAGATACAAAAAATCTCTTCTTAACTATTTTGTAGGAAATTTACTGGTCTACAAAAAAGGTCCTCTATGATTTTTTCATGAGTTCAACCATTCACAAGATATCCGACGTCAAAGTTTGATAAAATTCAAAGAACTTGTTTATGCTCGCTCCGAATTTTATACCATGCCAACCAATGAGAATTCAGAAATTTTCAATACAATTTTTTGTAGGAAATTGAACGCTCTACAAAAAAAGTCTCTTATCGTTTTTTGATAAATCCATCTGTTCAAAAGTTATTAGAGCTTGAAGTCAAGTTATAGTAAAATTCGAGATCTTTTTACTTTTTCGGTGAAACTATCGGACAAATCATAAAATGTCATTAAATCTTTTTTGTAGACAATTTTATTTCCTAAAAATTATCTCTGATAAATTTTTTCCGAATTCTGCATTCTATTCTAGTTAATTCCATTTTAATGTCGAGCTCTTAAAATCGATCAGAACACTTTTTTTAGGAGCTTAGCATTAAAATGGAAATAACTAGAAGAGAATGCAGAATTCAAAAAATTTATCAGAGGTAATTTGTGAGAAATAAAATTGCCCACAAAAAAGATTCTATGACATTTTATGATTAGTCCGATAGTTTCACCGGAAAAGTAAAAAGATCTCCAACTTTACTTCGAGCTCTAATAACTTTTGAACAAATGGATTTATCAAAAAACGATAAGAGACTTTTTTTGTAGAGCGTTCAATTTCCTACAAAAAAATGTATTGAAAATTTCTGAATTCTCATTGGTTGGCATGGTATAAAATTCGGAGCGAGCAAAAACAAGTTCTTTGAATTTTATTAAATTTTGACGTCGGATATCTTGTGAATGGTTGAAGTTATGCAAAAATCATAGAAGACCTTTTTTGTAGATCAGTAAATTTCCTACAAAATAGTTGAGAAGAGATTTTTTGTATCTTGATTTTTTCGGAAGTTATGTATTTTTTACCATGTTTCTAAATGAAAAATCGAAAATTACAAATAGCCACCTCTAAATATTAATATTAAGAGCTCAAATTTTAACTGTCACCATATTTTAAGATACCCTTTCGATTTTTCAATGTTCATCAAAAAAAAAAAAATAGTCCCCTAATTTGAAACAGTCTAATACACATATATATATATATATATATATATATATATATGTGTTCAGCACTGATCTCTATACTAACTGGATAGCTGATTCTATAGTCCGCCATTATCACTGATCTGTGCATGCAGTAGCGCCGCCGAATAGTTGTCAGGGAACTAATATGGATGTAAAAGCGCAGGCGTTAAATAAAAAAGGACACAAATAGGGATAGTAAAATTACGAGAATTCTACTTCAAAGTGTGGAAACTCATTTTACTAGAGTAATGATTGGCTTAAATAAAAAAAAAATAATTATTGAAAGAGTAGCAAATGTAATTAGCATATCATACATTAGTAAATTATATAGTAGGGGAGAGGGGGGCACCTTTGAACACTTTTTACTTATTTATTAATTACTTTTAATGTGATCAAATATATAAAATCTTTTATGCCTTAATCAATACATTGGTCATTTATCTTTCATAATACACCTTAGTTGATTAAAAAAAAGTGCTTAATCCAAATTATATTATTAATGTAAAAAATAGTCATTTTGTTCAAAGGTGCCCCCCTAAGGGGGGCACCTTTGAACAGGCCTGGGGCAGGTTTGAACAATCTATAAGACTACTACATAAATTATTATCATTACATTCACAACTTTTATTATCGTTCTTATTTTTCATAGTTAAGTCTTACATTTATTAATTTAGTTAAAATTTATAAAATTTTAGAGATAATAATAAGTTAACAAAGTTATTATATAATTATTAAATCTTTAACATCAATAACTTTACTTAAATGTAATTTAATAAATCTAGCTCACGAGACTTATTTTATAACGTTAAACGTTAGACTTAGATTTTTCTTAGGTATTTTTTACTTAAAAACTTAGACAAACAAATCAGAGATCAAATATAAAATATTCAAAATTAGAAACTTTTTTTATAAATTTAGTCACAGCCTAATGGACTTTTTTGTTTCTAGGCTTAGTTGTTTTCTTGACTACTTTTTCATCCGAATTTTTTTTTTTCTTTGAAGGCAGTGGTGATTTTTTTAATCGGTTTTGTCGTTCCAAAAATCTTGCTTCAACTTCATTCTTTTCTGGACTGTTTGTTAAAATACGTGACTTCCCTTTTTTCCTTCCTCTTTTTCCTTCTGTACGGGGTGCTGCTTTTGGGAAAGGCTGTACAAAAGCGGGAGATAGCAGTTGAGTGTTATTAGCCACGTTTTCATTATTAGATTTTTCTAGCTGATTTTGAGCATTTTCTGGAGGATTTATCATTGATTGTGTCAGGTTATTCGTATCCAAATTGGCATTAGACGGTTCTTGCTCGATAGAACCTACTAATTGAGTAGAAGTTGACGATGTTAAAGGGCGATTCGTAACTTCGGAACATTGAAAGTCATCATCTGTGAATACATTCCTCGAAATTGGATAAATACCTGGCTTAGAAAACCCTGAGGTAATGTTTTTTGGAGTGGACGCAGCATTATAAGCAGGAGTAACGATTGATGCTAAATGATGAATTGTTATTGTTTTACCGGGGTTATTCAATAACCAGTCATTCTGAGAAACGGAAAGTTTTCGCTTAAAAGGCCCCATAACTGCAACATCTATAGGCTGGAGACGATGAGTACAGTGTGGTGGAAATGTCAAAAGAATAATCCCGTTATCACGACAAAATTTAATAGCATCTAGTGTACAGTGGCTTTCGTGATTATCTAATAATAACAAGATTTTATTGTCATTATTGCATCCTGTTGCTTTTTAGGTAGATTTTAAAAAAAATCTAGGTATTGTATTTGTCCTCATGGTTGATTTTTCATGGAATTTTGACATAACCTATCATAATTAGTTGAATGGAGTTCGAAAATACCATTCGTTGAAAAATTTATATATGTATATATATATATATATATATATATATATATATATATGTAATATAACCATGTTTTGAGGACACGATTGCGGCTACAATCCTTATTAGATCTTGATGAAATTTTCCACACTTATTCTATGGGCAATTATTACGGTTAAGTTCGAAGATGGGCTAAATCGGTCAATTAGTTTAGAAGTTATGGCTGTTTGAAATTTCCATGATTTTTCGAAAAAATTAGTTTTTATCCACTTTCATGTTCATATAATTTTAAAACTAATACTCATAGACAATTTCCGTAAAAAATATCTGAAAACTTGTTTAGTAAGCTTTAATTAATGATCTTAAGCTTTATGTTTTGACCATTTCTTCCAATAATTTGATAGCTTTGAAAATTTTATTAAGATCAAAAAATGATGAAAATATGGTTTTCTTTCCATATAGCTTTTGGATGTCCGATTATAATCCAATTTCGCCAATTGCATTTTATTGAGCACAAAATAACCTGTAAATTTCACTGCTATTTCATATTTTAAAAGTAATTCTTTTATTATTTATGATGTATTACATGTACCTCGAATCCCTGTGATTATCACCGGTCTTGTCATTACGATTGTGCCCACAGTTCTTACTGGATCTTAATGAAATTTTTTACACTTATTCTATAGGCGATTGTAACCGTTAAGTTCGAAGATGGTCTAAATCGGTCAAATAGTTTAGAAGTTATGGCTGTTTGAAATTTCCACGATTTTTCGAAAAAATTAATTTTTATCCACTTTCATGTTCATATAATTTTAAAACTAATACTCATAGACAATTTCCGTGAAAAATATCTGAAAGCTTGTTTAGTAAGCTTTAATTTATGACCTTAAACTCTATGTTTTGACCATTTCTTCCAATAATTTGATAGCTTTAAAAATTTTAATGGAATCAAAAAATGTTGAAAATATGGTTTTCATTCCTCATATTCTTCGCCAATTGCATTTTATTGCTCATCAAATAACCTGTAAATTTCACTGCTATTTTATATTTTAAAAGTAATTCTTTTATTATTTATGATGTATTACATGTACCTCGAATCCCTGTGATTATCACTGGTCTTGTCATTACGATAGCACCCACAGTTCTCATCGGATCTTATGGAAATTTTTAACACTTATTCTATAGGCTATTATCTTGATCAAATTCGAAGATGAGCTCAATCGGTTGATTAGTTTTGAATTAATGGCTGTTGAAATTTTCACGATTTTTCGAAAAAATAAATTTTTATTCACTGTTGAAGTTCATATAATATTAAAACTAAAATCAATAGACAATTTCAGTAAAAAGTATTTTAAAGCTTGTTTAGTAAGCTTTAATTTTTGTCGTTAAACTTCATGTGTTGACCATTTTTTCTAATTATTTGATAGCCTTGAAATTCTAATGGTATCAAAAAATGTTGAAAATACAATTTTGTCAGTTATATTTTATTGTGATCAAAATAACCTGTAACTTTCACAGCTATTTTATGTTGTAAAAGTATTTTTTTGTTATTTATTATGTTTCAATCGTACCTGTACATACTATAATTATAACTGGTCTTGCCATCGTAATAGTGATTATCATTATGATCTCATACTAATTAAATTATTGATACTTTGTTTTTATGATAGTTAGTTTGCTACGTTACTTATAAAATGTTTTGTCAAATCAACTATCTGAAGTTCTCTATCAAAAGTAGTCGTTGTCTTTTTTTACCCTGACTCTTAGAAAAACGAGTCTAATTTCATATCATGACTATACACTAACATGTATTACAAGATATGTATATATGAAACTTTATATATAGATTAATCGGAAAATCTACCTTCCATTTCGGCTGCCGAATGGGCTTTTTTGTATGTGTTCCAATACTTTAATAAATAGTGCTCCAGTCATCCAACCGCTTTGAGGACTATTTGCGAGACCAATGCTACCAACGGGTGCCCCCATAAGCATATTTTCATGGAAACGAGCTCTAGGAAATATAAAAACTGGTGGTATTGAGTTTCCTGCAGCAGTAACAATTGCACACATGGTTATTAACTGCCCTCTTTCAGCCGAAACACTTTGTCCAACTTGCTTTTGACCTGATTGGGCAATAATTTTTGGTGCTTGCACCACGGTAGTTACACACGTCTCATCTAAATTGATAATACGATCAGGGGTAAATTTGTACCTTTTCATTACTTCTTCATTGTTATTCTGAAATTCAGAAACATTATGTTTATTGAAACTTGTTGATCTTGAAAGGCTAGTATTTTCTGGTTTTCGTAATGACAGTACTTTGTGTTTCTTCATAAAACATTTCATCCATTCTATTCCAGCAATCTCATTTTTTTGCCATTGAGCTGGACATTTATTCAAAGCTACAGCATATTTGTAAGCTAAAATTCTTGTTTGCTTATATGTTAAACCATAGTTCATTTTAGAACTTTGTAGTAAATATGATTCCAACATTTTTTCTTCAACATTCGTAAATATTTGTCTTGTTGAACAATTAGAAGAGTACTCATCACTTCTTAGTTTTTTATTTTCGCGAAATTACTTCACGCGATGGAATAAGGTACCAACTGTAATACCATACACATTTGCAGCATCTCGTAGAGTCATCGTCTTGTTAATAACATGGACTATAGCTTTTCGCAAATCATTTTCATTGACACTGCTTGTCCGCTTTTTTTTATAATTTCTAACCATGATTAACCTTGAAATTAAAAAATTATTCAATAACCATGTATTTTAGATTATATATTTCTTTTATAAATAATTTAAAAGAAAAAAAAACTTAGATGAATTATAATTACTTTGATTTGTAAGTGTTCAAACGTGCCCCCTGTTTTTTGTTCAAAGCTGCCCCAATAGCATACTTAACATAAATAATTTATTTAAACTAATAGGCCAGTAAATAAAGCCGTTTTTTTTGGTTAACCTCGCACTAAATTTCCGATCCAATTTTGTTTTTTTTTAGGTTAAGGGTCAATTACTGATCATAAAATCACAAAATGCTGACAGATCCAGATGGAGCTTCGATCGCAATTTTGAAAGAAAGTTTTTGGCCGATATCTCGGAAACTATGCACTTTAGGGCAAAAAATATTGAAACCATTATTGTAGAGAATAAAATTTTGCGTCTTTTGATTCCGGTAAACTTTTTTGTAAAACTTACCGTTTACGATTTATGGCCCATTTAATGGACCGGTTTTTCTATTTCGGCCGATAACTTTTAAAATATTGGATTAATCGATGAAATGCATATAGCCATTTCGAAAGATCACTCAATTCTCTACAATTTTTGTTGAAAACTTTTTTTTATAGTGCCCAGACTTTTTGAGCTATAAGACGTTCAATGTTGGACTAACGGGCGTAAGGTCGAAAATTTCAAGGTATGCATAGTATACTGGTAAAAATTTCGTAGAAGCTACCGATTAAAAACCGGTTTTCTGTATTGTCTGTAAAAATCCTAAGTAACATCCCTCAAAAGTAGTTTTTTTTTCCCCACTGAAACTGGTCAGTAGAACCGAAATAATCGATTGCGGCTCTCGATTATTTCAATATCGGGTACAAAATTTAATCGGTAGCTGCTACTGAATAGTTTTAGATAACAGTTACCGATTTGTAATTGGTAGCTGGTCCCTATTACATATCGGTAGCTATTGTTGAAAATCAATCGGCAGAAGCTACTAATTACGTACGGTAGCAGTTACCGAATGTTAATAGTAGCAGGTGCCGATTCATAATTGGTAGCTGCTACCGATAAATTTTTGGCACCAGCTACCGATTATTTCGGTATAGTGTACGGAAATAGTAGCTAGCAGCTACCAATTACGAATCGGTAACTGTTATCTAAAACTATTCAGTAGCAGCTACCGATTAAATTTTGTACCCGATATTGAAATAATCGAAAGCCGCAATCGTTTATTTCGATTTTACTGACCGGTTTCAGCGGGGAAAAAAAATTACTTTTGAGGGATGTTATTTAGGATTTTTACAGAAAATACAGGAAACCGGTTGTTAATCGATAGCTTCTACGAAATTTTCACCAGTAAACTGTGCATACCTCGAAATTTTCGACCTTACGCCCGTTAGTCCAACATTGAACGTCTTATAGCTCAAAAAGTATGGGCACTATAAAAAAAAGTTTTGAACAAAAATTGTAGAAAATTAAGTGATCTTTCGAAATGGTCATATGCATTTCATCGGTTTAACCGATATTTTAAAAGTTATCGGCCGAAATAGAAAAACCGGTTCATTAAATGGGCCATAAATCGTAAACGGTAAGTTTTACAATAAAGTTTATGCGAAACGAGAGATGCAAAATTTTATTCTCTACAATAATGGTCTTAATAACTTTTGCCCTAAAGTGCATAGTTTCCGAGATATCGGCCAAAAACGTTCTTTCAAAATTGCGATTGAAGCTCCACCTGGATCTGTCAGCATTTTGTGATTTTATGGTCAGTAAGTGACCCTTAACCTAAAAAAAAAATAAAATTGGATCGGAAATTTAGTGCGAGGTTAAATGCTTTATTTACTGGCCTATAATTAAAAATCAACAATTTTGAAACCATTTATTTTAATTAGATAGTGGATGATATAAAGATCAAATGACACTTTACAAATTTATGACTACATTATTATTTGAACTATGAGATGCTTACATTCAAAAAATAAATATTTTAGAATTCCAGCGTAAATTTGACTAGTAATTGTAGGTTAGGTTTAACGTGAAAAATAAAACAGCTGTTGATGAATACTAGTTGGCAACAGTGCTACCACCTTAAATTTAAAATTCGCGGTTGAAAAAATGTTTTTTTTCTATTTTTAATTAACAATGTTCAAAGTTGCCCCTGTTCAAAGCTGCCCCCCTCTCCCCTATATTTTATAGTAATCATAGAGTAGTAAATTAAATAAATCCAGCTTACGTAGAGAAAATAATTATAGCATATAAAAAGCAAACTTTTTTACACAATTTTTACTGTTAAATATCCCAATAATAATATTTTTAGGTATATCAATTAATATGATAACACCTATTTAAAGTACAAAAATTCTTTTTTTCTTAATAAAGTACACTTTGAAGTAAAATTCTTGTAATTTTACTTCCCTTGTGTATGCCCTTTTTTGTTTAACGACTGCGCTTTTATATCCATATTAGTTCCCTGACAACTATTTGGTGGCGCTGGCTTCGCTCCGGTCAAGACCTATTTTTCGACATTCTTCCATATGTATCAGCTATCCAGTTAGTATAGAGATCAGTGATGTTCAGTCACAAGCTTGATCATTTTTGAAAAGCTTCGTGTACTTTCGCTACGTCCGGGAATCGCCGAACTCGCTACTGACTGCAAGTCAGAATAGTGCCAGGTCACTCGCTATCTGGGCCCGGTACATACAATTCCCAACTTATGGCCGTATCAAGACGCCATGAGATCCCACGACAAGCCGGCTGTTACGGCGTAACATGCGAAAACGCGGAAATATTTCATAATAAAATAAACAAAACTTAAACTATTATAAAAATTAGAACTAACCATATCAAGGTCAGATGAGTATTCAGAACTTGTTGATGTAAACAAGGAATACTATAAATTTACCTTTTTATTACTTATGAAGAAATAATATACTAACTAATAAATTGAGCAATCAATTAAACTATGATAAGCTCCCTAATACTTGCAACCTAAACAGTACCATATTTCAATAATGCCACACGAGGCTCTTCCGTTTTTTCTTAGAAGGCCGAGTGTCACCACCCCGATAACCTTTATATCTACGCTTCATTTACTTTACATTTAATTCATATAGACCCTCTGCATTCTTTTAGTATCCACTAATTCAAATAAATATTAAATTTTATTAAAATTCTGAATAACTATAAAATAAACTGATAATTGTTAACAAAAACAAGGTAATAAACTCTATAATCAACATCATTGACAGTAGATAGAATCATAAATAACGCGTAGTACGCAATAGTATTGCATAATAACCCAAGAACGTTTTTATTAAATAAATATTAACAAATTAGAACGCAATATCCCAACGTACCGATACGAAAATAAGATAACAGCTCACCAAATAACTACGCAGCATCGGACAACCATAGCATACCATGATAGAATAAGTAACCATAATAATAATTCCTTAACCTCTAAACAAAGAATAATCAAAGTCATAACCACCTAGCTATAACAACAGGAGTAAATTATAGTCAATCGGTAAACAAGGGAAAATAGAATTCACGTTTAGATAAAACCCTATATACTAACTAACTAACCATCAGAGGCTGATCAAGGAACCTCACTCTTTCACTTCACCCTTGTCCCACTAATACATACGTAAGTGCGTAACTTCTACTTTTAATTACTCAAATAATAAATGAAATAATGATTAACCAAAGGTTCCACGACAATCCACTAGTGTCCCTTTACCGACGAGATTAATAATAATTGCAAATTATTATATATTTAAACCCAAAAACAGGCATAACTTCGAAACCACTAACGATAGGGACAAATAATCATAACCCATCGATAGATAAGGAAAAATAGACTATTAATTATTAAACTCTCAAATCTTAATCTCAACGGACAATTCGTAATAAACCATTCCAAATAAGCCCACCTAAAGCATGGGATTGCCTCTCTGTCCCCTATTAACGAAATTAATACGGTCTGCCTTCTCACGCTTTCGAGGTTCTTCTTGTGACGTACCGTGTGACGTACCTCGTCATTTCTCTCTCTAACTCATGCGAATATATCGCTAATTTCCACTTCCAAAAACTCGATAAATAATAAAAATAATTAGAAACTAAAAATATCATTATAATCCGGTCATATACTTCATCTAACTGGTCCAACAATACTTCCAGATTATCTAATAATTATCTCGTAATAATTAAAAATAAGTTAACATTCAATTAATAACAGTAGAGCGAAGCGACTGTAATCAATCCAAAGATAATAACGAGAGAATTAATAATCAATAAACATCTACACCTTAAACCTAATTAATGAGGCGTAATTAGCCATCCAGAATAAGGCTCAACCAATACATTGACTCAGATCTAGAACCTTTTCTCCAGGCGTGGCTCATGACTCATCTGTTGCTACCGCTACTTCTTGTGACGTATCGCCTGACGTATTTTGTCACTTCTCTTTCTAACACATACAATTATATCGATAAATTGTAGGTTAAATAACTCGATAACTAATTAAAATATCGACTAACTAAACATCTCACAATAATCCGGAAAAATAACTTATCTAATTGAACCAATAATAATTTTAGATTATTTAATAACTACTACGCAATAATTAAAAATAAGTATAACATTGCAACCAATAACAGTAGAATGGAAACACTATAATCAATTGAAAGCTAATAACGAAAGAATTAATAATCAATAACCATCTATACCTTAATCCTACTTAGTATTCGGTAATTAACCATTTAACATAAGGCTCACCTAATAACATTGAGCTGGATCTAGAAGCTTCGCTCTAAGGCGTGGCGCATGACTCATGCGATCACTTCTTTCTCTAACGCATATGACTATATCGCTAAATTCAACCTTAAATAACTCGATAAATAATTAAAATAATGGAAAACTGAAATTATCACCATAATCCTCTAATTCAGATCTATCTATGAACCTTATAATAATTTCCATTTATTGAATATTGTAATTGAAAATAGGTGTAACTTTTAAACCATTGACGATAGAAGAAAATGACTATAACCAATCGAAAGATAATGACAAAAGGATCAATAATCCATAACCACCTATACGATAAATCTAATTAATAACCCGTAATTAACCGACTAACATAACTCCTATCCAATAGCATGGGGTCGGACATCTTTCTTCCACCCGTAACTCCTACCATCATCTTTTCTTGGAGTCTTTGTCATTGTTCTAGAAGTTTCGATCCGAGATCGTCACGTACGCCTTTTCTTATATCCCACCCCGCAAGTATTCGACTCTGCTCAATAACATTAGTTTTCGGTAACAAAATGAAATTTAGGTCGCGCGTGCAACCCCTCTCCTATGATTGGCGCCTATATAAACCGCCGCAAATCGGACCTCAATGCCCATTATTTATCAAGCTTTTGATTACGTATAAACTTATTATTCTAAAATATTAAAATTCAATTTCTTTGTTCGAGTCGCTAATATTTAAATTCAGAATTTATACAATTTAAAGTGAATTATTCTAAATAAAATAATTTCGATTTTGAATTCTTTTATTCAACAATACAAATAATTTAACTAATTAAATTATTTCTGTTAAATATTATTACTGTTTTAAAATATTATTTTTCATATTTAAATAAATTTCATCAGTTTAAAAGTGTATATTCAGACAGATTGTCAATTACCCAGCATAAGTAAACTCCCTTTGCTCAGTTTTACATCAACAATTCTCAACATTCAAGAACCATAACCAATTATCAAGCCGCCTGACAACAATTTATTTCAAAACAAGGTTCAACCAACAACAATTTATTTCGAAGCGAATTTCAATCTACAATCTGGTCTCCAACTCAGCCAAATATTGTATCCTGACATTTTATTATATTGAATAAACCAACTGTAAGTTAAATTAATTGTTCATTTATCTAGTGATAAGACACATCCATTCACCTCGTACATCCTATTTTCGTATATTGACATACTCGACACTAAATAGCGAGGTCCCCGCTACCCGAGTAAATGGCTTAAGTGCTTTGACTCAACATTAAGGGACTGAATAACGTGTGTTCGTCTCCAGGACGTAACACCGGCCAATCATATAATTCGTTTTATATTGGCCAGCCTAGGAGAGACTTCGCTATCATCTACTTCCTGTTGGCGCGGTTTTAAGCCAATGGGAAAATTCGTTTTATACACCAGGGCTGCCACGTCACCATCGAGCGGCAACAAAGAAGAAGACGCCTGCTCAAGCCTTTCACTTCATCGTGGATTGATCAGTACAAACACAGCTATCCGTCTAACCGCTTCGTCAAGATAATTATTTCTTGTGTGATATTATTCAAACTGCTTTGCTAACTATCCTCAATATTTAGTCAGTAAATTATGGCTGCTATTTATTGAGAATCAATAACTTGTTATTCACGTGTAATTATTATCTAAATTAATTTCCATGAAGTTAACCGCTATCGACCACGTGTCGAGTTTCTTATACGCATATCTTATTAGTTACATTCGCTATCGCGTATATATTGAGTTGCATTCACTATTAAGTAATTTTCTCACAGGTATTCAGTGTACATATTGTTAATAAAACATCTAATTGATAATCTGCAATTTTTCTGTTAATCGTTAGTTATTGAATCAACCACACCTACACCAGAATCCCTTCGTGCATTCTCTCAATTTAACAATATATATATATATATATATATATATATATATATATATATATATATATATATATATATATATATATATTTATATTATATTTATATATATATATATATATATATATATATATATATATATATATATATATATATATATATATATATATATGTAGCGTTGCTACAATAATTACGATCGATCACTTTCGGCAATCTACGCCGAAGATCGATTTTTCCATATTCCGTCTCTACCTCATTCGTAGAGACACTAGTCAATTACAAGATACACCGCTGAGCTGCGAACACGCGTTCAAGCATTTTCATATTTTGTATACTTTACTTTCTTTAACTCTGTTAATTACGTTGGTTAAATAAACCTTTTATTTGACATTATTAGTTGGTTTAAACAATTTATTTATTATATTTAAATTATACCCTTAACCACTAAATTGGTGACCCCGACGTGATCTCTTTTCAAGGGAAGCGTCGAACACGTGTATTACACAGTGTATGAAATCTCGCGAGTTCTCGTATCGTTTTGCCGCAAATATTTTGTCGCGTTGCCGATTAACCCGAGACCGTGATTTTTATTTACAGTTATTTTTGTGGGAATTGATTTTTGCAATATTTAGTGCAGTGATTTTAATTATCATTGTGCAGTTTTTCTTTTATCACCACTGGTGCATTGCTGGGCATCTTATGGACGTTATGCCGCACCAGTGTTAATTCGAGGGACCATTAGTGCAAATCGAGTTGTGATAAAAGTTTTTGCGAGCTGTGATAAAAAAATTGTAATTAATTTTTGTGCAGTGTCGCGTATAATTTTTCTTCCGTCACCGGAAATCCCACGGAGGATTAGACCGATACACCGGCTGCACATTCCTGAGCCGTGCGTCATCGATAATCTTTCGGTAGCACAGTACCGAATTAAAGACATTGTTGATGGGTGATGTCAGACTCTGAAACGGAGAGTAGCAAGAAAATAAAATAATTATAAGTGCAGGTGATATGAATATTATTGGAAATATTTTTCTATTTTCTATATTTCAAAATGTACGCATCCGCCGCAGAGGAAATCGCTGCTTTGCGTAAACAACTTGCACTGTTGACTGCCGAGGTTAGCGAAATGCTTGCTCAGGAGAAAATTCCGAACACACACTCCAGAGCACACCACGTCCTCGGAAAGTGAAAAAATTCGACTATTGCCGGTATTATTTTAAACATGGTAAAAATGCCCAATATTGCGCTCCCGGCTGCAAATGGCAGGGAAACGCAAACGAGAATCAGTAGAGGTGGTTAATGATTCTCAATCGATTTCTCGCCGCCTGTTTATCTGAGACCGAACTATAGGAACGGAATATCTTGTCGATTCCGGCTCCGATTTATCTGTCTTTCCACGTGGCTGGCTGAAATCAAGCAGTACACCCATAGGATACCAACTGTATGCCGCAAACGGCTCGATTATTCAAACCTATGGTTTTAAGTCGTTAAAATTAAACCTTGGGCTTC
Organism: Microplitis manilae; assembly: GCA_030273425.1. Taxonomy (NCBI): domain Eukaryota; kingdom Metazoa; phylum Arthropoda; class Insecta; order Hymenoptera; family Braconidae; genus Microplitis; species Microplitis manilae. The sequence goes on along the minus strand of CP092730.1, from coordinate 7,839,627 downwards.
GCCGTGATTTCTCATGAAATTTCATTATTGCTGACGTCACGAAACCAATCATAGGTGCAGACTTCTTAAGTCATTATGACTTATTAGTCGACCTAAAACGCAAATGTCTTCGTGATGGCATCACCGGTTTATTGACACCCGGTAATTCTCACAAAACATCGGCAGAAACAAATATTAAAGCAGTCGATGGCAATTCTGCGTACATGAAATTGTTGAGAGAATTCACCGATATTACATGACCTGACGCTACTCAGCATCAAACTAAAAAGCATTCGACGGTGCATCACATTCGAACGTCACCTAGACCGCCTATTTCGTGCGAAGCAAGATGCCTGGCTCGAGACAAACTTAAAATCGCACAAGCGAAATTCCGTAAGATGATCGAAGAAGGTATCTGCAGACCTTCCAACAGTGCCTGGGCTTCACCATTTCATTTGGCGCAGAAGAAGTCCGGAGAATGGAGGCCATGCGGTGATTACTGACCGCTTAACGATCGAACGCTGATTGACAAATATTCATTGCGTTATCTTGACGACTTTGCCGCATTTTTACACGGTAAAAATGTATTTTCAGCCGTTGATTTTGCAAAGGCTTTTTTGCAAATACCCGTTTCACCAGAAGACGTGCCGAAAACGGCGATCATCACACCGTTCGGACTATTCGAGTTCCGATTTATGACGTTTGGGCTTAAAAACGCCGCTCAAACATTTCAAAGATTCATCGACGAGGTCACTCGTGACCTTGACTTCGTCTTTTCATATGTTGACGACATATTAATCGCATCTAACGACGAAAAGCAGCACATGGAGCACCTGAAAACCTTATTCAAGCGTCTCCGTGAATACGGACTGGTAATTAACGTTCCAAAATTCCAGTTTGGTCTACCAGAAGTAAAATTTCTCGGCCATGTCATCACCAAAGATGGAATTAAGCCTTTACCGGAAAAAGTCGAGGCTATTGTCAATTTCGAGCCTCCTACCACCGTAAAAGCTCTTCGTCAATTCCTCGGCACAGTGAATTTTTACAGAAAGTTCATCAAGAACGCTGCAGAAATTCTAGCACCGTTAAATAAAATCTTGAAAGGACCCAAAGTCAAAGGCTCTCATCCAGTCAACTGGACAACCGAACTTCAAGAGTCTTTTAAGTCAGCTTAACGCACTCTCGCGGATGCTACTCTGTTGGTACACCCTAAAACCGATGCTGACTGGGCAATATTCACCGACGCATCCGAAATCGGTATAGGAGCCGTTTTACAACAAAATGTGGATAAAAACTGGCAACCACTGGCTTTTTTCGGTCGAAAAGTGCCCCCGTCGATTCAAAAATTATCGACGTACGACCGCGAGTTGAACGCTATCTACGAGGCTGTAAAATACTTTCGGCACATATTCGAAGGCCGGCATGTTACGATCTACACTGATCACAAGCCGCTTCAGCACGCTTACAAACAGCGTACCGAAAGAGCATCGCCTTGGCAATTTCGCCGACTCGATTTCATCGGTCAATTTACGACTGCCATTAGACATGTGTCGGGTAACGACAATATTGTCGCTGACACATTGTCACGAGTCGAAACAGTGTCTACTGCTATTACATCGGAAGAACTTGCCGATGCACAGAAGCAAGATCTCGAGCTTCAACAACTGCTGCAACAGACAACCGCGTTGCAGCTCTGACGAATCAATTTCGACAACGGTTTAGCATTGTACTGTGACATTGCGTCAGGTACGGTGCGACCATACGGTCCAGGACCGCTGAGGAGAAAAGTGTTCGACTCGCTACACACGCTCACTCATCCTGGAATCAAAGGATCATTAAAAACGATCTCTAAACGATACGTCTGGCCGTCGATTGACAAAGATTGCCGAGAATGGGCAAAATCTTGCATCGAGTGCCAGAAGAATAAAATTCAAAAACACGTGTCATTGCCGATCGCCAGTTTTCAACCTCCAACTGAGCGATTCGAACACATACACATCGACTTGGTGTCTTTAAAATCGTCAAGAGGCTTCAATCAATGCCTAACGATCACCGACCTATTCACGAGGTTTCCTGAGGCTGTCTTGTAAGCTAATGGAACTGCAGAGACAGTAGCACATGCACTATCGCTGCACTGGATTTCACGCCATGGAGTACCGAAACGCATAACCTCGGACCAAGGACCGCAATTTGAATCGTCGCTATTCTAATCGTTACTGAAAATATATGAAATAAAATATTTACATACTACGCCGTATCATCCGCAAGCCAATGGTCTCGTCGAACGTTTACATCGTCAGCTTAAATCAGCGCTTTTGTGTCACCAAGAGTCGTGGTATGACATATCATTTGTAAATATTTCATTACTTTAGTTATCGTGTATTAAATTTGAAAAAAAAAAAAAAAAAAAAGGAAGTTCTGTCGCGTTGCTACAAAAATTACGATCGATCACTTTCGGCAATCTACGCCAAAGATCGATTTTTCCATATTCCGTCTCTACCCCATTCGTAGAAACACTAGTTAATCACAAGATACACCGCTGAGCTGCGAACACGCGTTCAAGCATTTTCATATTTTGTATACTTTACTTTCTTTTACTGTGTTGATTACGTTGGTTAAATAAAACATTTATTCAACATTATTAGTTGGTTTAAGCAATTCATTTATTATATTTAAATTTTACCCTTAACCACAAAATATATATATATATATATATATATATATATATATATATATATTTTATATATATATATATATATATATATATATATATATATATATATATATATATATATATATATATTTTATATATATATATTATATATATATATATATATATATATATATATATATATACATATATATATATATATATATATACATATATATATATATATATATATATATATATATATATATATATATATATATATATATATATATATATATATATATATATATATAAAATGACAGGTCTTTTTTTTGAACGCGCATCACGTAAAAACTACTGAATATTTTGATATGAAATTTACACCACAAAATTCTGCGTATTTTAAAGAAGGTTTTAAACTATATATTATTATGATTCTGATGAAAAAAACTATATTTTCATAGATTTTGTTTTAATAAATTTTATTGATTATCGATTGTTCTTTTTTTTTTCAAATAAAACAAATGAACATAATATACATGAATCTGTCCTTTTTGTGACATGAAATAATTTTATTTGATTTTCTAATTAAAGTAAAGGTCCCTATATACGCTTAGTATCATTAGTCGCTCACTTTAACTGTTGAAAGCGTTCTTATAATTTTTATAAAAATAAAATTTCAACTGGAATAATTAGTATTGATGAATAATTATTTGTGAATTTAAATACGTTAAAATATCATGTATCAAATTATTTTATAATAGATTATAAATTCAAATTAAGTGACTGTTCTCAAAATCACGCTCTGCCAGGCATTATTCGCTTTAACGTTCATTCGTTAGATTGAATTTAGGATTTGTCAAATTTTGTAAAAATTGTTAGAACTATATCTTATTATATATATTTTTGAAATTCATGAAATTTTATATTATGGAAAAATGAAGTTTCATAATTTGTCACGTAGCGATTCAAACGTGAATCGCTGCGCGCGCTTTCCCATCTAGCCGTGAATTTAACAACACCTCCTAGCTCAAATTAAGCGCATTTATTTATTATGATTTGTTATTATTTAAATATTTATATTATTTTATTGGATTATTTTATTATGATTCAATTATGAATTTATTGATATTATTGTTTATTATGTTTATATTTATGTTTTGATAATTATTTTGAATTTTATGTACTTAATCGATATTTTCATTTCAGTCAGTAGCACACGTGTTATAGAGCGTACATAAAAATATCGACCGAAGGGAGAGTAAGTCGATAAAGTGGGGATAAAAATCGATATTTTTCTCCAGGCACGTGGTGCACTGAAATAATTATTGTTTTATTGTTTAAAGGATTAATAATCATTATGTTTATGTTTATATATAGAAAATATTATTTAATTTATTATTATGGTATAACTCAGGTCGCTTAATGATTTAAATATTTTATTTTAATTGATAATTTCGGGTCCGAGGTCGTTAGAGGGGATAACACGTGAGGGATACCCCTCCCTCGGAAAAATCAACGAAAATATAGTCAGAGAGGACCGGGTTTTTGTAAAGATAGGACGTGTTGTTGTCCGCGATTATTTTTGAGTAAATTGTTCTGGCCCAGGTGCCTTAATAAAATAATTACATAGTTAAAGTATGTGGTTTGTGATATTGATTACTGAAAAACTCGAGAAGTAAATTGTTGTCAACGCCGGTAAGTCAATCGTGTCATCATTGTTGCATCGGCTATCGCTGGTCCTTGAGTAGAGGTGATCGCGGTATTTGGTTGATAAATAATTGAACCTGAGTTATATTGTTATAATAAGTTGAATTTGTTCGGCGTACGTTTCATGTACGTAAAGACACGTCGAGCGAATTCCTTAGAGGATTAGACAAGGATAGCAAGTGTGGCTCCTTGTCTTACCCTAGTATTTTCTTTTTACATATATATGAGTCTAAAAGTATATTTGAGTATTAAATATCATTTCTCTGGGTACAATTTATTTTACAATTTGATGGTATGCAACCCAGTGTTGCCAAATATATTGAGTACCCGCGTCTTTCTCTCCCCAGAGTAAATAATTTAAAGTAAAGATTATTATTATTTTATTAGTTTACAATTTATATGTTATATTATTTGTAAGTTTGTATTTGAATTCCCCAGTTGATAATTTAAATGGATTATTATTATTAGTAATGAGTATATTTTAATTTGATAAAAATTTATTATAAAGAATTAATTATATTGAACAGTATTTAAATATTGTAATCATTTATTGAGTTTATTTAAATATATTTTGAATTAAATAATTTCGTAAAAGAAACCCAGTGATAGCCAATATTTGTTTATTTGTTTCCTGGATATATTTAGTAGTAATTATTCCTTATTATTATTTTTGTTCATTATATATTTATTTGGTTGTCACTGCGCTTGGTGCATACATTCTCGCTCAAGATACTGTCCCGTGATCTCTCCCCTGAATTATTATTTTTGTCCGTTTTTTTGTAAAAACGGAATGGCGCCCTCGTGCACTAACCCAGCCTGAGGAGCTGGTCCAGGCACAATTTTATTTTGTTTATAATTATTTATTATTTTGAGTTATATTTATAATTTTTATTTTTAATTTTTAATACACTTGGGTGACCACATACAACTCCGGATTTTTATTCGCGTCTCCGTCGCGAAAAGAAAAACGGTTTACGTTATAAATTTATAAATTATTTTCCAAATCAATAAACTTATCATTGTTTAACCGATATTGACTTTGAGTGAGTATAGAGCCATGTGTTGATCGAGTAATATTACATGACAACTTTAAGTGAGTGACTACGAATACACCCAAGAACCTTGCTTAAAAAATTAATAATAATTAATTATCAAAATTATTTTTCAAACAAAAATCGGTCTGTCGGTTGACCCTGCGGGCCAGCCCCAAAACTTCCCGCGTTATTCGAGCTCCTTGAGCTCGAAAAATTGTAGTGGATACATTTTCGAGCTCTTCGAGCTTTTTCTACAACGATATCTCTCGAACGAATAAACCGATTGAGACGTTTAAGGCGTCAGTCGACGCGTTTCATTGAGTTTTATAACTGATTAAATTTTGAAATTGATTCATCGAGTCATTTTTGAGAAATTTTCAAAATACTAAAAAAATTTTTTTTTTTTAATTCTTTCGACAACGGTTTCTCTTGAAAGAATTAACCGATTTTGATGTTTGAGGTGGCATTCGACGCGGCTTATGAATCTCCAGAGCCCAGTTCATTTTGGAATTAATCCATCCAGCCCGTAAAAAGTTATCCAAAAAAAACATTTTTGAAACAAGTTTATTTTTGGAATATCTCCGAACAAGCCCTACCGATCAAGCTTAATTTTCTTTCAGCTTCGAGATATTAAAAAACTGCGTCGAATGACACCTTGACGATCGAAATCGGTTGATCCGTTCAAAAGTTATAGATGTTTACATACGTACGTACGTACATACATACATACATACATACATTCGGACATCATCGTGAAATAAGTTAGAATAGCTTTCTAGGACCTCAAAACGTCGACATCTGTTGGAATTTCGATTTTCACAAAACGGACTGAAATCAATAACTTCCAGAATTTTTGAAAATTTGCAATTTTCTTAGCGGGAAGTTAAAAATTTTATTTTAATACTTAAAACTAGAAAAAACTAACAATATGATTTTTCATGTTATTTATCAATTTATATTGAGTGATTTAATCTCACTCCAATGAGAAGTGAGCGGATATAGATAAGGCTTTTACCTTAATATTTTAAAAAGTACTGAAAATACTTATAATGATCATCATCAAATTCAATTTTTGTTTTAAAATCCAAAAATTTTATTTTATATGTCTGATAGTAATTTTAATGTTGAGAAATTTTATGGTTATACAGATAATAGTTTCGATAAAAATTTTTTATTATATATATATATATATATATATATATATATATATACTAGCTGTGAACGCCCGCTTCGCTGGGTTTTTTTTTTTTTATGTTTTTATTTATATGTTAAATTTTTTGCTCTAAAATTTCGAAAATGATTCGATAAGTTCTAAAATATTTGAACGTCGAATATCCTTCCAAATTAATTTCGATAGTTCTAAACTATTTTTCGATCGGGCTATTCCGATTATTTTCATATAACTTACGACTTTAACATATATACTTCAATTTTTATGACGTTTTCCAAACTTTTAATACAATCGGAAGCATCCAACATTAATGAAATCATTTTTGAGTAACTTAATTTAATGAACTTTAATGTAATTTAATTTAATGTATTTACATTTACATTAATGTTAATACATACCTATATATATATATATATATATATATATATATATATATATATATATATATATATATACAAAGTTTCTAGAATATTATTTTCAGAACCTTGCAAAACATTCTAGACCAATTAGAATCATTTTTATGAGATTTGAATCAACTAATTATAATTTGGAGCTTTCCGAATGATTATCCAAATATTCGCAACAATCTAGAACATTCTAGACTATTTAGAATGAATGTTGAGTGATTTAAATCAACTAAGTGTGGTTTGAAGCATTTTAGATGTGCCTCGAAATTTTTAGAACAATCTAGAACATTTTTGACTAATTAAAATTAATCTTAAGTAATTTAAATCAACCAAATTTATTATAAAGCATTCCAGATAAATTAGAATTAATTTTCGAATAATTTGGAAAATTAATTTATATGTTAGAACTGAGATTTCAAGAATATTCCCGAAATGTCTAGATTATTCTTGAAATTCCTAGAACAATCTAGAATATTCACAATCAATCATAGATACATTTTCAAAGTTCATATTATTTTAACCCCCATATCTTTCACACCCTCATAATTATCAATTCACAAACACCTCCTTGCACCATGGGAGACATGACTACTACCACATACAAACACTATTCGTTCGCAATAGTTAGTTTCTACTTCAAATCGTACTATAGGCACAAACACCTCCTCTTTTATAATATATATATACATATGAAAATTTATATTAGTAATACAACCTTTATTGCCTGCGAAGCGGGCGGGATCTGCTAGTATATATATATATATATATATATATATATATATATATATATATATATATATATATATATATATATATATATATATATATATATATATATACTTATTTATTAACAATATTAATAACAATGATATTTATTTTTTCTTCACAGACTAAATTACACATAAATATCGATGAAATACTTACTTTCTAAAATGTCACGATAGTTTACCCAAGTATTCGCACAATCTTCACAAATATATCCCTGTTTTTGGGTTATTAACACTTCACCACACTTAATACAATCTCCCAAAATTTTATACGGATACAAACGATGCCAGTTTTGATTGCAATATTTAAATCTCTTTGTAAAAATCATTGGACAGTCTTTTAAACAGTTTTCGCACATTGATGCGTTGTCAAAATCATTATGATAGAACTCCTTCACTATTTCCTTTGGCATGGTACAATATGATGTTATCAAACTTGCATAAAATTTTTTAATTTCTTCCAGGAATTCTTGTAAGTGGAATTCCATATAATGCGTCTAATTCTTCATCTTCTTTCATCTGCTTGAGTACTCCGGCAGGAATTTTCATCTGTTATAATACTATTAATTTAAGTATCATCACTAAAATTATAAAACATAAATATTAAAATTTTGAAATGTGTTAGTTATAAGTTGTTAGTAATTTTATAATTGAATTTAAAATTATTTTATGAAGGTAAACGGAACATGCTGGTTGTTTTTTGAATAATTCTTGCTTTTTTATTTTCTTTTTGATTTGTTGGTAACATTGGATAAATTTTTTTATCTGCTGATGGTGCTGATGGTTCAGTATTTTCATCCAAACTTTACCAAAAATTTCAAGAATATTGTGTGGTCCAGAGTAATGATCTTTTGTTTTACCTGGATTTGGTCCACTTTGTAAAAATACATATTGACCTATTTTTAAATTTTGTGGATTACAATGTTTATCGTAATATTTTTTAGATTTGTGTTTAGCGTCAACTAAATTTTGATAAGCTAATAATCTTATCCTATGTAATCTTGTGATTAAAGCAATTAAATAACTTTGCATTGCAGGTAATTGTTCACATTCTCTTATTGGTTCGCTTGAAGGTAATCTAGACTGTTGTCCAAAGACAATAGCATAAGGTGTATTTTTTATTGCTTCATGATAACTTATATTGTATAAAAATGTTGCTAACTCGATCCATTCGTCCCACTCTTCATCAATGGATGAGTAGTGTTTAAGGTATTCGTTTAATATGTGATGTGATCGTTCTTATGAACCATTAGATTGTGGATGATAAGCTGTAGTTTTAACTTTTCTAATACCGAATCGTTTTGCTACGCATTTTAAAATAGCACTCAAAAAGTTACGACTTTGGTCTGTTAAAATAATTTTTGGCGGACCAAAATAACAAATAAATCTTTTAACAAAAGCAGTTGAAATTGTTGTAGCTAAAGTGTTAGGTAATGCTTCTGTAATAAAAAATTTAGAAAATAAATCTTGAATAGTTAAAATATATTCATTTCCCCTTTCAGTTTTTTGTTTTGGCCCGACAATATCCATAGAAATTTTCCAGAAACACGTGGCTGGAGTTTCAGTAATAATCATAGGTTCTCTATGTTTTACACGAACTAATTTTTTTAATTGACAATCTAAACATTGTCGAATTCTACGTTGAGTATCATTTTTCAATTTTTCCCAATGATAATCTTTTTAAATTCTTTGATAAGTTTTAGTAACTTCTTTATGACCCCCGATTGGTGATATATGCATTTCATAAAAAATTTCATCTCTTTTTTCATTAGGCACGTAAATAATTGTGCCCAAACAAATCATCGTTTTAATATCAGTTCCGTCAACAACATTTTTTAATTCTGTTATAATATTATTCCATGGTAAATTTTCAATATTCCCACTTTTTGCGAAACTTACTGTTTTTAATTAAAATATTTTAAATTATCTTTTAAATTTTCAAGTATTACTTTTAAATTTTCAATTAAGATTGCAATTGATTCTTTTTCTTTTCACGAATAGGCAAAGCAAAATAATATTTATTGCACACCTCGAGCGCGAAAGCGCCGGAAGTGCTCTACTGTCGAACAGCCGAGATAACCCGATGCACTCATATATAATTGATTCTGTTATTCTTATACCTCCACGAAAAAATTATATATACTGAGATATATACACACATATATACGAGTATATATACTGCGTATATGCGGCATATATGTGGGCATATAATTATTTTGCCCACCTGCGTATATGTGTGCATATATCCCGTTATATATACAATTATATATGTATGTTTATATACTAGTATATATGCATGTTTATATACTAGTATATATGCATGTTTATATACTAGTATATATGTTTGTGTATATACTAATATATATGTAAGCATATATACATATGTATACCGGTATATATGCGACAGCATTTATGCATACATATACACAGGTTTATATAAGTGTATATATGTCGGCATACTAACATAAATACATGCTAGTATATCCCTGATTAAAAACTCCGATTGAAACTGATTGAAAACGTCCAATCAGATTTAATCAGAAATTTCTGATTGACTTTCAATCAGTTCCAATCAGATTTAATCAGAATTTCTTATTGACTTTCAATCAGTTTCAATCAGATTTAATCAGAATTTATTATTGACTTTCAATCAGTTTCAATCAGATTTAATCAGAATTTATTGTTGAATTTCAATCAGTTTCAATCAGATTTAATCAGAATTTCTTATTGACTTTCAACCAGTTTCAATCAGATTTAATCAGAATTTATTATAGAATTCCAATCAGTTTCAATCAGATTTAATCGGATATTTTCGGAAGGTTTCAATTGTAAATTAATAAACAATTACCGATTCTCGGGACAAATAATTGTATATATTATTAAAGGATAGAAAATCAAAAAATCGAATGTTTCAAAATCTACGTTGAATCTATATAAACAATTAGATTGCATGTCATGAAGTGATATAGAATATACTATATTACCACCAAAAATTGTACTTGTCACTCTGTCAAAGAACAGAGGAGTGCTCTTGTTAGAATTGCTTCCAAGTCTGGAATATAATACGTCTGAACGAAGTTTTTTACCAGGGACACTACACAAGTGGTAGGCGCTATCTAGTGGCGAGAACCGAATTACTCCTACTGCTATTGCTTAGGACTGATGAATTTTCTCTCCTCCATATATATCTGTTCTCTTAAGGAATTTTTCTCTGGGTTCAAGCAACTTTTTTTTCTATTAGTTGCATATGAAAATCCTTGCGTTAAACACCCCCATGAAAAAATTTATTTAAAAAATATAAGTTTAAATACAAAAAATATATTTTAGAATTTATAAAAAATAAATCAGAAAACTATTTTTTTAAGAACTTGATATTGAAATGAAAATAACTAGAAAAAAAAGCAAAACTTTAGAAAACTTCATTCATTATAATTTTTGAGAAATGAAATTACCCAAAAAAAAGTTTCAATAAGATTTTCTGATAAAACTGATAGTTTCGCTGGAAAATTAAAAAGATCTCAAAATTTACTATAAATTTGACTCTATGCTCAAATAACTTTTGAACAGATAGATTTATCAAAAAATGATGAGACTTTTGTTGTAGAGCATTCAATTTCCTACAAAAATATCTATCGTGCATCATAATTCGTTGATTAGATTATAAGTTAGAAAATTCTAAATTATAAAAAGTTTTTTTCCCGTGTTATTTAAATACTCTGTAAATATGAATAAAAACGGCTGGACGCAAACCGTAGTATTATTATTAAGAGCTTGAATTGGTACAGAAATTTTGGTTTTTAGGTATACTTTCAATTTTTGGATACAAAAAAAAAAATTTTTTTTTTAACCAACCTAATGTATATATAATTTTACATTAATGCTTTTTTTTATTTTTGTGATAGTTTTAATTCAATCAATACAGTTCTTCAAAAAAAGTTTATACATAATCCTGAAAAATGCTTGTTTTCACTTTTTATAAAATTTATTAAATTGGAAAGACCGATAGAATTCTATACTTTGATATTTCAAAAATTGCTGAATTCATGACAAATGAAATTCATATCTGCCCAAATTTTAATAATTATTAATATTATCTGAATTGTTATTTTCCGATTGAAACGGATTAAAACTGATTGAAAATTTTCTGTCGGATTTAATTGAATTCAATCGGAAAATAATCGATAAATGAATTATTATTTTCTAATTGAATCCGTTTTGTTTGAAACGAATTTTTTTTTTTCTAGCCAACACAAGATAATTTTGCCGTTTATATTGAGAAAAATTCCCTGAAAATTTTAGCTCTTAAATTTAATTTTAAGTACTTTTTCTCGACTATCAAATTTTTCCATTTAAAAAGTATGTAAATTAAATAACTTTTTTTTTTAAATTGCTATAACTTAACAGTAGAACATTCTAAAGTAAAAAAGATTTATACTATATTAAACTTACCATTTTTAAACTGTCCAATGTTAAACTACTTTTATCTCATAGATAATATCCCGAGTCAAAAAAAAAAATTCTAGTTTGGACCTCAAAAAATTCAATTCCTTTGATCTTTTATCTACCGGTCGGAAAATAATACAATATTGGCACTCTAAATCTATGAAGTCTAAATGCAAACTCTTCATCGGTTTTGATTTCTAACGGAGCTCTCAAAATCCTCAAAAAAAAAATTACCGTTTTCTGGACTTGGAAAATTTTCGAGTTAAAAAAAAATCTGAGTACTTAGAAAAATTTATGTGTAAAAATAAAATAAATTGATTAATTTATTATTATTATTCGCTTTTATATATTCCTGGACAAACTTTTAGTAGGTCTCAAAAAAAATTTTTTTTTTAATTTCCGAAATAATATAGAATACAAAATCAAACATTTTGTCCTCAATAAATTTTTGTATTTTAATTGAAGAAATGTATAGGGGAGCCTGGGGCACGAAGGCCCCCCTCAAAAATTAGTTAAAAATTTTTTTTTTATTTTCCGTCAAGTTATGACCTCTATAATGATTTAATCATATTGTAGGCCAATATGTGATATGTGGGGTAAAATGGACCACTCAAAAAAATTGTTTTTTTCAATTTTTCCGTCAAGTTATGACCTTTATACTAATTTTGTTACATTTTAGATCAATACGTGATGTGCAGAGCAAAATGGAACACTCGAAAAAAAATTGTAACGAAATTATTATTTTTTTTTTTATTTTTCGTCAAGTTAATTTTTTCGTTACTATTTCTTTGTTTTGAGTGGTCTATTTTACCCCACATATCACATATTGGCCTAAAATATGATAAAAACATTACAAAGGTCATAACTTGACGGGAAATAAAAAAAACTTTTGTTTTTATAATTTTTGGGGAAGGGGGCATTTGTGCCCCAGGCTCCCCTACTAAATTTTCTTTCAGTTAACTATTTTCTCATAGTAACCATTAAATTTTTTTTGAACGGAGATAAATAAAAATAAATATTCATTTTCATTCATTATACTTTATAGAGGTTCCGGTAATTTTTCTGCAAATTGGTAATTAATTATTTATTTTTGGGTCATTTTTTTTGAGATTCCCCGTCCAAAGTATTTATTTTTAACGAAAAAAGTGAGGGAATCTGCGTAGGTTACGTCATTTGAGAAATTGAGGCCTAAATCTGGAGCACTAAATTTTTTTATATTATGAGAAATTTGAGGTTTCCACAGCGATGCTAGTGAATCGGAAAATAATTTTTTTAAAATTATTATTTCCTTATTGAATCTGATTGAAACTAATAGAGAAAAATCCAATCAGTTTCTATCAGATTTAATCAGAAAAAAATAATTTTCGAAAACTTATTTTCCGATTAAATCTGATAGAAACTGATAGAGAAAAATCCAATCAGTTTCAATCAGATTTAATCGGAAAATAATTTTTTTTTAATTATTATTTTCTTATTGAATCTTATTGAAACTGATTGGATTTTTCTCTATCAGTTTCAATCAGATTCCATCGGAAAATAATTTTTTAAAAATTATTATTTTCTGATTGAATCTGATTGAAACTGATTGGATTTTTCTCTATCAGTTTCAATCAGATTCAATCGGAAAATAAGTTTTCAAAAATTATTTTTTTCTGATTAAATCTGATAGAAACTGATTGGATTTTTCGCTATCAGTTTCAATCAGATTCAATCGGAAAAAAAGTATTCAAAAATTATTTTTTTCTGATTAAATCTGATAGAAACTGATTGGATTTTTCTCTATCAGTTTCAATCAGATTCAATCGGAAAATAATTTTTTAAAAATTATTATTTCCTTATTGAATCTGATTGAAACTGATAGAGAAAAATCCAATCAGTTTCAATCAGATTCAATCGGAAAATAATCGAAAATTAAAATTTTTTTTCTGATCGAATCTGATTGAAACTGATAGAGAAAATCCAATCAGTTTCAATCAGAAAATACTAAATATTTTTTTCTGATAGAATCTGATTGAAACTGATAGAAAGTCAATCAGAACCCTCGAACGCTCTCGAACATTTCTGATTGGAAATTTGTTTCTGATTGAAACTGATAGAATTCTGATTGAGTTTTAATCAGATTCAATCAGATTCAATCGGAGTTTTTAATCAGGGATATGCTTGCATATATTAACCTGCGAAAATTTAGTATATATTAATGTTTGTATATGGGGATATATATGCGTATACCAATGGTACACATTACTAGGTTGCCTCAATAAATTTGAATTGCTCACACATTTATATTTTAAACTAATTATTGTTTTATTTTTTAAAATGATAATTAAGTAATTTTTTTTAATAAAAAAGTACTTGTTGCAATAAAAAATGATTAATCATAATAATAGTAAGTATAATATTAAATATTTTTATAGTTTTTAAAGATAAGAATTATACTATGATAAATGATATTATAAATTAAAATAGAGTAAGTATTAATATTTTTTAATCTTTAATTTTCTCTGTATCATCTATAATTTCCGGTTTAGTCTGAAAAATATCAACTTCTATTTAGTACAAAAAATTAAAAGTAATAATTATGTTTAATTTAATTAAACTTTCTTTAAACTACCTTACTATCACTGTCTTCTTTCCTGAGCCGGCTACATTTTACGTTTATTGCTCGATTTATATCCCCTTCTTTGTACTCTGATTTGAAACGATTTTTAACAGTTTCTAAAAATAATTAATTGTTATGCAAATATTTATCAAAAATTTTCCTCCTATTACAAAAGTTTAAGAATTAATTTTCGTTAATTAAATGATGAGAAATAATAGAATTAAACAATAATTTAGTTTAAATTTTTTTGTAAAAATATCAAATCGATTTGAATAATTTACATATTTTATAATAAATCGTTGTTAATAAAAATAATTAAAGAATGAATTTCATGCATATGCAATATTTGTTTGTTTATAAAATTATTAAAAATTCCAAAAACATTTTTTAACCTAAATTAATTCTATGAATGAAATTTTTTGGAAATTTATTGTTAAAAAGTACAGAGATGGAAATGATTAACTTGAAGATTCAAAATATATAGTTATAATAATTTAAAAATAAAAAAATTACTAAGTTTACTACAAGTAATTTTTTTTTCTCATCACCTAAACGAACAAAAAAATTGAACTGAAAATCTTACTTTCCAAATTAATGATAATTTTCATAAATAAAAGAAACTTTATAAGAAAATATTTTAACCTCTCATAGCATGAAGCTTTTCTGGATCCGAAGCTTTATGACGACCAGTTGAATCCTTTATGTTCTTTGGGGCCCCACCTTTAACATTACTGATCAGAAGCACACTATGCGGAAAAACAGAAACCAATAAAGTAGTGGCCATTGCTGTAGGTGTTGGTGCTGATTCTGCCAAGGCGTATTGGTTTTCTGTTATAAATACTTTTGACCCTGGATTGCCCAATTCTTTCTTTAATTAAAAAATTTTAATTTTGCAATTTTAATATTTATTTCGCAGGTATTAAAGATAATATGGGTATTCAAATCTATAATTTACCATCTTTTCTTTTTTTGATTGCGGATTGTCAACGGACGATGATTGTTTTTCAACTGAACTACTACCCGCTACTGATGATACACTTATCTCTTGTCTGACTTGCATCAATGCTACAATTAATCACAAGATTTTTTTTTTTGGTTTACAATAGTTAAAATACTAATACATAGCATAATTTATGAATTTTATTAAAAATAATTATACCTTCTCTTCCCTGGTTAAAAAAGAGAATTAAAGAGGATTAAAAAAGCACACATTTTTAATACTACTTAATACTCTCTAATACTCTTAATTCTCCGGAGAATTCAAATCGAAACTGAAATGAATCCTTTTTAATTCTCCTCCAAATTTTTATCATTTTAGGATTAAAAAGAATAAAAAAGGATTAAATATTTTTAATACTAACTAATTCTTTTTAATTCTAAAATAATATTGCAATTTCTGATCTCGCGGAGAATTCAAGAGGATAAAAGAGGATTGGAAAAAGTTTAATTCTAACTAATCCTTTTTAATTCTAAAATAATATTGCAATTTCTGATCTCGCGGAGAATTCAGGAGGATAAAAGAGGATTGAAAAAAATTTAATTCTAACTAATCCTTTTTAATTCTAAAATAATATTCGATTTCGGATCTCGCGGAGAATTCAAGAGGATAAAAGAGGATTGGAAAAAGTTTAATTCTAACTAATCCTTTTTAATTCTAAAATAATATTGCAATTTCTGATCTCGCGGAGAATTCAGGAGGATAAAAGAGGATTGAAAAAAGTTTAATTCTAACTAATCCTTTTTAATTCTAAAATAATATTCGATTTCGGATCTCGCGGAGAATTCAAGAGGATAAAAGAGGATTGGAAAAAGTTTAATTCTAACTAATCCTTTTTAATTCTAAAATAATATTGCAATTTCTGATCTCGCGGAGAATTCAGGAGGATAAAAAAAAGTTTAATTCTAACTAATCCTTTTTAATTCTAAAATAATATTCGATTTCGGATCTCGCGGAGAATTCAAGAGGATAAAAGAGGATTGGAAAAAGTTTAATTCTAACTAATCCTTTTTAATTCTAAAATAATATTGCAATTTCTGATCTCGCGGAGAATTCAAGAGGATAAAAAAAAGTTTAATTCTAACTAATCCTTTTCAATTCTATAATAATATTGCAATTTCTGATCTCGCGGAGAATTCAAGAGGATAAAAGAGGATAAAAAAAAGTTTAATTCCAAGTATTCTTTTTTAATTCTAAAATAATATTGCAATTCCTGATCTCGCGGAGAATTCAGGAGGATAAAAGAGGTTTGAAAAAAGTTTAATTCTAACTAATCCTTTTTAATTCTAAAATAATATTCAATTTCGGATCTCGCGGAGAATTTAAGAGGATAAAAGAGGATTGGAAAAAGTTTAATTCAAACTAATCCTTTTTAACTCTAAAATAATATTGAATTCCTGTTCTCGTGGAAGATTCAAGAGAATAAAAAACGATTGGAAAAAGTCTATTCCTCAATAGTTCTCTTTAATTCTAAAATAATATTCAATTTCCGATCTCGCGAAGGATTCGAGAGAATAGAGGAGGATTGGGAAAAGTTTAATTCTAACTAATTCTCTTTAATTTTTAAATAATATTTCAATTTATGTTTTCGCGGAGGATTCAAGAGAATGAAAGAGGATTAAAAAAATTTAATTCTTTCTAATTCTAATATAATATTGAATTCCTGTTCTCGCGGAGGATTTAAGAGAATAAAAGACGATTGGAAAAAGTCTAATCCTAAATAATTTTTTTTAATTCTAAAATGACTTGGAATTTCTGTTCTCGCGGAGGATTCAAGAGAATAAGAGACGATCGGAAAAAGTCTAATCCTAAATAATTTTTTTTAATTCTAAAATGACTTAGAATTTCTGTTCTCGCGGAGAATTCGAGAGAATGAAAGTGGATTCGAAAAAGTTTAATTCTAACTTATTTATTTTTATTTCAAACTAATGTTGCAATTTCTGTTCCTGCTGAAAATTCGAGAGAGTTGTATCCATAACAAAAAAAAAATTATTTTTCTTTTTAACTTTAAAAAAACAAAATAATAATAAATTGTAATTTTATATATAGAAAAATTTTATTTTGGGAAAAAAATAATAATTTTATACGTGAAATTTTATTTCCTTCTATGGAGAAATTTATAGAAAAAAAAGTATTTAAAAGGAAAAAGGCAACGGGAAAAAAATGTAAGAGTGATCGTGGGACTCTCGCCGGACCGACAATCCGGCGGGAGAGAGTAAGTGAGCGAAAGATAGTTCTGCGCTCACCGCTAGAGCGTGTGGGCTTCTTGGATATGGACACTTATAGTAGAAGTGTTAAAAGCGCATGCAGTGAACGTTATTGTCAGTCAGCACTCCACTGCTACCAAGTGAACTTTACGTAGCAGAGTGCGAAGTACCTACTGGTAGTGGCGCAGTATACCCTGCACCACGTACTAAATATATATATATATATATATATATATATATATATATATATATATATATATATATATATATATATATATATATATATATATATATATATTCCTTGGGAATAGCTATTATTCTATTCGAATTCTCTGAAGGGAAATAAAAAGTATTGGAAATTTCTAAACATGAATTCTCCTTAATTCTATTTAATTCTCTGAAAATAATTAAAAAGTATTAAAAATTTCTAAATATGAATTCTCCTCAATTCTATTTAATTCTCTGGAAAGAATTAAAGAGTATTAAAATTTTCTAAATATGAATTCTCCTCAATTCTATTTAATTCTCTGAAGAGAATTAAAAAGTATTAAAAATTTCTAAATATGAATTCTCCTCCATTTTATTTAATTCTCTGAAGAGAATTGAAAAGTATTAAAAATTTCTAAATATGAATTCTCCTCCATTTTATTTAATTCTCTGAAGAGAATTAAAAAGTATTAAAAATTTCTAAATATGAATTCTCCTCAATTCTATTTAATTCTCTGAAGAGAATTAAAAAGTATTAAAAATTTCTAAATATGAATTCACCTCAATTCTATTAAATTCTCTGAAGAGAATTAAAAAGTATTAAAAATTTCTAAATATGAATTCTCCTCAATTTTATTTAATTCTCTGAAGAGAATTAAAAAGTATTAAAAATTTCTAAATATGAATTCTCCTCAATTTTATTTAATTCTCTGAAGAGAATTAAAAAGTATTAAAAATTTCTAAATATGAATTCTCCTCAATTCTATTTAATTCTCTGAAGAGAATTAAAAAGTATTAAAAATTTCTAAATATGAATTCACCTCAATTCTATTTAATTCTCTGAAGAGAATTAAAAAGTATTAAAAATTTCTAAATATGAATTCTCCTCAATTTTATTTAATTTTCTGAAGAGAATTAAAAAGTATTAAAAATTTCTAAATATGAATTCTCCTCAATTCTATTTAATTCTTTGAAAAGAATTAAAGAGTATTAAAAATTTCTAAATATGAATTCTCCTCAATTTTATTTAATTCTCTGAAGAGAATTAAAAAGTATTAAAAATTTCTAAATATGAATTCTCCTCAAATCTATTTAATTCTCTGAGGAGAATTAAAGAGTATTAAAAATTTCCAACTATGAATTCTCCTCAATTCTATTTAATTCTCTGAAGAGAATTAAAAAGTATTAAAAATTTCTAAATATGAATTCTCCTCAATTCTATTCAATTCTCTGAAGAGAATTAAAAAGGATTAAAAAAATTTTTAATCCTCTTTAATTCTCTTTTTTAACCAGGGAATTAAGTGCTTTACTGTTACATATGTTGGATTATTTATAACTTGGGTGCTAGAAGCTTGAACAACCGATCGTTCCGGACTTTTATCGTTTATTGTGATAGTTTCATTCAGAATTTTTAGATCGGAATCAAAAATTTCGTTCTATTTTATTTTAAAGAATAGAACATGATTATTATTGGTTTTTATAAAATAATTTAAAACAAAATTTTTTATTAAAATAAAACGTTTACTTCCTGTTGAGCTGTTTTTTCATCATCAGTATTTAAATTATTATTATTATCCACATCAATCGCACCATCTGAATCATTTGACAATTTTTCTTTTTTTGCTATTGGTTCACGCGTACTGTCATCATCATTATTTATTACCTATACCATTAAATTATTATAATTTATAATTATTTAAGACATCAGTAAATTAATTTTCATTAATTATATAGTAATAGTCTAATTTATTAAGTAATTGTTATTTAAACGTTATTTATTTCCAAACATAATTCAAAAACTTTACTTGAGGTGATCCATCAGTTGATTCAGTTAAATTCTTCTGTCTGTCACTATCATCATTTAGTAATAATTTCTGCTCTACACGTCTCGGGGACTGTATACCATCCAGTGCCCTTAACTTTTTATTCAACACAGCCATCGAGCCTATGAATAATATAATTAAATTGTTAGTATGATAATTAGTCATTAATAAATGCTAATCATTGTTTTATAATATTACTAGACACTGCGATGACATTGGCACTGTAACAAATCCACCCACCCAGGGGTTCTTTAGGCACATCATGCCATTCTACCACATAAACTTTTTCTGGGTCCTCTTCATCATTTTTGAATTGTACTTATTAATATATATATATATATATATATATATATATATATATATATATATATATATATATATATATATATATATATATATATATATATATAATAGTAATATATATATAATAGTAGTATATATATAATAATTAGTAATATATATATATATATATATATTCTATATCTATAAAATGACAGATCTTTTTTTTGAACGCGCATCACGTAAAAACTACTGAATATTTTGACGTGAAATTTACACCACAAAATTCTGCGTATTTTAAAGAAGGTTTTAAACTATATATTATTATGATTCTGATGAAAAAAACTATATTTTCATAGATTTTGTTTTAATAAATTTTATCGATTATCGATTGTTCTTTTTTTTTTTCAAATAAAACAAATGAACATAATATACATGAATCTGTCCTTTTTTTGACATGAAATAATTTTATTTGATTTTCTAATTAAAGTAAAAGTCCCTATATACGCTTAGCATCATTAGTCGCTCACTTTAAATGTTGAAAGCGTTTTTATAATTTTGATAAAAAAAAATTTCAACTGGAATAATTAGTATTGATGAATAATTATTTGTGAATTTAAATACGTTAAAATATCATGTATCAAATTATTGTATAATAGATTATAAATTCAAATTAAGTGACTGTTTTCAAAATCACGCTCTGCCGGGCATTATTTGCTTTCACGTTCATTCGTTAGATTGAATTTAGGATTCGTCAAATTTTGTAAGAATTGTTAGAACTATATCTTATTATATATATTATTGAAATTCATGAAATTTTATATTATGGAAAAATAAAGTTTTATAATTTATAAATTATTTTCCAAATCAATAAACTTATCATAGTTTAACCGATATTGACTTTGAGCGAGTATAGAGCCATGTGTTGATCGAGTAATATTACATGACAACTTTAAGTGAGTGACTACGAATACACCCAAGAACCTTGCTTAAAAAATTAATAATAATTAATTATCAACATTATTTTTCAAACAAAAATCGGTCTGTCGGTTGACCCTGCGGGCCAGCCCCAAAACTTCCCGCGTTATTTGAGCTCCTTGAGCTCGAAAAATTGTAATGGATACATTTTCGAGCTCTTCGAGCTCGAAAATACTTTTGTATGCTTTTGTTTTCAAAAAATAACGTTTTTTACTATTTTTTCTACAACGATATCTCTCGAACGAATAAACCGATTGAGACGTTTAAGGCGTCAGTCGACGCGTTTCATTGAGTTTTATAACTGATTAAATTTTGAAATTGATTCATCGAGTCATTTTTGAGAAATTTTCAAAATACTAAAAAAAATTTTTTTTTTTTTAATTCTTTCGACAACGGTTTCTCTTGAAAGAATTAACCGATTTTGATGTTTGAGGTGGCATTCGACGCGGCTTATGAATCTCCAGAGCCCAGTTCATTTTGGAATTAATCCATCCAGCCCGTAAAAAGTTATCCAAAAAAAACATTTTTGAAAAAAGTTTATTTTTGGAATATCTCCGAACAAGCCCTACCGATCAAGCTTAATTTTCTTTCAGCTTCGAGATATTAAAAAACTGCGTCGAATGACACCTTGACGATCGTAATCGGTTGATCCGTTCAAAAGTTATAGATGTTTACATACGTACGTACGTACATACATACATACATACATTCGGATATCATCGTGAAATTAGTTAGAATAGCTTTCTAGGACCTCAAAACGTCGACATCTGTTGGAATTTCGATTTTCACAAATCGGACTGAAACCAATAACTTCCCGAATTTTTGAAAATTTGCAATTTTCTTAGCGGGAAGTTAAAAATTTTATTTTAATACTTAAAACTAGAAAAACTAACAATATGATTTTTCATGTTATTTATCAATTTATATTGAGTGATTTAATCTCACTCCAATGAGAAGTGAGCGGATATAGATGAGGCTTTTACCTTAATATTTTAAAAAGTACTGAAAATACTTATAATGATCATCATCAAATTCAATTTTTGTTTTAAAATACAAGAATTTTATTTTATATGTCTGATAGTAATTTTAATGTTGAGAAATTTTATGGTTATACAGATAATAGTTTCGATAAAAATTTTTTATTATATATATATATATATATATATACTAGCTGTGAACGCCCGCTTCGCTGGGTTTTTTTTTTTTTATGTTTTTATTTATATGTTAAATTTTTTGCTCTGAAATTTCGAAAGTGATTCGATAAGTTCTAAAATATTTGAACGTCGAATATCCTTTCAAATTAATTTCGATAGTTCTAAACATTTTTTCGATCGGGCTATTCCGATTATTTTCATTTAACTTACGACTTTAACATATATATTTCAATTTTTATGACGTTTTCCAAACTTTTAATACAATCGGAAGCATCCAACATTAAGGAAATCATTTTTGAGTAATTTAATTTAATGAACATTAATGTAATTTAATTTAATGTATTTACATTTACATTAATGTTAATACATACCTATATAGATATATTCGAAGTTTCTAGAATGTTATTTTCAGAACCTTGCAAAACATCCTAGACCAATTAGAATCATTTTTATGAGATTTGAATCAACTAATTATAATTTGGAGCTTTCCGAACGATTATCCAAATATTCGCAACAATCTAGAACATTCTAGACTATTTAGAATGAATGTTGAGTGATTTAAATCAACTAAGTGCGGTTTGGAGCATTCTAGATGTGCCTCGAAATTTTTAGAACAATCTAGAACATTTTTGACTAATTAAAATTAATCTTAAGTAATTTAAATCAACCAAATTCATTTTAAAGCATTCCAGATTAATTAGAATTAATTTTCGCATATCTTTCACACCCTCATAATTATTAATTCACAAATGATACTGAAGTTAGCCGACATCTAATAATTTTAGGAATTTTTAAAAATGATAAATTATAAAAAAAAAAAAAATTTGAAAAAATTGCGCTTAAGGTTTTTTTAATTTTCTACATGTGCATATTTTTAGTTTTCTAATTTTTGTAATTAAATACTTTAAAATAAAATCAAAAAATTTTTAATTGTATGCTAAATTCAGGATCATAATTCACAAACACCTCCTTGCACCATGGGAGACATGACTACTACCACATACAAACACTATTCGTTCGCAATAGTTAGTTTCTACTTCAAATCGTACTATAGGCACAAACACCTCCTCTTTTATAATATATATATACATATGATAATTTATATAAGTAATACAATTTTTATTGCCCGCGAAGCGGGCGGGGTCTGCTAGTATATATATATATATATATATATATATATATATATATATATATATATATTATTTATGTAATAGAACCGACTTTTGAGGACACGATTGCGTCTACAATTCTGTTCCGATCTTAATGAAACTGTCTACACTTATTTTATGCGTAATTACCACGGTTGAGTTCGAAGATGGGCTGAATCGGTTGATTAGTTTAGAAGTTATGGCTGTTTGAAATTTTAACGATTTTTCGAAAAAATCAGTTTTTAATCACTTTTAAAGTCCATATAACTTTAAAACTAAAATTCATAGATAATTTCTGTAAAAAGTATTCTAAAGTTTGACTAATAAGCTTTAATTTGTGACCTTAAACTTTATATTTAGATTCTTTTTTCTAATAATTTTATAGACTTGAAAATTTTAATGGAATCAAAAAATGTTGAAAATATGGTTTTCATTTCACATATCTTATGCTTGTCCAATTAAAATCCAGTTCCGTCAGTTTTATTTTATTGTGCACAAAATAACTTGTAAATTTCACTGCTATCTTATATTTTAAAAGTATTTCTTTTATCATTTATGATGTATCAAATGTACCTATAATCCTGATGATTATCACTAGTCTAGTCATTACGATAGCTCCCGCAGTTCTTATCGGATCTTAATGAAATTTTTCACACTTATTCTAGAGGCGATTACCTTGATCAAGTTTAAAGATGGGCTGAATCATTCAAATAGTTTTGAAATTACGGCTGTTTGGAATTTTTATGATTTTTCGTAAAAATCAGTTTTTAATTACTGTTAAAGCTCATAGGGTATTCCACGCCAAATCGACCACTTTTGACCCCGGCCCCTTTCGATTTGGCTGAAAGTTTTTCATCATTTTCTACCCTATGAAAAACGTTTCTTATAATTTATTTAAAATTTTTTCCCACCCAAAAGAAAGTTATTAATTTTTCAAAAAAACGGCCTCTTTATTTTCAAATAGTCATAACTTTTTCAAAATTTAACTTATCGGGACGTTTTTTTTTTTTTTTTTTTAAAACTTTGTTAATAGATGTAGTTTTTGGAAAAAAATAGTAAAAGAAATTACTGATTCATCTTTAACGTTTATTTTTTAAATTTCGACAAAAAATGAAAATTTTAGGATGATTGTCATTTTTGATTTTTGATTTTGTTTTTTTATAAAAAACTTTAGCATTTTCTACGAATTCTCTGAAATTTTTAGAGTGGCGTTTTTTTTCTCTAAATTTTTTCTTCGAATGAAAAAAAAAAATTTTTAAACTACGGTTATTTTTCATAATACCACTTCAAAAATTTTTTACGGTATTTAGTGAACATCAGAATTTGGAAAAAAAAAAGTGAAAACAAAAATTGAAAGTGACAATTATCAAAAAAATTTGATTTTTTTTCAAAATTGTTAATTAAAAAATAGAAATTAACAAAATAGAAGTTAACAAAAATTGTTGAAAATATGGTTTTCATACCACATAACTTATGCATTTCCCATTATAAAACAATTTTGTCTCGTGTATTTTGTAGTGAACAAAATATCCTGTAAATTTTACAGCTATTTCATATTTCATAAGTATTTCTCTTACTATTTATGATATTCCAATTGTACCTGTACGTCCTATAATTATAACTGGTCTTGCCATTGTAACAGCGATTTAAATTATGATCTAATACCAATTAAATTTTTAATACTTTATTGATGTGAAAGTTAATTTGGTACACTATCTATATATATATATATATATAATGTTATGTCAAATCAGCTATGTGAAGTTCTCTATCGAAAAGAATCGTTGTCGTTTTTTACCTTCAGTCTTAGAAAATGAGTTTAACTTATGTCATGACTATACATTAACATATATCACAAATTGTGTATGTATAAAACTAACTTTTTATATCGATTAATTGAAAAAACTACCTTCCATTTCAGCTACCGAATGGCCTTTTTTTAATGTATTGTACTAAAAGACATCTGCTCAGGCTTAAGTTATAAATTTTATTTTTTTTTTTGTTTGTCCTAATATTTACTATTTAAATGCAGTACTCGAAGTAGCTTCATTGTCTAGGGATGAAGTTAAAACTCTTAGATTTGTAAAATTTCCCAATCTCCTCATTTACAGCCACTCTCTTTCATATTTTGAACATTTTTTAATCCCTGCAATAAAATCAGTCTAGACATATGGTCCCACGTCCTTGTCCTTCTTGACCGGTCTCATCGTGCCCCTTCCTCTTACCACGTTCCCATACTGGGTTAGCCCTTTTTCCACTTCCCCGGATACACCCTATGCCCGTAGTCTCCAATAACAACTTCCGCTTTTCCGCTTTCTCATTTTTCTTACTCCCATTTACTTGAGCCTTAAGCATTTTGTAAATTTTTAACTGTAAGCAATTTTTGTAAGTTTTACTATTATCAGTTTGTAACTAGAATCGTCACTGAGTAGCAGCTTGGCTCTCGGATAAAATAAATAAATTTGCAATCAGCAAATGTTAATACTTCAACATTTTTGTTTATTTTTTATTTATAAATTAGTTACAACTCATTCCCAGCAAGCTAGTCGCGGAATCATTCATATTTTATTCAAAAATAATATTCTTAAGCTACTGTGCATCAGACATTACTAAATAATATTAGTTAAGTGACTTCCTATAATGTTAGTTAATTCGTTAAATTATTAAATTATAGTTTTTTTTTTTTTTTGATCTATTCATTTTTTGTTCATTGTTTAATTAGCCAGCACAATATTATAGTTTACATAAACAACACATAATAGACTGTAATCCCTTTCAGAAGGACTCATACACTTATCCAAAAAATTAAAGGAACAAGAAAATTTTATAAAATTTTTAGTGATTTTTGGAAGTCTGTATTTTAGTGAAAAATGATCGTATCGAAAAAATAAAAAAAGCAAATTGAAGCTTGAAATTTCTAGTTTAAAGATCTTTCAGCTAAATAATTTTCTCAGCCACAGTTTTTGCGGAATCATAAGAAATATGCCGAGACAAAATTTTTCTAAATTTTCCGATTTTGTTTTTTAGGTCTACGGGGCCGGGAAAATTTTTTTCGAAAAAACCAATTCATAGCTCGTTTAGGAAATTTATTCAGCTACAATTTGCTTTTTTTTGTTTCTCTGTACGACAATATGTTGCTGAGATATCAGCCTTCAAATGAAAAAGGGTCCTTTTGTCTTTGATTATCGATATCTCAGCAACTAATGGTCGCACAGTAATTTAAAGGGCAGTTTGAAAAACTTGAATAAATGCCCTACAAGCTCTATTTTCGATTTTTTTTTTAAAAAAATTTTTTTTCATCCTTAATATCAATTTGAAAAACCCACAAAAAATGGTCATTTTCTGGTTTTTTAGTCAACTCATCGCTACTTTGTAAATATCGATAAAAAAAATAATGTTGCCAGGTGATTTTACAGCTTAATGTACCCCCAAAAACCCTGGAAATTTTCAGATTGATCCATCGAACCGTTTGTCCGGACCGATTGCTCAAAGTTTTATAAAACAATTAAAGGAACAAGATTTGTTCCTTAATTTGTGTAATCATTACCAAAATGAAAAAATTAATTTTTTTCGGATGTTCTTTCATTTTCACGTTAGTTATTCGGTAAATGTAAGGTAAAGAGAAAAAAAAAATTTTTTTTTCAAAAAACGAAAAAAACAAAAACCCCCGAATAAAATGTAAAAAAAAAATGTTAAAAAAAATCTTGTTTTATCTCGTTTTTTGAAAAAAAATTTTTTTTTTCTCTTTACCTTACATTTACCGAATAACTAACGTGAAAATGAAAGAACATCCGAAAAAAATTAATTTTTTCATTTTGGTAATGATTACACAAATTAAGGAACAAATCTTGTTCCTTTAATTGTTTTATAAAACTTTGAGCAATCGGTCCGGACAAACGGTTCGATGGATCAATCTGAAAATTTCCAGGGTTTTTGGGGGTACATTGAGCTGTAAAATCACCTGGCAACATTATTTTTTTTATCGATATTTACAAAGTAGCGATGAGTTGACTAAAAAACCAGAAAATGACCATTTTTTGTGGGATTTTCAAATTGATATTAAGGATGAAAAAAAATTTTTTTAAAAAAAAAATCGAAAATAGAGCTTGTAGGGCATTTATTCAAGTTTTTCAAACTGCCCTTTAAATTACTGTGCGACCATTAGTTGCTGAGATATCGATAATCAAAGACAAAAGGACCCTTTTTCATTTGAAGGCTGATATCTCAGCAACATATTGTCGTACAGAGAAACAAAAAAAAGCAAATTGTAGCTGAATAAATTTCCTAAACGAGCTATGAATTGGTTTTTTCGAAAAAAATTTTCCCGGCCCCGTAGACCTAAAAAACAAAATCGGAAAATTTAGAAAAATTTTGTCTCGGCATATTTCTTATGATTCCGCAAAAACTGTGGCTCAGAAAATTATTTAGCTGAAAGATCTTTAAACTAGAAATTTCAAGCTTCAATTTGCTTTTTTTATTTTTTCGATACGATCATTTTTCACTAAAATACAGACTTCCAAAAATCACTAAAAATTTTATAAAATTTTCTTGTTCCTTTAATTTTTTGGATAAGTGTATATGAAAAAAAAAAAAAAATTCACTCTAATTGAGAAAAATGTCATCCGCCAGTTAGGATGGAAGAGAGATTTTTCTACAGATGTTCTAACAATTTTTATTTTGTCAGCTCAGGATTCATGATTTATTATTCAAAACTACGAGGTTGTTCGCAGGGCTGTCAAAGATAGGAATATTCTACTTTTTTAGTTATAAGACATACAGGCTTGAGTTTTTAACGAATGTTTATAATATTTATGCGAACTTGCCATTGTTTGCATTTTCTCGGGAATGGACCTGGCGATGCTAGTGGAATGGTGATAAATTAAAATTCTCACATTTTAAAATCATTAGACACATAGGCTTGAAGTTGAGAACATATGGGTGATTCCGTTCTAAGCGTGATATTCAATGTCCTGAATTGTTTGTTCTCACAGGCCATTAATTAATAATCAATAAATGAAATTTTTGTGTTAATTGGATAGTGATGAACATATTTCAACATTATTTTTCTATTATATAACTTGCTACTCAGAGAAAACTTACAACATATCACTTGAATGTCGGTACCGTGTCATGTCCATTTCTAGAATTTACCCATAAATTGTTAAATACTTTTGCCGCAAGAAATGATTTAAACTAATCACCTTATAAATTCTAATGTTTATGATCCAACTGAAAAAATCGGTCTGTCGGTTGACCCTGCGGGCCAGCCCCAAAACTTTCCGCGTATTTCGAGCTCTTTGAGCTCGAAAAATTGTAGTAGATACATTTTCGAGCTCGAAAATACTTTTGTATGCTTTTGTTTTCAAAAAATAACGTTTTTTACAATTTTTTCTACAACGATATTTCTCGAACGAATAAACCGATTGAGACGTTTAAGGTGGCAGTCGACGCGTTTTATTGAGTTCTATAACTGATTAAATTTTCAAATTGATTCGTCGAGTCATTTTTGAGAAATTTTCAAAATACTAAAAAAATTTTTTTTTTTTAATTCTTTCGACAACGGTTTCTCTTGAAAGAATTAACCGATTTCGATGTTTGAGGTGGCATTCGACGCGGCTTATGAATCTCCAGAGCCCAGTCCATTTTGGAATTAATCCATTGAGCCCGTAAAAAGTTATCCAAAAAAAACATTTTTGAAAAAAGTTTATTTTTGGAATATCTCCGAACGATCCCTACCGATCAAGCTCAATTTCTTTCAGCTTCAAGATATTAAAAAACTGCGTCGAATGACTTCTTGACGATCAAAATCGGTCGATCCGTTCAAAAGTTATAGATATTTACATACGTACGTACATACATACATACATACACTCGGACATCATCGTGAAATTAGTCAGAATAGCTTTCTAGGACCTCAAAACGTCGACATCTGTTGGAATTTCGATTTTCACAAATCGGACTGAAACCAATAACTTCCCGAATTTTTGAAAATTTGCAATTTTCTTAGCGGGAAGTTAAAAAATTGGCACACTTTCTGTTTAATGTATTAAGTTAACATCGAATTCCGGATTAATAAGTTTTGTCCTTGAATTTTAACGAATTTTTAAATTTGAATTTATGTGACTTGAACGCAATGTTCCTTGAGATTCATGAAACATCTAATGGACTATCTTGAAAGTACGTCATCTGAGTAATATTCACAAACACTGAGTTAATAAAAAAGTGCCAAGAGTTCGTATTATGTTAGAACTTAATTTCTAAAAAGATATGTCATAAATTGTCTTGTCGATACCGTGGTATTGATAAACTTTATCAACTATTAATTATTTTTTGGACCAAATATTAAATTCTTGTACTTACTACCAGTCTAAACTTTACAATGAATGGATATTATCAAATACATAACCCAATAATTACAGTCGTTATTCAAAATGAAACTGTCAGTACCATGTCTGTCAGTACCATGTAAAATAATAATAGAAATAGCATATAGTTATAATGATTAGTTGTAAAATTATTCTAATCATTAATTAAAATTTTTTTTTTAATGCAGATGGCACCAATACTTCGTGCTAGAAAGCTACCTAATACGAGTGACAATTAATTTATCCAATGTTTATTAATTCAATTAATTAATTTAGTTTTTAGTAAATTCTATACATTAAATTTTAGTTGCTCTAAATTATAAAGTTAATCGTCATCAATCATCATTAATGAGTTAAATAATTATTAAAAAAAAGAGTTTAAAAGTATTACAACAGAATTTATAAATGAATTTAATAATTTTCTCAGATAATTTCTAGCGAATTTATTTTATGTCAGTACCATGAACGCAAAATTTGAAATTCGTTTCTCGTTCTTGACACTTTCAAGTTGTAGTAAAATCCTCTCAGATTTTTATTTTGACAGTAAGATAGATAAATAATGTGCATAAAAAAATTGAAAAAGTTTAACTTCAAAATCTTAGAAGTATTAATAAAAAAAATCACAGTTAGAACGGGACCACCCATATGCCAAGTGCATATAAAGAATCGGGACTAGTGGGGCCAGGTTATATACGAAATGTATATAACAAATAAAGATACTAAGATATTTGCATAATATACCACTAAATCAGATGTTGACTAATTTAATATTATACCCGGTTAATAAATAGTCATAATAATAGAATTATTATACTTAGCTGATGTAGATATTGAATCAGGATGTTGTTCGTCCTTCTACCCATGGGTATAGTTCACTGTGCGATAGAAAGAGATAGCCAGCCAATATATTAATGCTAAAGTAACTGCTGCGTTCCAATTGCGGCGATAGACAATGATGATAAATACATTATTATCTATCAATTTTTCTAATACTTAAACGGATGAAAGGATTAGAGGAGAAGGTCCTTAAACGGATGGAAGGAATAGGATGATGTAGAGCAACTTAACACGTATCCCAACATTGTAACTAAGAACTAAAGCTAAGTAAAAGGAAGTATTAAGTATAACTAATGCATGATTGTGCATGATTGTGTATAACTAATGCATGTTTTAAATAATAATAATGTTGTACACAGATAATCACAGGTACATTTTCCGATAACATAAGGTAATTTACCTTATATGGCGGCCTAGTATAATGAACCAATAGCGAAGGCCTCTAAACCTCGTTACAAATATTATTAATTTAAAACAAGCAATTTCTGTAGACTGTATGTGCATAAAATTAAATAAAGTATATATTGTTGCAGAATACTGTTGTCCCGATAAAGACTTCATAACTAAAGATCTAAATAATATATTTACAGTAGGTAAGAAGGTGATATTGGTTAGGAACCTCAATGCTCGGCACCATGCGTGGAATTGTCATGATAACAATCAAAAAGGAAATGTGCTATATAATTATACTCTAAACAGTAACTGCAGCGTAATGTTTACTGATGAACCTGACCACTTTCCTATGAATGGTAGAACTCTAACGACAATAGACATCTGTGTTAACAAAAATGTTAACCAGGTTGCTAACTTCAAGTTCTGAGCGAATTTAATTCAGACTATAATCCAATCTTTACCATTGACAAGCAAATAAAAAATGCATCCACAAAAACATCATACACTAATGAAAAAAATTAAAGGATCAAAATGAAATTCCAAATTTTTGAGTGATTTTCAACAGGCCGTAATTTCGAGAAAAATGGTCGTACAAGAAAAAAAAAAGAAGGAAATTGTAGCTCCAAGTGTCTACTTTTTGAATTAGAACTTCAGAATTTTTTTTGCATCAGCGGTTTTTGAGTAATCTTAGAAACACCAGCGACAAAAAAATTTTCAAATTTTTTTTTCTTTTATTTTTTTCTCTACGGGCGTGGGAAAATTTTTTTTTGCTTAACGACTATAAGTATCGGATACCTTAATTATTTAGCTTCAATTTCATTTTTTATAGACCTTGATACGTCCATTTGTCACCGAGATATCGGTCTTCAAATGGAAAAGGATCCTTTTGTCTTTGATTATCGATATCTCTTTTATAAAAAAAATTTTGTTTTAAAATAATTTTTGTTTTTTTTTTTAATTTTTTTATTTTTTAAAAATTTGAGCACTGTTTGGAATAAATATGTGGAATAAGCTCGGAAAAATTTGTTTTTTCATTTTGTTAAAGATTATGAGCTTTTTAGAGCAAAAAAAAGTGATCCTTATATTTTTCAAAAATTTGATCGAGTGAAACAAAAAAACGGCTGGTTGGATCAATGTGGCTCTTTGTGGTGTTTTTGTGGGCATATTGAACTGTAAAATGCACACTCAGCGTTATTAATTTCCACAATATTTTCGATCCAGCGCTTGATTTTCCAAAAAACCATTAAAAGCTCTTTTTTCTGAATTCACACTAATTTCGACCTTGGAAAATGAAGGTGTTGGAGCCGTTACTGATGAAGAAAAAGTATATATGCTTGCTTTAAGATTTGAAGAAGTACATCACATAGATCTAGATAATAACACAGATGCAGAAGGAAAAATAACTCAATGCGCCAAAAACTATCTAGATAACACAACACCAGATGGATTCTATGACTATTCCACATCTCTGAAAGAACTATGGGAAATATTTGAAAAACTCTAATTAGAAAAAGCTCCTAGCCTTGATAACATCCAAAATATCGTACTCAAAAATTTTACGAAAAAAGTACTGATACAATTTATGTACATTATCAACGCGCAGTTCAAATTATCATATTTTAGCATCTATTGGAAAACCAGCACAACGTTCCAATACATAAGTAAACCTGAAAAAAATCCCAACAACCCGAGTAGCTACAGGCCTATTTGCTCACTCCCAATAATGAGCAGAGTAGCTGAAAAATTAATCTTAAAAAGACTTAGTAATCATGAGAGAAGAAGAAAAATTCTGGTGGACTCCTGTACAAAATGATATTATACAAATACCACTCGGCATTGATTAGAATCATTCACTCAAACCTCAATAATAGACGTCTCCAAGTAAATGACAATGGAGCCAATCAGCTAAGAGATACATCAAAGCTGGAGTTCTTCAAGGTTCAGTGATTGGACCAAAATTATTTAATATTTACTTAAATGATATACCAACATTTCCAAAAACAAACACTGCGCTATTTGCACATGATACGGCAACATATGCTCATTCTTTTAGTGTTATTGTAGCTGCAAAACAATTATATATACATATCAGTTTGCTTGAACCCTATGCCACAAAGTCACAGTCTCCCAAAAATTACTAAAAAATTTATAAACTTTTTCTGTTCCTTTAATTTTGTGCGTTTGTGTATTTATTTTTATATGCATGCATGATATTTTTTTATTTATCTGACCTCATAAGTCTTGTATTAAATAAACAAATATGAAAAATAAAATACAAATTTAAATTATTTCTTGTTATTAGCAGCATACTTCAATATTTAAGATTTTTTCATAATATCTCCTTTTTTTATCGTCAAACTTTTGAAATTTAGCATATAGAATACATAAAAGATAGTAATTTCGATAAATTATGTGATTAAGTGAATTATATTGATGTAAAACAGCTATCGTAATACATAGACATCTGACCGGGTAGTATCTTAGAATTTTTTATCTGGTGATGTGTGTCCACCATAAATACGTCTGCCGTGATAAATATAAGTTCTTAAGACTGTAATAAATAAAATATATTAATGGCAGATCTGGTCAAATACTTTCAAAAAAATTTTTTTTTTTTTGCATTTTCAAAATCGTCTGCCACGATGTTGGACGCATGATAATGGTCTGCCATTGTTATTTTCCGTCAATAATAATAATATATTTTGAAATTTCAAAACGGCAGACGTGGTCAAATGCATTTATAATTGGCCAAAAATTGATACCTGTCCTACCTGCGCTGTAGCCGCGTCCACCACTTTGGGCTTAATGAGTCCCCATCTCATGTACAGTAGGTATAGGGGCCTCAATATATAAAAGCTCAGGTCTGGTCAAATTCATACAGGTATCCGTCCACTGGCTCTTAGACTACTACTACAAACATTGAAAAATTAATGTAAACGCTCAAAAAACAGAATTAATTGTCTTTTCAAAAAAAACCAAAGTAAACAAAAATTTCAACCCATTAAAGTATATGGACATCCAATCTAACCAGCTAGCTAAGTGAAATACCTTGGTATGCATCTCGATGCAAAACTAACTTTCAAAAATCACATTAAACAAGTAAGAAGGAAAGCGTACTCAGTACAACGGAAGCTATATCCACTCATGATTAAAAATTCATCACTATCCAGACTCAACAAGTATCTAATACCCAAGATGATTATAAGGCCAATCATACTATATGCTGCTCAACCTTCTTCAAAGGTACCAAAATAGATGTATTAGACTAATTTTATCTGCAGATAGATTCACTCGAATTTCTAAACTACATAATAAGTCTAAAATACCCTAGAGAAAAGATTACATAGAACAACCATCTAATAAATTTTATGAAAACCAGATAAATAATAATGAACTAACATAAAAAATTACTAATATCAGAGCATACAATATACTGACTGACTTCAAACATAAATTGCCTTACCAAAATCTCAGAATTTTTCACAGTATAAAATAAATGAAGAACTACAAAATTAAAATATCAACGAAACAGACAAGATTATATATTCCTTGTAGAATTAATTTACTTGAATAGGTTTTTTTCAATAATTTTTCCTATAACAAAAACATAATCTAAATTTAATACCAGACATGTAATAATTATAAGACTCAACAGAAGTCGCAGAAATTAAACTTTATTAATAATGTATCAAAACCATAGGTTAATCTGAAAAGATATATGTAAATGTTAAAAAGACTGAAATTAAAAAAAAAAAAAAAATTTAAATCTACGAGACTCGAGATCGAGCCCGTGAGCTAGCTGATTTTTTTTTTTTTTAATTTTTTTCTTTTTAATACAATTATTGTGTATACAAATTGATAAAGATATATAAAATTTTATAAAATTATATATAAATTTTATTCTCAAGATAACAGTGTAGATCTCACTATATAGTAAGAGAGCTGGTAGACATTTTTGGGTGGGTTCTTGGGGCACTTAGCAAAATTTTGTGAGTACCCCTGAATGACCCCTAAAACAAATAATCGAGATCTGGCTGGAGGGTAGCGGTCCCCCGACCACTCCTAAATTTTTGAAAAAGGGTAACTTCCTGATTCAAAAAATGTTTTTGAGGCACTTCGATTTTTATATACATTTAAGTAAGATATGTAAGGAATCGACATGAGAAAAAGCCAGATCAATTAGTCAGCGCTGAATGTTAGCCAGACTAGTGAAAACTAGTTTGTATAACAAATTCAAAGTATGTTCTTGAGGCACTCTGAAATTTTGGGAGGGTAATATAGGTAATTAAAGATAAATAATCCCAAAAAGACAGATAATTTGATGACATTTTTCATCTGCCAGATCATTTTAAAGTATTGCGTAAGTGCGTGTGAACAGCACTATGTAATGCTTAAGGTGCGAGAGAGAGCGTATATCGGCTGTACCTCTCACTCAAGGCCGCTACGACGTGATTGGCTCTTGCGAGACAATTGCACTCGAGGAGGCGTGGCAAGTTGCTTGTTATCGTTAAATTTCTATTCAAAATCGTCATTTCAAAATAATATTTTTCTATTTCAAAAATCACCACACGGAAAGTACTGCTCGCGTAAAACACGAGGAGGCGTGGGTGATTTTTAACAATAATTGTTAAGTGTGAAAAAAGCGATTCTCGTCCGAGTGAATTGCTGGAGTCGGAGATTCAGACCGAACTCATATGAGCTAAAGACTCAATAAATTCAAAGGGTAACACCATAAGTTTAAGATGAATAGTTAAGTGTAAATCCAAGAGATTTGAGTTAAAAAGAGAACCTTTAGTGTTAAGAACAATTTAACATCTTGTGAACTGAGTACGACGAGCCCATGGGAAAATATTTCAATTAACATCTATCGTTGGGAAACCCGGCATATTAGATTATTACTAATATTAAGAACCACACCCTTCTTCCTAGACCAAATCATCTTTTAACCAGAGACCAACAGATGCCGTTCACGAGAGAAGCAGTCCAAAGACCAACTTGCAAGTAAGCAGCGAACAACGAAAGGTAGGTGAAACTATCAATTTCTTTAACTTATAAAATCCTAATTCTGCATTGAATACACAGAGAGGACCCTGCGGGGTTTATCTTTCGAGTTCTCACAATAAAAATAAAACCTAGAGCTAATCTTCTAGGAAATCACCCTGTTTGCCCGGTGCCTCCCACTTGTGGCCCACTTGGCCATTTCCAATAATTAATATTTATTAATTAATTAAATTCGGACATAACATTTACTTTTATTTTATCATAATTTTTCTTATTGTTATTATTATTATTATTATTATTATTATTATTTATTTTATTAGTTAAATGCTCAGGGGGTTATCCCCGGTAGTCCGACTCTACCGAGGGCCTCACCTGAGTGCCAAATCGTTACTGCTGCGATGCTTCATCAACAAGATGATCAGCATGCGCAGCAGGCCAAGTTTCGTTGCCTTAGAAGACGGAGGGATCCGAGTATCACAGCCTTTTGCATCCGCGATGCCAAAAACTCAACTTGCGATAAACAAGTTGGGATTTTAGCCAATGCAGACACAAAAGACTGTTTCATCCCTCCTAGGACGCCAACAATGAGTACGACAAGCTTGACACGATAGCCTGGGTAAAGTTTGCCAATTTCAAACAGGAGATCCTGATATATCTCGTGTTTGTGCTCCTCTTTTACCGTGATGTTATACTCAGCCGGAGCTGAGAACTCAATAACATAAATGTTACGAGCGGTTTTATCGAAGAGCACAATATCAGGTTTATTATGGTCGATTTTCCGCGTTGTTGCGAATGGCACGTTCCAATAAATACAGCAACGCTCATTCTCAACAACTTGCGGAATATCTCCTGGCAGGTAAGGCAGCACTGGTGTTTTATCGATACCGTGCGTGTGTCGAAGATGGTAATAAAGTACTCGCAGAGCAGCATTGTGACGCTGGACGTATGCATTTCTTGCCAGCACAGGACATGCTGACAAAAGATGCATAAGCGTCTCTGGATGCTGTTTACAAACCCTACACAAAGTGTCGGGTAGCTGCGTCTGGAGCACTTTAGCACGGTATTCGAGAGTGTTAATAACACCATCTTGGCAGGCAAAAATATATCCTTCGGTCTCGGACATCAGGCCAGCTGACTTAAGGAAGGAAAAAGTCAGCTGTGTGGACAAGCCATGATCACGCACGTGTTTAAAGAACACGCTGTGCATGGACTTGTCCATATGCGTACTAAGCAGTTTTTGTTGCTCAGCATTCCTGATGACCGTCTTAAATTCCTCCTGAGGGAGTTCAATAAGCGGGTTTACTCTTCCAAGACCGAGGGATTTCGCCGCGTACATCGCTGCCTTATATAAAAACGCTCCCTTATGCCTATTTTCATGACTATGAACAATTTGCATAAGGAAGTCGTCTTCATCTGCTGTGAAATTGACAACCTCGTATGTTATACCCAAAACCAAACGATCATGTAGACACTCCAAGCTCTGTAAACCTCTCCATCCGATGTGCCGGGAAAGGTATAATCTGGTGACTGAGGACTTAGGGTGCATGCTCCGATGCATATTCATGACTTTGCGTGTTTTGATATCGAGATCTCTGAGCTCTTTTCGGGCCCATTTAAGGACACCAAAAGAGTACAGGAGTACCGGGACAGCAAGCATGTTTGTTGCAGAGACTTTGTTTTTTCCGGAAAGTTCTGATGACCAGATTTTCCGGAGCCTCCGCACATACTCGCTGCAGAGAGTCGTTTTGATTTTCGAGACGTCCTGCATAGGACTCCCGTCAATCCCTAGATATTTGTACGACTCTCCGGCGTCAAGATGGTCTATGACGCTCCCATCTGCTAACTCGATATCTTCACGCACATCGGAACACTTACCCTTCACCAGATTAACGACCGCGCACTTGTCCAACCCAAAAGCCATGCCGACATCCCGTGTACACTTCCCTACGATGTTTAAGGCTGTCTGAAGGTGTTCCTCATCAGGAGCATACACCTTCAGATCATCCATGTAGAGTAAGTGGGTGATCGAATATTTTCGATCAGTTGGTGGACCCACTGAGTATCCACGGGTGCGGCGTAGCGCTACAGATATTGGCAGCAGTGAGATGCGAAACAGCAGAGGGCTCAGGGAATCTCCCTGAAAGACTCCTTGTTTGTACAGTACAACTTCGGTTACACGTTTGTCGTTACCACATGGAATGTGGAACCGTGTTCGCCAAAGCTGCATCGTACGCTGAATGCATCCCACTGTATCGCGATTGACCCCAAGGCATTTGAGCAAAAAGAGAATAAGCTCATGAGATGTTGAGTCAAATGCCTTGCAGTAGTCAATCCAGGCCATTGACAGGTTGCGCTGATAGTAGATCACGTCTTGAATGACGCATCGATTTACTAACAGATTCTCTTTGCAACCTGACAGGCCGCTTTTACTGCCACGTTGTTCGTATATCTGCTGCCATACAGGGTCTACCTCCTGCAGAATGCGATTATTCAAGATTTTGGTGAAAATCTTATAAACCGCATTCAAACAGGTAATAGGCCTGTAGTTTTTCGGGTCAGACAAGTCTCCTTTCTTCGGGATGAGCACGGTTCGCCCTTCTACAAGCCAGCCTGGAATTGGTTCATTACCTCTGATGAACGCTGTAAAAATCCGGGCCAGATGACTATAGGTAGAAGTTAGTTTCTTCCACCAAAACAAGTTAATGCCATCTGGACCCGGAGCAGCCCAGTTCTTACCATTATTCAGAGCTGAACGAACTTCTTCCGCGCTGACTTCAGGGCTCTCTTCATCAGCATTGCCGTTGCGATGTTGTCGACAAAATGCCTCGAAGTCGTTGAGAGCTGGAGTGTCGCGATTCACGTTCGGTTGATCACCGTACAACTCGGACCAGAAAGCTTCTACTCGCTCGATGGATGGGGGATCACCAGAAACAGAGGTCTTAGGTGTCAGAAAGCGTGAAAGACTTAACCGAAACAATGAGTTATCGGTAAGCCGCTTCAGCTTTTACTCTAGTAGCTTTTTAGCACTCACTAGAGCCCGCAACCTGTTAAGAAAACCTTCTTTGATGTTAAGAAGCTTCGCCTTATTCAGTGTGTGATGCTGATATCGTAATTGAGCCGCAATACGGCGGACTTTTGGTGTAAATGCTTTACGAGCATTGACAGAGTCAATCACACACTGAATGCGGGAGACATGTTATCGGAGATCATCAATCTTCAGTGATAGCTGTCCAATGTGCCCTCTCATCTTAGCCTTAGGAGAAGAAACATTTTTCCTCGCTGGAGGTAAGAGTGAGGAAGCAGCATCATAGACAGCTTGATTGATGGTGAGCAAAGTAGAGTCTTCCTGAATCCGAGCAGACAGTTCGTGGTTTTCCGTGTCAAGTAGATGTTTTGGGTAGTGTGTCTTTCTAGAGACACATACTTGCCGTGTGTCAAATTCATTGTTGGTGTCTTCGGAAGAACGGCGTCTCTCCTGATGTAGCTGTGCTGGAAATGACAGACGGTGAGATACCCGTCTGTTTGTCAACAGCGATCTTCGTGTACGCCGGAGATGAGAGGCATAATCACGGAGATGTTGTTGTGATAATTGGCTATGGTAAGGGTGCATATCGCACCAAAGTGCATGCATCCTAGCCATGTAGCCTCTCCGCTCCGGTTCACTGTTATTATAGCACATCAGGAGATCGGCTCGTAATTCCTCCGTCCACCTAAATGCAGTCCGTTGGTCGCCAAGGTCGTCATCGTTCGGAATCTCGGTGCTCCGCCCAGCTAGTGGGTTGCCCTCATCCGAGAAGGGCAGGTTGTGGGAAGCACTTCTGGGTTCAAAATCGTCTTGAACTCAGGTATACTTTACAGTAGGAAGTTAACCTCATGCAAAGGTTGTTGTGCGATTGGTAGGTCAGCAGATCGTCGGCCGACCTACATAGCCCACGATGCGCCACAGGGTAAACAAAATCCACTGCTGGCCGCACAACATCCACCGTGGGCATTATTATTATTATTATTATTATTATTATTATTATTATTATTATTATTATTATTATTATTATTATTAATATTATTATTATTATTATTATTATTATTATTATTATTATTATTATTATTATTATTATTATTATTATTATTATTATTATTATTATTATTATTATTATTATTATTATTATTATTATTATTATTATTATTATTATTATTATTATTATTATTATTATTATTATTATTATTATTATTATTATTATTATTATTATTATTATTATTATTATTATTATTATTATTATTATTATTATTATTATTATTATTATTATTATTATTATTATTATTATTATTATTATTATTATTATTATTATTATTATTATTATTATTATTATTATTATTATTATTATTATTATTATTATTATTATTATTATTATTATTATTATTATTATTATTATTATTATTATTATTATTATTATTATTATTATTATTATTATTATTATTATTATTATTATTATTATTATTATCATTATTATCATTATTATTATTATTATTATTATTATTATTATTATTATTATTATTATTATTATTATTATTATTATTATTATTATTATTATTTCTTTTTTTAGTTAAATGCTCAGGGGGTTATCCCCGGTAGTCCGACTCTACCGAGGGCCTCACCTGAGCGCCAAATCGTTACTGCTGCGATGCTTCATCAACAAGATGATCAGCATGCGCAGCAGGCCAAGTTCCGTTGCCTAAGTAAACGAAGGGATCCGAGAATTACTGCGTTTTGCATCCGCGAAGCCAAAAACTCATCTTGCGATCAACAAGTTGGGATTTTAGCCAATGCAGACACAAAAGTCTGTTTCATCCCTCCTAGGACGCCAACAATGAGTACGACAAGCTTGACACGGTAGCCTGGGTAAAGCTTGCCAATTTCAAACAGGAGATCCTGATATATCTCGTGTTTGTGCTCCTCTTTTACCGTGATGTTATACTCAGCTGGAGCTGAGAACTCTATAACATAAATGTTACGAGCGGTTTTATCGAAGAGCACAATATCAGATTTATTATGGTCGATTCTCCGCGTTGTTGCGAATGGCACGTTCCAATAAATACGGCAACGCTCATTCTCAACAACTTGCGGAATCTCTCCTGGCAGATAAGGCAGCACTGGTGTTTTGTCGATACCGTGCGTGTGTCTTAGATGGTAATAAAGTACTCGCAGAGCAGCATTATGGCGCTGGATGTATGCATTTCTTGCCAGCACAGGACATGCTGACAAAAGATGCATAAGCGTCTCTGGATGCTGTTTACAAACCCTACACAAAGTGTCGGGTAGCTGCGTCTGGAGCAC
Organism: Microplitis manilae; assembly: GCA_030273425.1. NCBI lineage: Eukaryota > Metazoa > Arthropoda > Insecta > Hymenoptera > Braconidae > Microplitis > Microplitis manilae. The sequence continues at coordinate 7,798,146 of CP092730.1, read as the reverse complement.
TTTAGCACGGTATTCGAAAGTGTTAATAACACCATCTTGGCAGGCAAAAATATATCCTTCGGTCTCGGACATCAGGCCAGCTGACTTAAGGAAGGAAAAAGTCAGCTGTGTGGACAAGCCATGATCACGCACGTGTTCAAAGAACACGCTGTGCATGGACTTGTCCATGTGCGTACTAAGCAGTTTTTGTTGCTCAGCATTCCTGATGACCGTCTTAAATTCCTCCTTAGGGAGTTCAATAAGCGGGTTTACTCTTCCAAGACCGAGGGATTTTGCCGCGTACATTGCTGCCTTATATAAAAACGCTCCCTTATGCCTATTTTCATGACTATGAACAATTTGCATAAGGAAGTCGTCTTCATCTGCTGTGAAATTGACAACCTCGTATGTTATACCCAAAACCAAACGATCGTGCAGACACTCCAAGCTCTGTAAACCTCTCCCTCCGATGTGCCGGGAAAGGTATAATCTGGTAACTGAAGACTTAGGGTGCATGCTCCGATGCATATTCATCACTTTGCGTGTCTTGATATCGAGATCTCTGAGCTCTTTTCGGGCCCATTTGAGAACACCGAAAGAGTACAGAAGTACTGGGACAGCAAGCATGTTTGTTGCAGAGACTTTGTTTTTTCCGGAAAGTTCTGATGACCAGATTTTCCGGAGTCTTCGTACATACTCGCTGCAGAGAGTCGTTTTGATTTTCGAGATGTCCTGCATAGGACTCCCGTCAATCCCTAGATATTTGTACGACTCTCCGGCATCAAGATGGTCTATGACGCTCCCATCTGCTAACTTGATATCTTCACGCACATCGGAACACTTACCCTTCACCAGATTAACGACCGCGCACTTGTCCAACCCGAAAGCCATGCCGACATCCCGTGTATACTCTCCTACGATATTCAAGGCTGTCTGCAGGTGTTCCTCATCAGGAGCATACACCTTCAGATCATCCATGTAGAGTAAGTGGGTGATCGAATACTTCCGATCAGATGGTGGGCCCACTGAGTATCCACGGGTGCGGCGTAGCGCAACAGATATTGGCAGCAGTGAGCAGAGGGCTCAGAGAATCTCCCTGAAAGACTCCTCGTTTGTACTGTACAACTTCGGTTACACGTTTGTCGTTACCACATGAAATGTGGAACCGTGTTTGCCAAAGCTGCATCGTACGCTGAATGCATCCCACTGTATCGCGATTGACCCCAAGGCATTTGAGCAAAAAGAGAATAAGCTCATGAGATGTTGAGTCAAATGCCTTGCGGTAGTCAATCCAGGCCATTGACAGGTTGCGCTGATAGTAGATCGCGTCTTGAATGACGCATCGATCTACTAACAGATTCTCTTTGCAACCTGACAGGCCCCTTTTACTGCCACGTTGTTCGTATATCTGCTGCCATACAGGGTCTACCTCCTGTAGAATGCGATTATTCAAGATTTTGGTGAAAATCTTATAAACCGCATTCAAACAGGTGATAGGCCTGTAGTTTTTCGGGTCAGACAAGTCTCCTTTCTTCGGGATGAGCACGGTTCGCCCTTCTACAAGCCAGCATGCAATGGGTTCATTACCTCTGATGAACGCTGTAAAAATCCGGGCCAGATGACTATGGGTAGAAGTTAGTTTCTTCCACCAAAACAGGTTAATGCCATCTGGACCCGGAGCAGCCCAGTTCTTACCATTATTCAGAGCTGAACGAACTTCTTCCACGCTGACTTCAGGGCTCTCTTCATCAGCATTGTCGTTACGTTACGTCGTTACGTCGTTATTATTATTATTATTATTATTATTATTATTATTATTATTATTATTATTATTATTATTATTATTATTATTATTATTATTATTATTATTATTATTATTATTATTATTATTATTATTATTATTATTATTATTATTATTATTATTATTATTATTATTATGATTATTATTATTATTATTATTATTATTATTATTATTATTATTATTGCGAACGGACGTGGTAATTGACGCTCCGATTTGAAACTGGAGTTTCTCAGAGTTGGTGATTTATAAAATTAGTGTTTTATGATGGTTGAGTTGTATAATTTTTTCTGAATTCAGTAACATTTTTTGTTCTATGACATTGTCTCTTAAAAAGCTATATTGGGCGCGAGTTTAATCAGGTTTAAAAAAGTGAGGTTGGGTCAATTTTTATTAAGGCTCATTTACACATTATATTGTTATGTCATTTGGACGTTGTGTTAGTCACAACAATCACTATCTATAGTAAAACTACTCACAATAACAACAAGGTGCTTGCACAATAGAGAAAATTCTTATCATAACAACTGAGTATGAGTGTCAAATCTTATTCTTGTGCACGATGCAAAAAGATTATCAGCCGTACTGTCGAATCTTGCCGACGATGTTTTAAGGACTTTCATCCTGGATGCTTTAATTCTACAGGACATAAAATATATGATTCGAAAAATAATCTTGTCCCTTGTACAGGATCATCTGACATATACCATCTACAATTAAACGGGAAAAAACAAATTGACATTTCTGATACAACGGGTGATAATAATGAAGAAATGGATGCTGAATCTGTCATTATGGAACGTGTTAACAATAACAATTTTGACTCTCTGGGTAGAGATAAAGTCTCTATGGAACAAAATAACAAAATCACTAATGACATTAGTAAACAGATTGATGACATAAGCTTGGACAATATTGGAGGATTAAAACAGTATATTCAACAATGCGTTAAAACAGAATTACAAATGTTGAAAGATAGTTTTAAAAAGACTCTTGCTGATGAAATAGCGAAAATTTCGAGGGATCTGAAACTTGAATTTGAAGAAACGAAACAAATTTTAAGCTCAGTAAAATCAAAGCTTAGTAGTAAGGATAATCATAAAGATAATCAAAAAACTCATTTCTATAGCTCAGCTGTAAAAATACCTAAAAAAGTAATAAGCACTGAACGCATTATGATTAAACCCGTGAGTGAACAGAATGGAAATGAAACTTTAAACCAGTTAAAAACCAATGTAAATGTAGCACAACTTGGTATTGGGATAAACAAAGTTACTAGTAGAATAGACGGTCGAGTTATCATTGACGTTGAAAAGAATTCAGATAAAAACACCTTGGCAAAAGAAATTCATACCAAACTGGGTAATGTAGTTAAAATTACTCCAATAATTAAAAAAAGACCAAAGTTAAAAATCATCGGCGTCGAGAAAGAACTCATAGATATGAACGGTAATACATTTCTGGACATATTATGTAATCAAAATGATCTAAAAAGATCAGATAATCAACCAGCGGATATGAAATTAATAAAGAGATATTTAATTCGGGATCAACATGGAACAGTTTTACTCGAAGTTGATCCTGATATTCATCGAAAGATATTAGAAAACAATAGAATTAAAATTGGTTGGAAAAGATATAAGGTCTTTAATTACGTCGATGTAAAGAGATGTTTCAAGTGTTGGGGATACAACCATTTCAAATTAAATTGCACTAAGCAGGAAACTTGCCGAATTTGTGCACAACAGCACAATGAAAAGGATTGTAAAAATGATTTTAGAAAATGTATAAATTGTGTTGAAATGGTTCAGAAATTGAAGTTGACTAACGTAAACGTAGATTATGAAGCCACGAATCATAAATGTAATTGTTCCATAAAAATGTTGGAGAAAATAGAATCTAATTAAATACATTACGTAATAACGATCAAAATTTTTTAGAATAAATTCATTTAATGAATGTAATTTATCAATAATTGCATTTAATGTATGTGGGTTGACGTATCGTAAAGATCAAGTTGACTTATTGTTATTTTGCGAAAAACCGGATGTTGTGTGCTTATCAGAGACACACGTGACAGAAGATGTATCTGATCATGAAATAACGTTTAATAATTATAATTTAATAAGAGAAAATACGGAAAATTGCAGAACTGGCGGCACAATTATTTATGTTAAAAAAAATATTAAGTTTAAAGTTCTGTATAATTTAGATAATGTAATCGAAGGAACGTGGATGAATATTATAAAGATAAATAAACTAACAATATGTAACTTATACAGATCTCCCAGTAGCAATGTTAGTAAATTCTGTGATAAAATCATACAATTAGCTGACAAACTACTGGGGCTCGACAATTTAATAATTGTTGGTGATTTTAATATAGACGTCAAAAAAAATAGTCACTATGCTAATAAATTGGTCAATGAACTAGCCTATCTAGGTCTTAGACAAAAAGTTAAGATACCGACTAGGTCAACGCTAACTTCGGATACAATAATAGACTTGGTATTTTCTAATTTTAATTTAATGACGAAAGTGTTAGAATCTCCGAAAGTATCAGATCATAATATAATAAGACTAGTAATTAATAAAGAAAATAAAACTGTTATATCGGAATCATTCTACAAAAGAGACTACCGAAGTTTTGATGATGATGCTTTCATAAATGATTTACGATTGAAATTTTGTAAAGTTAACTATGACTTCTCAAGGGATGACTTAGAGTCAGTTGTCCATAATAAATTTAATTTAATGATCAATGAAATAATTTATAATATTAATAATACATTAGACGACATGGCACCGTTAGTAAAAAGAGAAACTTATTACTCATGGAAAGTAAAACCATGGATAAATAAATCTATCATCGATAAAATTAAAGTACGTGACGCGTCTTTTATAAAAGCTAGGGAATCTAAACTATTGACAGATTTAATCGTATATAAAAAACTAAGAAATGAAGTTGTTAGTCAACTAAGAATTAGTAAAAAAAGTTATTACGAACAAATTATAGATAAAAATAAGAATAATATGCAAAGATTATGGAAATCATTAAAAAATTTAGTTGGGGATAAGAAAACTTGTTCTACGACTTTGAACGGAGTTAATTTTAACGGAAAAGTTATCGACGATCCATCTGTCATTGCTAATAAATTAAATAAGTATTTTATTGATAGTATAGAAAAAATAATTAGTGATATTGGCTGTGATAATGTTAATAATGACTTTAATATTGAAAATAATATACTTGGAAGATGGAATAAATTTAATGCAACTACTTACTCTAAGATAAATAGGATTATTAATCAATTTGACGTAAAAAAAGGATCAAAGAATGAAATCAATGCTGAAATTATTAAATTAGTATGGAGAGCAAAAAATGATTTGATTTTATCTATGATAAATAAATCCTTGGAACTTGGAATCGTGCCTACAGATTGGAAAACTACTATTGTAATACCCATTCAGAAAATCAAGAATAGCATAAAAGCTGAAGAATTGAGACCAATTAATACTTTGCCGATATATGAGCAGATATTAGAACAGGTGGTAAAAGATCATTTGGAAAATTTTATAGAAAATAACAACATTTTAAACAACGAACAGTCAGGTTTTAGAAAGAAATACTCATGCGAAACGGCCTTGCAAGATTCGTTCATAAATTGGAGAATTGACTTAGATAAAGGATTACATATTGGTGTTCTATTTGTCGACTTTGCACGAGCTTTTGAGACAATTAATAGATTTAAATTATTAGAAAAACTACAGGTGTTAGGTATAGGAGGTACAGTTCTCAAGTGGTTCAAATCGTATTTGTTGGAACGGAAGCAAAAAGTTAAATTTAAAAATATATTCTCGAGTGCTGAAGAAGTTAAACATGGTGTACCCCAGGGTTCAAAGCTTGGGCCCTTATTATTCATAATTTATATTAATGACATCGTTATAAAACTTAAAAAACTTGGTATCAACTGTAAATTATTTGCGGACGACATGAAAATATATTTTAGCAGTAATAATATAAGTATAATTGAAGATAAATTAAATGAGAGTTTAGACATATTGCAACAATGGTTAAGAAAGAATCAACTAAAAATAAATATTAAAAAAACAGTGTTTATGGTAATTCATGATCAAAGAATGCAAAATATAAGAGGCAAGTGTGTAATAAAAATAAACAATGAGGTGATAAAAGAAGTTAATAAAACTAAATACCTGGGTGTAATGATAGATGACAATTTGACGTTTAATGACAATGCAATATTTGTAGCTGATAAAGTAGCAAAGAAAATTAATATTCTGTATAGGCTTAACCATAGTGTAAGTAGTTATACAAAATGTGTAATATATAAAACGATAGTTGCTCCTCACTTTGAATATTGCAGCACTGTGATGCTAAATTATGGCCAAAATAAATTAAGTACATTACAAAAATTGCAAAATAGGGCTATGCGTATTGTTCTAGGCGTTAACAGGTATACTAGCATAAAAGTAATGTTACAAACTCTAGGATGGCTTTCAATTTATCAAAGAATCATGTATAATACTTGTATATTGATCTATAAAATGATAAATAAACTAACACCACCGTATCTATATGAGCGTGTTATACTAAACAATGAACGAAGTATGTATAGCACTAGGAATAGCAATCTAGTACACATTGCAAATATGAAAACCCGAACAGCTGAAAAGTCTCTTACATATAAAGGCTATAGCTGGTACAATAAATTGCCTATTAAAATAAGGAACGAAACTACTCTATTAGGTTTTAAAAGGCAATTAAAAGAACATATAAAATTATGCGTAAATATTGAGGTATAGTAGATGAATCGAAAATTTAATCAGACGACAAACTTATAAGAGTCTTCTCATCACACAAATCCCAAATGTTTTAATGTAATATTGTGAATGGTAATGTAGCAAATTGCTAAATGAATAAACATTATTATTATTATTATTATTATGATTATTATTATAATTATTATTATTATTATTATTATTATTATTATTATTATTATTATTATTATTTTTATTATTATTATTATTATTATAAATATTTTAATTATTATTATTATTATTATTATTATTATTATTATTATTATTATTATTATTATTATTATTATTATTATTATTATTATTATTATTATTATTATTATTATTATTATTATTATTATTATTATTATTATTATTATTATTATTATTATTATTATTATTATTATTATTATTATTATTATTATTATTATTATTATTATTATTATTATTATTATTATTATTATTATTATTATTATTATTATTATTATTATTATTATTATTATTATTATTATTATTATTATTATTATTATTATTATTATTATTATTATTATTATTATTATTATTATTATTATTATTATTATTATTATTATTATTATTATTATTATTATTATTATTATTATTATTATTATTATTATTATTATTATTATTATTATTATTATTATTATTATTATTATTATTATTATTATTATTATTATTATTATTATTATTATTATTATTATTATTATTATTATTATTATTATTATTATTATTATTATTATTATTATTATTATTATTATTATTATTATTATTATTATTATTATTATTATTATTATTATTATTATTATTATTATTATTATTATTATTATTATTATTATTATTATTATTATTATTATTATTATTATTATTATTATTATTATTATTATTATTATTATTATTATTATTATTATTATTATTATTATTATTATTATTATTATTATTATTATTATTATTATTATTATTATTATTATTATTATTATTATTATTATTATTATTATTATTATTATTATTATTATTATTATTATTATTATTATTATTATTATTATTATTATTATTATTATTATTATTATTATTATTATTATTATTATTATTATTATTATTATTATTATTATTATTATTATTATTATTATTATTATTATTATTATTATTATTATTATTATTATTATTATTATTATTATTATTATTATTATTATTATTATTATTATTATTATTATTATTATTATTATTATTATTATTATTATTATTATTATTATTATTATTATTATTATTATTATTATTATTATTATTATTATTATTATTATTATTATTATTATTATTATTATTATTATTATTATTATTATTATTATTATTATTATTATTATTATTATTATTATTATTATTATTATTATTATTATTATTATTATTATTATTATTATTATTATTATTATTATTATTATTATTATTATTATTATTATTATTATTATTATTATTATTATTATTATTATTATTATTATTATTATTATTATTATTATTGTCAGTAATACTTATTTATTCCGAAACTTTAAATAACCGCACTGTAGGTCACGTGGTCTCGCAAGAGCCAATCACGTCGTAGCGACCTCGAGTGAGAGGTACAGCCGATGTACGCTCTCTCTCGCACTTTAAGCGTCCATAGTGCTGTTTACACGCACTTACGCAAAACTTTAAAATGATCTGGCAGATGAAAAATGTTATCAAAATTATTTGTCTTTTTGGGATTATTTATCTTCAATTACCTATATTACCCTCCCAAAATTTCAGAGTGCCTCAAGAACATACTTTGAATTTGTTTCACAAACCAGTTTTCACTAGTCTGGCTAACATTAAGTGCCGACTAATTGATCTGGCTTTTTCACATGTCGATTTCGTACATATCTTACTTAAATGTATATAAAAATCGAAGTGCCTCAAAAACATTTTTTGAATCAGGAAGTTACCCTTTTTCAAAAATTTAGGGGTGGTCGGGGGACCGCTACCCTCCAGCCAGATCTCGACTATTTGTTTTAGGGGTCATCCAGGGGTACTCACAAAATTTTGCTAAGTGCCCCAAGAACCCACTCAAAAATGTCTACCAGCTCTCGGACTGATATATGTTCTGATATGTCTATCATATATGCATATATTGTCTGATATGGCCAATTTTCATATCAGGCCTGATATAGGTGGTTCATATCAGACCATATCAGGAATTTGGATCACGGGCGAAGATAAAGGAATCACTGGTTTAGATATCTCTTCACGATTCAATATAGTAAAGTTGGATCTGTGAAATTATAGCGTTTTTGTAGCACTCGTGCGGTAAAGTAAACTATTTGGTTAAGATCAAACAAATTCGGCATTGACGACACGATAGTTAGCGCTCCAAATTTTAATTCTTGAAGCAGGTAGCGCACAAAATGAAGAATAGAATTCGTGTATACTTACTTGTAAACTTCCGAATTGACGGGTGTTTTCCGAAATTGGCGTTAAGATCGCGGTTCCATGACTCAGTGGCATTGTTTGTTCGTCTAATTTTATCAAACTGCGACCATTCTCGTGACACTCGATCTGTAATCCACTGCTTAATGTAATCATTGAAGAACTTTTGCAGCTTCTCAAAAACTTCAGGGTTATTGATTTTACCAATTATTATACAGAATGATTCTGATATATTATTTGGTCGTAAGTTGGCTAACGCCATTAATCGCCTTGAAATTTCTTCATCTATGCCGTCTACATCATTCTCATCAGTCGTATTGGAATGTTTTTAGATAACGCACCTAGCCTATTCGCATTTTTGGTGAGAGCCTAACACATATATTAATGAATACCCAGGAAAGATTCATTATGTGCGAATATATTGCTAGAATTTTATTTATGGTCATACTTAGTATCATTATGGTGTACTTATGCAAAATGTTAAAGAAACGGCAAAATTTTCGAAAGTTTGGAGTGATTCTTGGAAGGCTTTAACACTGGTGAATTAATTGAAGTAAAAAATAACCGTATCGAAACCGTACCAAGAGCATTTTAAAGCGGTATTACATGAGTAGTCAGATGTATGTCTACATATTATTAGATCTGACCAGACACAACCGACATAAACTCATAAATACTTTGATTAGATAAAGTCTATGTATATTAGACTGTTTTAAAAAAACGATTTTTTTTTCTTGATTATATCGAAAATATTATTGTCAATGATGAAAAAAAATAGTGTATGATTTTGAGCACTTAATATTGATGTTAACAACAACCGCATCGCAATTTTCTATTTCCCGTTTAAATAACATAGGATAATTTATTTTTTAATCTTTGGAATTTTGTAGCTTACAATAGTACCAATACTTTTAAATGTTCGAAATTTTTTAATTTAGATTTAGATTCATTTATGCCAAAGCTTCAGCTACCCAGATGGCAAAATAAAGTGTTTCCATTACATAAGTATACGACATATTATGAAATTGATTTAACAAGATATTTGAAACTTGACATATACTAAAACATAATTTATAATAGAGTATTGGCATTAGTATGACTGCTTGTACATTAGGGTGGTCGTTAAAAATCAAATTTCCTCAGGCGCCCTATAAAAAACTTCTGTTTAGTGAAAAAATACGTGAGGAATTTGGTTTTTTCGTTTTGAGTAAAAAGAACACGTGCAGAAGGACGATCTAAGTTTTTTTTCGATACGATCGCGGTTTTTTTCAAATATCTCATGAAATATGCAGATTAGAGGAAAAAATCGTAAAAACAATTTTGTAGAAAATTAAATTTTTGACAAAAAAAGTCGTGTTCATTTTTTTCATAAAAAGTGTATTTATGAAGATATTTTAAAAAAACTTTTTTTTAGATCTGATGAATTGAGCGTTTTAAGGATTACAAATTTTGAAAATAACATTCTCCTAAGTATATAGAAACTGTAACAAGCATTAATAATTGATATGTTACGAGTTACGAAGTTGTCTATATTTATGAAAAAACGTTATTTTTACCATTCATTATCCTAAAAATGTCCAATTGATAAGACCTAAAAAAGTTTTCTTTAAATATCTTCATACATACACATTTTATAACAAAAATGAATATGACCTTTTTTGTCAAGAATTTAATTTCCTACAAAATTGTTCCTATGATTTTTTTATTTAATCTGCATATTTCATGAGATATTTCAAAAAAACCGCGATTGTATCGAAAAATGAACTTAAATCGTCCTTCGGCACGTGTTCTTTGTACTTAAAACGAAAAAACAAAATTCCCCACGTATTTTTTCGCTAAAAAGAAGCTTTTAATAGGGCGCCTGTGAAAATTTAATTTGCAACGACCACCCTATTGTACATAGATTATTTTTATAAGAGATGACGTAATGAATTACTATAACATATTTCGCATGTAATGATTTAGACTTTGATAATTTAACTTAAATTACGTGAGACAAATCGGAGATTTAGATTTAGTAGGTAGTCGAATATTTTATTCTTAAAAATTTCAATACTAGATTTATTTATCAAGTCAACTGGTAATTCTTCTCAGAGAAGAAGGCAGGTAACACCAAATGAAGACTCATACGCAGTCATAGCAAAGTTTGGCATCTAATGATTTACATAGTTTTTAACTTTCTGCTTAGACAATCAAGGATTTTCAAAAAATTCGGGGTTATTGGTTTCACCCCGATTTTCAAAAATCGAGTTTTTATCATATGCTGAGGTTTAAAGGTGCGAGGATGCTACTCACACATTTTTAGAGCAATGTCTGTATGGGTGTAGATGTAAACCTCTCATATCTTTTTAATAAATAAACCGATTTACATTTTTTTGCGGCATTTAAAAGATTTCTTCTCAACTTAGATTTTCAGAAAATTTTAGATTATTTAGTCAAATAATCTCTGAGATATTTAAGAAATACGAAAAAAAAAAAAACTTTTTTTTTCGTTTTTTTCGGATATTTTGAAAACTGTCGGATCGATCAATTCCAAAATCTAATCAGCCCTAGAACTTGATAAAAGCTTTCGATTGACGCCAAAAACGTCTCAATCGGATAATCTGTTCGAAGGATATCGTTGACGAAAGAAATAGTACAAAACTGTTTTTTGCGAATATCATCGTAATGACCAAACCAATCATTTACAAAATTTTATCAGCTCTAGACCTCGATAAAACGCGCTGATTGCCACCTTAAACGTCTCAATCGGATAATTTATTCAAGCGATATCGTCGACGGATGAATGAAAAAAAATCTGCATCAGCTTTTTTCATTGAATAACATCATAATTACTGAACAACATAACTCAAAACTAATATGTTCTTGCTTATGTAAGTCATTGGAAGTGACTTCTTAAAAATCATTATGTCCGCTCGTTTCACGATATACTTACACCATATAGATACAACGTATCACGTCAACTTATTTTTGAGCGAACGATTGAACATAATTGTAAATAAATATGTAAAAAACGCTTATTTATTAATTATTTTGGAGTCTAAATTTTTCAATTTTAATATAAAACGTAATCCTTTTGAGTTTGGAAAGCTCATAAAAAAGTGAAACAAAGGTATTTTCGAGCTCGAAGAGCTCGAAAATGTATTTATACTCATGTTGTTTACCGATAGCCACCCAAGCTTACGTCTATATGGTGTGAAATACGGCTCTAGGGCAAAATAACTCAGACAAAACGACTCGAACAATAACAACTCCGGACAAAACAACTCCGGTCAAAACGACTCGGTTCAAAAACAACTCGTGTCAAAACAACTTTATACAAAAACAACTCCGATCATTACAACTCGGTTTAAGCAACACGCAAAAATTAGCGATATAGATGGCGTTATATAATAATGAATAACAAATTTGTACCGTACAGAATAATATATTTTTGAATCACATAGCACAATAACTTCAGTGATTACATTTAATTGACTTAATACGAATATAATTACTTGGTTATTATTTACTTTATATTGTATAGCTATATATATATATATATATTAAATATAGACGCAATAAAACCTGCAACTAAGTACACAATATAAAACTGACTTATCGACTCACGGCAATTACAGATTAACAATGATAAATTATCGATCAAAGTCCATATCAATATGATTACTAAAGTTCTTTTTGTACTGAGTTGTTTTGACCGGAGTTGTTTTTGTACGGAGTTGTTTTTGTACGGAGTTGTTTTTACCAGAGTTGTAATGACCGAGTTGTTTTGACCAGAGTTATTATCAACCGAGTTATTCATGGCGGGTCCCGTGAAATGCTCATCACGTTTTAAATTGGAAAGAAAACAAATTGCTGTAGCTTACAATTTTTCTCGACAGTAGAGTTACACGGAGAAAAAAAACAGTAACCATTACTGCGCAGACCAATAATCCAGACAATTAAATAAATATAAGCATAGTAATATACACTTTTACTATACTTAATCTTTCGCCTACTCACGCTCATTGACTAGATTGGTGTTATGCGCAGCAATGGTTACTGTTTTTTTTTCTCCGTGTAGTTAATACTGTAAAGCAATAATCAATAAAAGGTAATATAGTTGCTGAGACCAATAACCTCCTAATGTCTTTTGTATAAATGTTTTCCCTTAATTTTCGATTATACAACGTTGAGTTTATTTTTCTCGCAGTTTGTGAGACGTGAAAATTCCAAAAGAATGTGTTAGAAATACAGAGACCCAAACGCTTAGTTGACTCTGCATAAGGAAGTGCTATCTCGCCAATAATAATTTCAAGTAGAATTTCATTCTGTTTTTTTTTTTAATTTGCGACTTGAGCTCAATATCATAGCTTTAGTTTTAACTAAATTTTGTTGTAGGCTATTTTTTTTTGCTTAATCATCAACACCTTAAGCATCTAAGTTCATTTACCTAATTGCTTCTTGAAATTGATGGATATAAAAATGAAGATAAATGAATTCATCATCAGTGAATAGACCATAGTTAGTCTAAATTAATCGCCTAGCTACCGAACTCATAGCAATTATAAACAAGATAGGTCCAAGAACTGAGCCTTGTGATACTCCGAAGTGATTTTAAGAAATTTTACATGCATGCTGGTATCGTTTATAACGGATTGAGTTCTATTCGACAGATTGGAGAAAAACCAACTCATAGTTTCAATCGAAAATCCAAGTTCAACGAATGTGATTAGTATGACCTTAGGGTTTACATAGCCAAAAGCTTTTGTGAGGTCGAACAGCACCAATAGGTTCAGCCTATCTTTATCCATAGTATGTCTTATATCGTTTTTATAAAGCTGATTGAGTACCATGATCCTTCCGGAAAACCCAGATTGATATTTGTCAAGCAACTCATTATTCTCTACGTAATTTACTATTCGGTATGCTATTATTTTCTCAAAAACTTCACTCAGATGAGATGCATTTGCTGTTGGACGTGTGTCTAAAAACTATCGTGGGGGATTGACCTTATCGAGTGGTATAAGAAATATTGCTTTCCATGAATGCGGGAAACCGGTATCAAGCGATCGATTGAAAAGAGCGGTAAGAAAGATAAAAATTTAAGGAATGTGGTTTCTTAACTAATTAAGATCATCTGAGCGCTTACCTTTAGATTCTTTAGGGGTTAAAGGCAAGACTTCAGTAACATCAACGATATCTATTTTAGACCGATTGAACAAATAGTTCTTTTACTATTGTATGAACGAGGAAGTGAATTTAAAAATCGATTATTGCACGCTAGCTGTTTACGTACCATGGTCGCAAAATCTTCATTAAGCTCCAAAAGGTCAAAGTGATTTAGAAGAGATAATGAAGAGTGTTTTATGAAGTCCAGATGTTGTAACTTTCTCAAAACTAGAGTTCCACAAGGCGAATCGGACAGAGAATTTCTGAGGTTATTCTCGCGAGCATAATTTAGTTTTAACTCTTTCTTTTTCATATAAGAAAGTAGAAAGAGATTTGTATCTTTATTTTATTTCACTCTTTTATACAAGGTATAACGTTCTTTGCATTCAATTTTTAAATCTTCAGTTAACCATAGATTAAATGGTCGTACAACTTTACGAGAGCATAATGGTGTGAACTCATCAAAGACAGCCAAAATGTTTTTATGGAAAATAGCTAATAAGAGATCAGAGTCAGAATTATTTAGAAAATCTCTATCTTATGAGAGCATAAGAGAATTTGATAAAGCAATAGAGTCAGAGAATTCCCGATACGTGACTAATTTTTCATATTGTTTTTGAATCTCAAAGATATATTTGCAGAATAGGTAGTCATGGCCCTTGATAAATGGCTGATGTGATTTATAGAAAAGCCCTTGTTTGCTTTTATAATATAGCAATACAACGCCCAACCAAGAGTCTTTATTTTAATTTGATGAGTTGAACCATTGATAGTTCCGAAATAAATGTCTCTAAATAATTAGAAATATAAGTTAAGTCAAACAAGTCACAGTTTAAATCATCTGTAATAATGAAGTTTTGATAATTTCCCATTAAGTTGGAGTAAATATAAAAGAATTTATTGAAGAAATTTCCTGCTACACGTCTGTAAACAAATGGTAATAAAATCTGAGAACCAGTAGTTGGAGTAACATCAATAATCAAAAATTCAGGTTAGTTTAAGTGGTCTGAGATAGTTACGTGAAGTATTTTGGCTTCTAATATTTTGTGGACTAACCAAGCAACACCCTCTTGTTCTATAGGATGAACAACGTCGAGAAGGAAAAAGCGACTCTGTCAAAATTACAGGGAAAACTGCCAAATTTACAGATTTACCGCTGTCAACCCAAAAATATCAATTCGACAAAGTTAAAAATTTTATTATCACATTGTGGAATCTGTCAGTCTGAAACTGTCAATTTAACAGTTTTTCGATATAATAATTACATTTAAAATATGTAAAATTTATTAAGAAAAAATGAGAAATTTATATTAGACTAATAATTTATAACGTAAACCGTTTTTCTTTTCGCGACGGAGACGCGAATAAAAATCCGGAGTCGTATGTGGTCACCCAAGTGTATTAAAAATTAAAAATAAAAATTACAAATATAACTCAAAAGAATAAATAATTATAAACAAAATAAAATTGTGCCTGGACCAACTCCTCAGGCTGGGTTAGTGCACGAGGGTGCCATTCCGTTTTTACAAAAAAACGGACAAAAATAATAATTCAGGGGAGAGATCACGGGACAAAATCTTGAGCGAGAATGCATGCACCAAGCGGAATGACAACCAAATAAATATATAATGAACAAAAATAATGATAAGAAATAATTACTGTTAAATATATCCAGGAAATAAACAAACAAATATTGGCTATCACTGGATGCCTTTTTCTAAATTATTTAATTCAAAATATATTTAAATAAACTCAACACTTTATAATAAATTTTTATCAAATTAAAATATACTCATTACAATCAAATAATAATAATTCATTTTAAATTGTTCACTGGGGAATTCAAATACAAGTTACAATTATTCAAACTCACATAAATTGTAAACTAATAAAATAATAATAATCTTTTTCCTTTATTTTAGATTATTTACTCTGGGGAGAGAAAGACGCGGGTACTCAATACATTTGGCAACACCGGGTTGCATACCATCAAATTATAAAATAAATTTTACCCAGAGAAATAGTATTAAATACTCAAATATACTTTTCAAATAATATGTGAAATACTAGTGTAAGACAAGGAGCCACACTTGCTATCCTTGTCTAATCCTCTAAGGAATTCGCTCGACGCGTCTATACGTACATGAAACGTACGCCAAACAAATTCAACTTATTATAACAACATGACTCAGGTTCAATTATTTATCAACCAAATACCGCGATCACCTCTACTCAAGGACCAGCGATAGCCGATGCAACAATGATGACACAATTGACTTACCGGCGTTGACAACAATTTACTTCTTGAGTTTTTCAATAATCAATATCACAAACCAAATTAAATACTTTAACTATGTAATTATTTTATTAAGGCACCTGGGCCAGAACAATTTACTCAAAAATAATCGCGGACAACAACACGTCCTATCTTTACAAAAACCCGGTCCTCTCTGACTATATTTTCGTTGATTTTTCCGAGGGAGGGGTATCACTCACGTGTTATCCCCTCTAACTACCTCGGACCCGAAATTATCAATTAAAATAAACATTTGAATTCATTAAACGACCTGAGTTATACCATAATAATGAATTAAATAATATTTTCTATGTATAAACATAAACATAATGATTATTAATCCTTTAAACAATAAAACAATAATTATTTCAGTGCACCACGTGACTGGAAAAAAAATATCGATTTTTATCCCCACTTTATCGACTTACTCTCCCTTCGGTCGATATTTTTATGTACGCTCTATAACACGTGTGCTACTGACTGAAATGAAAATATTGATTAAGTACATCAAAATCAAAATAATTATCAAAATATAAATATAAACATAGTAAACAATAATATCAATAAATTCATAATTAAATCATAATAAAATAATCCAATAAAAAAATATAAATACTTAAATAATAACAAATTATAACAAATAAATGCACTTAATTTGAGCTAGGAGGTGTTGTTAAATTCACGGCGAGATAGAAAAGCGCGCGCAGCGATTCACGTTTGAATCGCTACGTGACAAATTAAGTGCATAACAATGTATAAGATGTTGTGAACTTCATATAAACCCGCAATTTTCCCAAATACCGGACCATGATCGTCAACGTGTCTTAAAATAATGAATCCAAACGCTAATTCTTTTCCGTGCATTTATATATTGTAATGGGTTTTTCACCACCGGGGATCTACTAGAGTAAAGTCCGAATACACTTACGATTTTTGGCAATCTTGTTCAATGATTGATTAGTTGAGTGCCATGTGATTTTATAATCACCAAATAAAAAATTATCAAAAATGGAATAAACGATTCGTCAATAAAACCACTGACAGTATGTAAAATAGTTTGCACTCCATTCCGAGGAATTCCAGGAATATTGTATAGAGATAATGTTGATTAAAGGATTTCTTTGTAATCAATATTACAAGTAGTCTTAGTTTCTGTGTTCTTGGACATTTTAACACAAATAATGTTATGGCACTAACTGAACAATTGAAAAATTAAAATATTTAACACTTATTACACTATTTGAATTGAATTGAATTCAATTGAAATTAACCGGGCACTCAGCTTGTGTTAGCCATTGTACCCGGGCCCATTGAGGACAATTTTTATAGTTGTTAGAGAAGATCGCGGTCCTGGTGATCATCGTTATTAGGCCTTGCATTTTTTTTTTTTTTTTTTTTTTTTTTGCTAGTCCACCTAACAATGAACTTAGCAAGCCCACTGTCCTTCCGACAACTATATATAATTTAACTATTTTAGATACTATTGTTTGTGAGTTGATAGGTGGAGGAGACATAGTTCTTATTTCGGTGATTCCCCGCCCCGAGTCTAAGGAAACACGTCGCGGGACACAGCCGCTGTCAGTAGTCCCCACTAGTTCAGGAAGAACCGGGACCTGGCATTAGCTAAGCCCACCGTCGTACTCCCGTCGCTATGAGTCCTAGCCTCCAGCTGCCGTGGCCATCTTACGTCGTGTCCTTGTCATCGGGGGGTCTTGTCATCCGAAATTATGTCTCCTGGGAAGTTAATGTGGGTGTATTGTGGTCCATCCTACAGAGCCCACTGTGTAAGATAAGGCACTTATACAATGGAGGATGCCTGTTATCCAAGGGCAACGTTGGTGGTGGAGGACTCCCTCTATTATTGCTTTTGATACGTTGGCTTACACCAAAGCTAAAGGTTCTGCAAATGTTTATGGGCCTCCGCCGCCATCAATGCTCGGCCGATACAGGTGTTCTTCTTTGATAAGAAGCCCCACCCGCTAGCCTAGTCATAGAGGCAGCAGAGTTCTGCAGATTCGATCGAGTTTTTGTGTTCCGCCATCATTTTGTAATGAAGTCGGCACCACTTGCACTCGCTCGAAAAATCTTCGGTATTCCACCACCAGGGGGCTGCCAATGTAATGCACATAAATAGTATTGTGAAAATAAAATTCATTGGTGCATGCCGGAATCGAACCTGGTCCAACGCTGTGGTAAGCAAGTACCTTGTTCGATAGGCTATTGCCAGCCCCTATTACACTATTTAAAGACTTAGTCATTTTAAGCTAACAAATTTAACAATTAGAGTAAATTTTAATTCAAACTTCGACGCTCAACTTAATTTGAAACTTAACTTTATATTAATCGCTTATTAAATTAATTAGAAACTGAGTTATTATAAATGAACTAATTTTACACTTAACGTGAATTTTAATCGATATTTTAACACTTAGATTTCAATTAAAATTTTAAAATTTCAACTCAACTTGAAACTTAAGTTCGAACTTAACACTTAAATTTATACGTCATCAGATAAATTGTCTGAGTCGATCATTAGTCGGTTTTCTGGATGACTTTACGTTTCTCATTCTTCTTCATTTTTCTCGGTAGATCACCTAATAATAAAGGTAAAAGCAATAACGCTATGATTTCTCTCACTTCGTGATTACCTACAAATAATGTTATTTGTTAGTTTAAATATTTTACGACGGAATATCTGTACGCTTATCAAATAAGTTAACTTCTTTATGAGAAAAAGTTAGAAATCAAGAAATTGATTGTGAAGAATTCGATTAATTTTAATAAGCGCACAAATATGAAAATTACATTATACTTTATATCTATACCATCAAGAAAAATTCAATTAAATTCAATTCACATTAATAGCTTTAAATTAAATTCTCTATTAGTGTCAGTACTTAGTTTTCATATAAATAATATTAAATTATACAAAGCATTGACCCATTGTTGACACACGTCGAAAAAATTACGTTGAGGTCACACGGGGTCCAACGGACCCTACACAAGAAAACAGTTGTCATTTGTGTTCTACGCTATATATCGACTAAAAACCGGCGTGAAACTTTCATTTTGTATTCTCTCTAAATAGTCCAATAATTGTATTAGTATTTTAATGATTGTAAAATACTAAATCATTGTTAAGAAAAAAAAACTCACGGAATTGAACTTTTTTTATAAAAATAGTCGTAGAAATTATAATTTTTAAGATATCAAAAAAAAAAATCCAACGGGATTTTATTCAAGAAACAATATTTTTTCAAGAGAAAGACAGATTTCTGATGAAGTCTGAAAAAAGTATATTCATTTTGAAGCTTGAAGTCGCAACTATCAGTTATTCTTGTGATAAGAAAATAGTACAACTAAACTTGCGGAAAAATGAAAAAACATGTTTAGGTTTCCACTATATTTAAAAATTGGTGTATTACTGTACGATAGACGATGTCGCTAAATAAGTTATAGATCAAATTGAACGGAATATAGTATAGTGCCGGATAGCTCAACTGGTAGAGCACTCGGCGCGATACCGACATGGTCTGGATTCGATTTCCAGTTCGGGCTATCTATATTTTTCTCAATTTATCTATAGATTGTCTTATTGAGAAAGTTTGCATGTTTAGGTTTCTACTTTATTTGAAAAATTGGTCGATGATTGTAAAGCATCTTCTGTATCTGTATATATACACTAGGGTGTCCGTTATTTACCAGATTAGATTTTTTTACTTGGCTATGATATAAATCATTTATTTGTGATCCAAAAATAATAGAAAAAAGTAAAAAAGTTAATTCTAATGCCGTTTAACCCTGCCTAAGAAATGATACATTCTCACTTAAATACAATGAGAAAAATTTTATTACTTGCTTACAAATGAGTGCACAGCAATGACTAATACATGTTTTCGTAGGAAATTTCCCGCTCTTTAAAAAAGGTGTCTTTTGATTCTTTCGTAAGTCTAACTGTTTAAGAGATATTGAAGGTCATAGTTTGATTTATTTAAAAAATTTTGCGGTTTTATTTGAAATTTTATACCACTTTAACACCTAGACATAAAATTAAGCGTTATAAATTTTCTTGTAGGAAATTTATCGCTCTTCCAAAAAGGTTTATTGCCCTTTTCTCGTAAACCCAACCATTTAAGTAATATCGAAACTTAAAATGGATAGACTTCAGAAATAGTGTTTTTCGATTAAAATTCTAGAACTCTTCAACAAATGGATATTTACATAGGCTTTGAACAGTTTTCCGTTGGAAATTTACCGCTCTATAAAAAAGGTCTTTTTGATTTTTTCGATAAACTCAACCGTTTGAGAGATATTTGAGCTCGAAATGAAAGAAATTTTTTATATCTTCAGAGCGAAATGTTGAGTTCACTAGTGAAACTTTTCTGTCAACTTGAAGCTTAAATATCTCTTATTATAGAAGTTGAAAATTATATTAGCATGAATTGATCACAAATAAAATAACTTGAAAAAAAATGTCATAAATTTTATAGCACAAGCAGATATATCATCAAAATACGTAATAATACTAACAATTATATAAAAATTAGACTTTGAGCACGAATAAATTTTGAACTAATGATCTTAGCGAGAAATCATTAGAAATCTTTCATGCACAGCGTTAAATTCTCTGTGAAAATATGTATGTTTCTATTACTTTAGAATTAGCTGTCACCAAGTTATAAAATTTTGAAGAACGGAAGAAATTTTTCCCATGTTAATTCCTTAAGAAACTTTAGTTGGAATGCGGACTATCTTTAAGTTAAGATTAAGAGCTCAAATTTTGAGAGAATTTTTAGGTAGATTTTTTTAAAAATCTAACTATTGTATTTGTCCTCATGGTCGATTTTCCAAGGAATTTCGTCATAAACTATCATAATTAGTTGAGTAGAGTTCAAAAATACCATTCGTTGAAAAATTTATATATGTATGTATATATATATATATATATATGTATATATATATATATATATATATATATATATATATATATATATATATATATATATATATATATATATATATATATATATATATATATATTTCTGTCATAGAACCGACTTTTGAGGACACGATTGCGTCTACAATTCTTATCCGATCTTAATGAAACTTTCTACACTTATTTTATGTATAATTACCACGGTTATGTTCGAAGATAGGCTGAATCGGTCGATTAGTTTCGAAGTTATGGCTGTTTGAAATTTTTACGAATTTTCGAAAAAATCAGTTTTTAATCACTTTTAAAGTCCATATAACTTTAAAACTAAAACTCATAGATAATTTTTGTAAAAAGTATTTTAAAGCTTGATTAATAAGCTTTAATTTGTGACCTTAAACTTTATATTTAGACCATTTCTTCCAATAATTTTCTAACCTTGAAAATTTTGATGGAATCAAAAAATGTTGAAAATATTGTTTTCATTCCACACAACTTATGCTTATCCCATTAAAATCCAGTTTCGTCAGTTGTATTTTATTTTACACAAAATAACCTGTAAATTTCACTGCTATTTTATATTTTAAGAGTATTTCTTTTATTACTTATGATGTATCAAATGTATCTCCGATCCTAACGATTATCACTGGTCTTGTCATTACGATAGCGCCCACACTTCTTATCGGATCTTAATGAAATTTTTTACACTTATTCTATAGGCGGATATTTTGATCGAGTTCAAAGATAGGCTGAATCGTTTAGATAGTTTTGAAATTATGGCTGTTTAAAATTTTCATGATTTTTCGTAAAAATCAGTTTTTAATCACTACTAAAGCTTATATAACTTCAAAACTAATAATCATAGACAATTTCCGTAAAAAGTATCTGAAAGCTCGTCTAATAATCTTTAATTTATGACCTTAAGCTTTATGTTTTGACTATTTCTTCCAATAATTTGATAGCCTTGAAAATTTTAATAGGATCAAAAAATGTTGAAAATATGGTTTTCATACCACATAACTTATGCATTTCCCATTATAAAACAATTTTGTTACGTGTATTTTATTGTGAACAAAATAACCTGTAAATTTTACAGCTATTTCATATTTTAAAA
Source organism: Microplitis manilae (assembly GCA_030273425.1). Classification (NCBI taxonomy): domain Eukaryota; kingdom Metazoa; phylum Arthropoda; class Insecta; order Hymenoptera; family Braconidae; genus Microplitis; species Microplitis manilae. The sequence goes on along the minus strand of CP092730.1, from coordinate 7,775,609 downwards.
GTATTTCTTTTATTATTTATGATGTTTCAATCGTACCTGTACGTCCTATAACTGTAACTGGTCTTGCCATTGTAACAGCGATTACAATTATGATCTGATACTAATCGAATTTTCAATACTTTATTTATGTGAAGGTTAGTTTGGTACATTACCTATATAATGTTATGTCAAATCAACTATCTGAAGTTCTCTATCGAAAATAATCGTTGTCCTTTTTTACCCTCACTCTTAGAAAATGAGTTTAATTTATGTCATGACTATACACTAACATATATCACATGATATGTATGCATAAAACTAACTTTCTATATCGATTAAGTGAAAAATCTACCTTCCATTTCGGCTACCGAATGGCCTTTTTTTTATCTATTCGGAAGGATTCAAGCCTCTGAGAGCAAAGCAGTGCGGCCAGATCGTGGGATATTTCTACCCTTTCCAGAGCGCCGGCGCGTGACGCACACACGCCACGATGTCTATCGGTGTGTCGGGAAACCGAAGGAAGCCGAGAGAAACCGAGCGCAGCAGACGAGCGGAGGAGAAATATTACTCCCACCACGCTTCATTTCGTACCCGCTCAGAGTTGCGTGTTCAAATCCGCACTCGGTTTTGATTTTTTTTTTTTAATTCTTTTTTAGGTAATGAATATTTAATTGTTTATTTGTTGAAAATATGTAATTAATTAATAATTACAAATTTTTAAAACAAATTTAAATGGATGTAAAATGTTTAAATAAGTATTAAAACATAATCCTCCGGTTGTAATTTCATTTGTTAATAAATTTTACATTATTAATTATAATCTTAATCATAAACCATCATTAATAACCATATATTATTAATAATAATTATTAATCTTAGGTCTTACCTAAAATTTCAAATACAGTTTTTATACAAGCTGTTACCAATACCCTTTATTATGACGCAGTGGACGTGTGAGAATGTTTTTGCTCCAGGAGCCTCAAGTTGTGTGTTCAAAACCACGACTGAGTCGAATTTTTTTTTTTTTTTGTCAACTAATTAATAAATTTTTTTATTCTAATTATCTTTAACTTATTAATTAAATAATTTTTAAGCAAAAGCTTACCAACAGTATTTAAATAAATAACAAAACGCAATTATTAAACTTTATTTATGAGTTTTTATAATTTTCATACCACTATCTGTAATTTTAATGCTAAATTTATTATTATTAATAATCATTTATTATTAATAATAATTATTAGATTTAATTATTAATTGAAGTTTAAAATACAATTTTTATATTTCCTTACATAAATTCATTGTAAGCCAGATCAATGGACGTGTGGCAACACTTTTGTCCTCACGTTCGCAGAGTCGCGAGTTCGATTCCGCGTTTCAGTCTTTTTTTTTTTTTTTTGTAATTTTTTTTTTTTTTAGTTTAATAATTGTAATTTTTATTTTGCCATGTATTGTTACTTGTATTATTCATATTTTAATGTGTTTCTATTATGAAATTGAATTTCCCGCATATATTGAAAAGCGCGCGAAAGTTATCCTCGTCACTGACGTTGATCAACAATCAACGTTTCGTTTGTTTGCGCGCCAACGGTCCAGAATGTTTCTAAACCGTTGCTTCGCGGAATTTGACGATGATATATGTCATGGATTTGCAGTGTTTTAATTGGTCCGTTTTATGTATATTTCTAAGTCGTTAGTATGTGTAATGTGACTGTGAGTTAAACCGTAGACTTTTAATGTTGCGATGGTCAGTTCTCAGTGAGCTTTTAACCCGTTAGTGACCGTGGATTACGTCGTCTAGTCAAGTGTCGTTATCTGTGATTATATTAATATAAATAAATATTTTAAATAAATTAATTATAAATAATTAAAATAAATTAATTATAAATAATTAAAATAAATTAATTATTAATAATTAAAAGAAATTAATTTTAAATAGTTAAAATAAATAATAAATAAATATTTTTCAGTGAATTTCTGCAATTGCTTCAGGTATTTAAATAGGTATTTAATTCTTTTTTCATTCGTTGGATTATTTTAATAAATATAATTAATTAAATTTATTAGTTATACAATTTTTTTCCCGCGCGGTCATACTTATGGCCCCACGTTCGGTAAGGCGCCTGTTCAACTCCGCTACAGGGTTATATTTTTTAAATTTTTTTTTTTTTTTTATTCAATTCTTTTTTATCTGCGTAACATAGGCGTTGTTAAATCATTTTTTAACCATGGTTTTATCAGAGCCTTCTGCTGAAAAATAAAAAAAAAACCCAAAAAAAAAAGTTTTTCAACAGCAATGGTACGACGTGTATCCACAGTGGAAGACATGGGTCGAGACAGTCTCAACAGATCCGACTGTATTTAATTATCGCATATGCAATCAAGTATTAGCTTGTGGGCGTACAGAAATTGAAAGGCACGCCAATACTGATTCACACCTGAAAAATTTGCGTGGTTCGAATCTCAGTGCTGATTCACCTAGCGATAACAGTTCATCTTCACCTGAACTGGATTTTAATGATCGTGTTAAAGCAGCTGAAATTCGATTTGCGACTTTTGTGGCTGAGAAAAATATACCAACGTCAATCGCTCCACAAATATTGAAATTATTCCAGCTCATCGGGCAAGAACCTGCTGTTTTGCAGAAAATGACTGCGGGTAAAACCAAAGTTACTGCAATTATCAAGAACGTCGTCAGCGTTAAACAAACACAACAAGTCGTAGAAGTTCTCCAAAAAACTAAGTTTTCTGCTTATGTTTACGAGACTACTGATAATACGAACGACAAATGGATGACGTTGATGGTTCGCTATGTTGATCCAGATTCTTTGATAATAAGGACCGAGTTAGTACAATTAATTAATGTTGATGCCACTGATTGTTGCGGTACGAAACTTCTTGAGGAATTTACAAATGCTTTGGCAGAAAATAATATTCCCCTGGATAATTTAATTGGACTTGCTTGTGACAATGCACCGGTCATGGTTGGTATAAATAATTCGTTCAAGAAGCATTTGATCAAACGTCTTCCACATCTTTTGACGTTACCATGTATATGTCATTCTTTAGCGCTAATCGCTAGAGATGCATGTAAAGCTGGGATTCCAGGTGAAGTTGATGAAATTATCTCAGGACTTCCGAATTTTGTCAATGGTAGCCCTAAACGTTTTGCTGAGTTTAATGTTTTTCAGCGGGCTTATGAAGATGACTCTACTAGACTTTTGCAATTTGCCCCGACAAGGTGGTTATCTCGTCAAATCGCAATTTCTAGGATTTTAGACAATTTGGACGCGATACTGGGTTATTTAATCGAGCAAGCTTTAATGAATGTTGCAACTGCAGATAAATTGCTAAATGTCATGAATAAACCCATGACAAAAGCATATCTGCTTTTTTTAAAATTTGCTCTTGATCCTTTGGAAAAGATAAATGCTAAGTTTCAAGCTAGTAAAACATTAGTCCATCAATTGCAACCTTCTTCGAAGAAATTGTTCGTTGAAGTACTTCAACGGTTCATGAAACCAGATTTATTAGACCCTATAATTTTTACGGCTCAGAAGATTGACTTCGGATCCATTGAGAACCACCGTGATGTGTCTGAAATTGATGTTGGAACCGATTGCGAAGATTATTTAAGGTGCCAATTAAAATCAGGAATCCCGGAATCAGAGATCAATGAAGTTCGCTCCCAATGTAAAAAATTTTTACAAACAGCTGCGGAACAAATTCAACAACGGTTACCATTCAACAACACGTTTTTGTCTGATCTGACAGTTTTATCGAAAGAAATCGCGCTTCTTGACCCTGATAGGGAATCATGGATTTCTCGAGTATGAAACATCTGTACTACACTTGCGATTCCAGGAGGAAATCTTATTCAGGAAGAGTGGCGTTCCTTATACAACGTCAATACAAGTCTGAAGGAGCGATGGTGCCAATTGTCATTCGATGATATGTGGGGAGAAATTTGCGCCCATACTTCTCCAGATGGTATTGTCCAGTTTCCAACTTTGCGGATTTTATTAGATATAATCAGAGCCCTTTCTCATTCAAACGCTGTAGCGGAAAGGGCTTTTTCACTTATACCTGATGTTAAAACCAAAAAAAGAAACGGTTTAAGTGCAAAAACACTAAACTCACTTTGCGTGAGAGGATCAACCTTGAAATCAGAGAGTTTAAGTGCGATGGAAATGTCAATCGACAAAAATTTAGCAACTTGTATGCCGAAAAGAAGAAGCCTCAGTCCCAAAAGATGAATGTTTTAGCGTATGACAGTGATGACGATTGGGAAATGGATCAGTCATAATAATCTTAAATTTTTTCAGGTTTTTTCAGATTTTTTCCACTGTGGAAGCTTATTATTTAAATTATCTCACTTGTCTATTAATAAAACAAACTATTTTCAGCTTTTTTCACTGGTAACAATAAATATTCAAATTATGATTCGTGTATTAATGAAACTAAAACTATTTTCAGCTTTTTCCACTGGAAAATCATTTTTTTTAATAATTATTTTAATTATCTTCTCCGTCTCTTAATAAAACTAAAATTATTTTATTTATTATATTATGTGTTATGTCCAAAAAGTAGCTTGTACTGTGATATTTGGACAAATTATTATTATTTTTATTTTCGGCCCTAGTCTTTCGACCAATAGACCGGGATCACACTGAGTTATTATCTGGAAAGTTTGTTTGAAATGAAGATGTTCAATATACGAATTAAACTACTATATATTATACAATTTACAATTTTGATGATGTGAATACAATGAATTTAATATTTAAAACATTAGGTGGCTAGTCAGCCGACTCTAATTTACAATAAAATGGTTGTGATAAAATTCGTTTTGAATACTAGAGAGGACTATAGAATTTTGAATACAATAATTTCTTTTATAATATTTCCGTGTATTGGAAATGTTTTTATATGTTTTGGCATACATAAACTTAAAGATTACAGTACCTGAAGTTGTGAAGACTGGAGTATACTTTTGGTTTACACTGAGGTTACTTTATTATTCGCGGTTACAATTTGTTTCGTTACTATTAAACACTAACAATATAAATAATAGAATAAAGTGTGAGAACACTTGTACCATTAAATCAAAATATGAAGTGTGAGAACACTTGTACTTGAATTTTCTCATCCTTACTGATCCAGGACTGAGAACTGTGACTTAACTGAGAAATTGAGACACTGCCGTAAAAACTGCGAGATTGAGAGTGATTGATGTGTGTCAACACTTTTTATAATTTTCGTCAGGTCCTAATTGGTGTATTGTTTGGGGGAAAACTGTGTCCAATCGGAACACAGTTCCTTGGGTCCTTTCCCTTTCCCTAGGATTTTCCGCTAGGGAAGTGGTAAAGGGCACACCCCGATGCAGGCCTATGTGTGTGCGTATCCACACATACACCCACATGCACAATATTTTATGTATAATAATATTTTAATTTATTTATTATAATAGAAATTTATATCTTATTTTATAAATTTTCCTTTTGATAAATTTACTTTTATTTATTTGTATGAATTTTACTTATTTAATTTTTATAAATTTACTTCTTTATTTATATAAAATTCTATATTTATTCGCATGAATCTTTTCTTATGTAAATTCTATTAATTGCTTTATTTATTTATGTAAAATTTCATATCTATTTTATAGTCTTTACTTCTTCAAAATTTTGTAATTTATTTAATCATTTATATGAAATTTTGTATTTATTCCTAAAATTTTATGTATTTGAATTTTATCAATTAGTTTAAAAGTTTTATATTTATTCTTACTATTTTTATCTATTTGAGTTTAATTAATTAATTTAATTATTTATACGAACTTTCATCAGATTTTTTGTTAGTTAAAAATTATTTTGAATAGTAAGTTTTTTTTGTATTAAATTCCCTTAAGGACTATTTCGTCATTTAAAACAATTTTGTCTATTTGTTCTATGATCCCGAGATGTCTCGTTGAAAGTGCACTCAAAAATGTAAGGGCTTATAAGATTAGGTACTTTCGTTTATTTTATTTATTTAAAAATGAGTCACTGTTAAAATTTCATTTTTTTCCTTTTTAAGTATTTCAAATACGTCTCCGTTGATAATTTTTTATTGCTTTCTAAAAAGAATAACCTTGGGCCTTTTCGCTATGGTGACCTGAGGGGTCATTAAAAATGCATTTGATTGTTTGCTCTAGTACTTTTTTACGTGCGTCAGAGCAAACAAGTTCACTAATTTTAAAATATTTTTACAACTAAAATGTCTTATCGCTCTAGAATTATTAAAGAAAAATAAAATCTGGTCGCCCCGTAATTTTAATAAAAAAAAAAAATTTAATATAAAAAGTTCAGCGTCTGAGCTGGACGTAACATATGAAACTAAACCTTTAAGCTCTGATGATTCTTATGTATTTGAGTGCAATATTTAAAGCATTACTTAATTTATTTATTTTTAAGAAGTTAGATCTACTTAAATTTCAATCTAGACTGGTTTTTAAAGCCTCAATTACTTTAATTATTTTAAGAAAAAGTTGAAGCTTTCAGCTTTGCTTCTGATAATCAATTCTAGTCTGTTGTCTGAAGCTTTAATCACTTTATTTATTACAACATGAAGTTAAAGCCTTCAGCTTCACTGCGTACAATTTAATCTAGTCAGTTGTATAAAGCATAAATTATTTATTTTATAACAAAATTACAGCTTTAAGCTATGCAATTTAATATTAATTCTATTATCGTTTAGAAAATTTTAACATCTTTTAAATTTCCGGATTTATATTATGGTTGATAGGCCTACTGGGGACCCACCATAAAAAAAAATGGGAACGCATCACGATACAGTACCTCATGGGTGATGTGGAAATCCGTGTCATTACAATTATAAAACTAAAAAAAAAAAAAAATTACAAAAAAAAAAAAAAAAGACTGAAACGTGGAATCGAACTCGCGACTCTGCGAACGTGAGGACAAGAGTGTTGCCGCACGTTTTTTTTTTTTTTTTAATTTAAATATTCTTTATTGCTCGTTACAATTTGGTTTTTTACAGGTCAAGATAATTTTTAGAAACCTTATATTTTATTAATATAATATTTTATATTGTGTCGAGATCATGGCGCTGTGGTTCGCTTCTCTTCTCTCTTCTGTGCTTTGGATTTGTTGATTTTTAATTATTTTTTTTTTTTTTGTAGATTATATTTTTTCTGCCAGTTTCGTTTATTTTTGATGTTCGGGTAAAATTTGAGTTTTGAAAAACCCTGGTTGCTTTGCTATTTTTTTTTTTTTTTTTTTTTTTTTTTTTTTTTATGGTGGTGAGGGTGAGAGTGATGGTGATGCGTGGGTGAATATATACAATTATATACATATGTACATGGTGTCGTGACACCTGGGTGCGATATTGTTTACAGACGACTGTAATCTTGTTCAGCCTGTAGGCTTGTCCTTTTTTGTCTGTCTTTCAATTCTTTATAGTGCTTGTCTCCTGGGTCTATCCACCAGTATCGCTTGTCCAGTCTTTGGAAGTTTTGGTAGTCTTTGTACGGTATTGACGTGTCGTATTTTATTTCTGTTTTGGAGACTTCTTCGTAGCTGCTTGGCAGAGCTTTGTTATGAATTGTTCTTTTTAAATGATAAATTATTGGAACGTTCGATTTATCTTGTATCACTCCGTTCTTATCGAAGTGCAGGAATGCCTGTGGTGGCAGTTGTTTGCTTCCGTTGAAGCTGTCCCAGGTATGCTGCTGTTCCGCTATCTGTTTTGTGTATATGTTGTTGCTGTCTTTTGTTCTGGCGAAGAAGTCTCTTGTCAGTTTTATTATGAAGTTGTCAATTCTGATGATGTCTGCGTAGTTGTATAGTTTTTTATTTGCTATCATTTTTCCGTTTGGTGTGCGGTACATGTTCATGCATGCCCGTAGGCACCTTCTTTCAAAAGCACGAAGCTTTTCCATGGCGTCGGCGCTGATGTTCCACCATACGGGGGCCGCGTACGTGATTTGAGACCTTATTAGCAGTTGATAACAGATAATTTTGGCTTTTGGCGTTAGCCGTTTGTTGTGGAAAATATTCCCATGCTGTATGAATGTTTTTTGAGCCTTTTTTAGCTGTATGAGTGGGTGTTCATTCAGCTTGGCTAGGTTGTCGATGTGACCACCGAGATATTTTACTCTTGTTTTAAGAGGTATTTCCACTTCCTGTCCGGTGTCTGGGTCCTTTGTTGTTATTTTGAAGTCTTTCCTATCTGCATTTGCCATTGTTGATACTGATCCTGCTGGGTTACGAAACAGTATTACTTCACATTTGCTGGGGTTCAGCTTTAGGTTCCATATTTTGTGTGCATTGTTGATTTTGTCAAGTAATTCATTTAGTTGTTTTTTTATTCTTTTCGGCCTATTGTCCGACACGTAGTATATGGAGTCATCTGCGTATGCAATTACTCTGTGCGAGTTTGGCTTGTTAGCATTGTAGAGCTGGAGTATTTGACTGGAGTACTTGTTGAATAACGTTGGTGCACTGACTGACCCTTGGGTAAGGCCGTCTATTATTGAGAATGTCAGGCTGGAGGTGGCATCTGTGCTGCTTACTTTGAACTGGCGTCCTGTTAGCATGCTGATTATTAAATATATTAGTGGTGTGAATATGTTGTCTTGTGTGAGTTTGTATATTAGGCCGTCTATCCAAACGGAGTCAAAGGCCTTCTCTTGGTCTAGAAGCGCTGCTCCCACTTGGTTGCCTTTCTTCAGCTCCTCATTGATGTCGGTGAGTAGTTTTATGATCGCGTGGACGGTCGATAGGTTTCTTCTGAATCCGAATTGGCATTCAGGTAGGTTGTTGTATTGTAGTACGTGTTTTTCGAATATGTCCATTATTGCTACCTCCATTATTTTACTCATGTTTGGCAACAGATTTATTGGTCTATAGCTGGCTGGTTCTTGTGGCTTTTTTCCTTTCTTCAAAATTGGGACTGTTTTCGATTTTTTCCAGGTGGTGGGGAAGTAGCTCATATTTATTGCGTTGTTTATTATAATTGTGAGCGTGCTGATCATTATTGGCGGTATGTGTTTGAGCACAACTGGTGGTATTTTATCTGGTCCTGACGAGAGCTTGTTCGGTAGCTTGGAGAGTATGATTGCTGTTCTCTTGGTGTCTGTAAAATATTTTTCGTTGTTGAGTTTGTATGTCGGTTGCGTTGCTGGGTTGTCTTGGCTAAAAGTGGTTACGCACCCACCGGTGGAAGTATGTGTGAACATTTCCTGTCGGAGTTTGGAGGCTTTGTTTATCACTATTTTGCGGATGGGTTGGTCTGCGTTTAATTTTCTTGGTCTGTTGACTTGCTCAAAGTAGGCTCCGAGGAGGTTCAGTTTGTCGCTTTCGATGCTAGTCGTTGTTTTGCCGTTTGTTGTTGTTGTTCGGCTTTTGTCGATGTGTGCTCTTGTTAGTAGAGGGTCATTTTCATCCACCGTTAGATTGTTGATTTGTATTTTTGGTTTTTTCCTTAGTAGTGCGTAGATTCTCGGGAAAAAGTCTTCGGGTCTCTTATGGTTTATTTTGTCAAGTAGACTTTGCCAGTACTTATTGACTGCGCTATTGAATACTGTTTTTAACTGGTTGTTGATATCTTTAATTTGCTTCCTCGTGTTGTCTATTGCTTGGTGTTTGTTTGGGTGGTTGATCTTCCGGAGTGAGTTGAGGGTTGTTATCAGTTTTGATTTTTTTTTATGTAGCGATGTCATTCTACCGTCTAATATGTCCATGACTCTGTCTCGTGGTTTGTGGCGTGGTGTTATTGTTTCTATTCCTAGATTGATTCGCTGTGTGAGTTCGTCGGTGTATTGATCTATTTCCTCGGTTGTCAGATTTCTGTCATCAGGTGGTTGGTTTATGTGTGCCTTGTGTAGATGTCTGGCTAGTTTTTTCCAGTTGGTTTTTTTGTAGTAGTATGTTGTCGGTGTCTGTTGCTGTTTACTGTTTTCTATTGGAATTGTGACTGCAATTTTTATTGCTTTGTGGTCGCTTGGATAAGTTATGGTCGGTATTAAGTTGGTGTTGTGTGGTACATTCATGGTTTCTAGTCGGTGGTCGATCAGTCCGATGTCTAGGTATGAGCTCGCAGCTGGATAAGTTGGTTCGTTTGGAGCTAGTAGTTTAGTTCGGTATTTACTCATGTTTTGTGTTAACCATTTGTTAAGGTATTCGCCTTTCGCGTTTGTTTTTTCATCTCCCCAATCTGGATGGCGGGCGTTCATATCACCTGCTATTACGTAATAGTGGTTATTGTTGTCTAGTGATAGTGTGTTGAATAGGGCTTCAAGTTCGGTTGTGAAAATTGTTTTGTCGCTGTTGTTGGCGTATATGCTTATGACGAACAGATCTCTGCCGTTTGTGAGGTTGATCTTAATAATTGTGTATTCTAGTGTGTTATTGTTGAGCGAGTTCGGGTGGTCGATTACTTGGTGCGATATGCTTCGTTTGATCATAATTGCGGTTCCCCCTCCTCTAGCTGTAGTAGATCTGTCTCTTCTGATTATTGTGTATTCTTCGAATTCTAGTTTATATCTTTCTGACAGTTTGGTTTCCGATAGCAGCACGATATCGGGTTGTTCTTCCTGTACGAATTTTAGTAGTTCGTATTTCCTTTGATTTGCTATTATTGAGTTGACATTTATTGCAATTATATTTATTTTACTTCCTTTCGTTATCAGTGCGTTTTTGGTGATGTTTGTCGTTGTGGTGTGATTATCCATTGTAGTTGATGTTGAATTTTTTAAATAAGTAATTTATGTTTGCTGAATTTTCGTTGGTTTGTGCTGCTATGTGGTTAATTTGTGTTGAGAGTGCTGTTAGAAGTTCGTTCTTGAACGTGTTGAGTTGTTGACTTATGTCGAACGGGTGTGTATTCGTTTGTGTGTTTATTATCGGTGCTGGCGTTGCCACTTGTGCATATGACAAGTGGCTTGTGACTCTGGGGGTCATGTTGGATGCTCTTGCTATTTTTCCTTCTTCGTTGATTTTTTTTTGGTATTGTTTTATTCCTTTGGCGTGTTTGATGTACGCACATCCTTTATATGATGCGGGATGCGTGCTGTTGCAGTTTGCGCATTTGAGTAACTTTTTGTTCTCTTCGTTGACCTCTTGTATTGTGCATTCTTTGGCTGTGTGCGGTCCTGCACATTTGACGCATCTTGGTGTCATTTCACAGTTTTTGCTGGCGTGCCCTATTCTCTGGCATTTCATACATTGGAATAGTTCTTTCCTTCTTAGTTTTTCCCAGCGGACTGGTTGCTGTGTTAAATACCTTATTTGTTTTAAGGTGCTGATCTCTGACCTGTTTTTAAATTGCACGATGTAGTGATGGTGCTCTTCTCCGTTCCTTTTGTAATTTAGTTTTGACACCTTGAGAGCGGTGAGCTTTCCGTCATAGTCGCTGTTGATTTCTTCTAGTATGTCTTTCTCGGTGTATGTTCCGTTTATCCCTTTGAGTACTACTGTGTAGTCTTTTATTTCTTTTGGAGTGTATGTATAGTGTTCAGTTTTTTTTTCTAGAAGTATTCCTTTAATTTTGCTGTAGGTTTGTTGGTCGTGCGCGTATACTATCGATGTATTTTTTGTTGTTAATTTTATGTGATACTTTGATTTATCAATTTGTTGGGCATTTATAATTGCCACTAAGGCTTTGAGATCGCCCGTCTCTGTTAGGATCGGTGGCGGCCTCTGTTGGCGTCGGTTTGGATCCGTTGCAGGTTCTGGGTCAGCCAGAGACTGCTGTTGTGATGTGGGTGTTTGTGTGTTGTCATCCTGGGTTTGATCATTGGTGTTAGTGTCTAATATATCGTATTTATTAGTACTTACTTGGATCTCCATTTCGTTTGCGTCTACCCCTTGTCGCAATTTGGAGGTGATCTTTGGAAACTCCCAGTGCTCTGTTTCATCGGCTCTGCGTTTGTTTATATTGTTCTCTTTCAGTGACTCGTCTGAATGTTTTCTTTTAGGTATGGCGCCTGTTTGTGTGGCTGGAGCATTTTGGGTTTTAAATAATTGTTCAATTACCTGCGGGTTTCTCAGGTCTCTCAGGGGCCTGTTCATGATGCGTTTGGTTAGTTGGCTGTTTATGTATGTGCGTGAGGTGGGGAGCGGTATCCCAGTCCTTTGGCTAGGCTGTCCGCCCGCCATTTTTTTGCGTTGACTAACCTTTGCGGCGTTCGTGGAGATGTTTTCACTGATTATGGGCCTATTTTTTGTCCACCCGTTTGAATTAATTATTTCAGCTGGAAGCCGATTCAGTTTAGTTGGTAATGTGTGCAATTGGTTCACTATTTTTTATATATTCGCTTTGATATTAGTTGAATACCGCAGAGCGGAAATTTTGTCGACTATGCGGTATGAGCGCTCTAACTGGTTTTTTCAGTGTTGCCACACGTCCATTGATCTGGCTTACAATGAATTTATGTAAGGAAATATAAAAATTGTATTTTAAACTTCAATTAATAATTAAATCTAATAATTATTATTAATAATAAATGATTATTAATAATAATAAATTTAGCATTAAAATTACAGATAGTGGTATGAAAATTATAAAAACTCATAAATAAAGTTTAATAATTGCGTTTTGTTATTTATTTAAATACTGTTGGTAAGCTTTTGCTTAAAAATTATTTAATTAATAAGTTAAAGATAATTAGAATAAAAAAATTTATTAATTAGTTGACAAAAAAAAAAAAAAATTCGACTCAGTCGTGGTTTTGAACACACAACTTGAGGCTCCTGGAGCAAAAACATTCTCACACGTCCACTGCGTCATAATAAAGGGTATTGGTAACAGCTTGTATAAAAACTGTATTTGAAATTTTAGGTAAGACCTAAGATTAATAATTATTATTAATAATATATGGTTATTAATGATGGTTTATGATTAAGATTATAATTAATAATGTAAAATTTATTAACAAATGAAATTACAACCGGAGGATTATGTTTTAATACTTATTTAAACATTTTAAATCCATTTAAATTTGTTTTAAAAATTTGTAATTATTAATTAATTACATATTTTCAACAAATAAACAATTAAATATTCATTACCTAAAAAAGAATTAAAAAAAAAAAAATCAAAACCGAGTGCGGATTTGAACACGCAACTCTGAGCGGGTACGAAATGAAGCGTGGTGGGAGTAATATTTCTCCTCCGCTCGTCTGCTGCGCTCGGTTTCTCTCGGCTTCCTTCGGTTTCCCGACACACCGATAGACATCGTGGCGTGTGTGCGTCACGCGCCGGCGCTCTGGAAAGGGTAGAAATATCCCACGATCTGGCCGCACTGGCAAAGATATTCGAAAACATCCCTGCTAAGGACCATCCATATATATATATTAAGGTTGAAATAATTATAAATGATCATGTATACTTTCATATATGATCATCCATAATTATATTGTATATGTGTAACAATCGTTACACCTGAGTCATCACTCAACTGAACCTTAAGCCCGTGAAAAATGAATCATACATGGCCATGCATGAATGCTCCATGCATGGCCATGTATGTAAATTGGCCAGACATGGCCATGTATGGCCATATATGACCATGTATGACCATGCATGGCCATGTATAACTATACATAGCTTGATACGGCCATACATGACTTGATATGACTAGGTATAGAAATTTTAACTAAATGAAAAAAAAATTTTTGATTTTTTTTTTTTTTTTTTTATTATTTTGGTGACGCAGAGATTATCAGATATGCGAATAATTGAATTCCTAATCGAATTGGAAACTTTTAATTCAGCGAAAAAACGCTAGACTTATTAATAACACCACCCGCTTTAGTAGGATTCGAACCCGGGACCTTCCGTACGAGAGACCGACGCTTTGTCGACTAAGCTATGAGACCGACAGTTACAACGAAGTTTACTTGTGCTACGTAAGATTGAAAGGATATAATCACTTTCGAAAAAGCAAAATATAATCATCAATATGCTGTTAGTGATATCAAAAAAATTTTCTATTTTTTTTCACTACAACATCCTGTTTATAAGTAATTGTAATAGTCAGCTCAAATTTCTTATATCCGTGGGAAATGAATCGTACATGGCCATGCATGGCCATATATGAATCATACAAGGCCATGTATGGTCATGCATGGTCATGTATGGCTATATATGTCAGTGATTAGTTGGACATATATGGCCATGCATGGCCGTATATGGTTCATACATGGTCATACATGGAGCATATATGGCCATACATAGGCATACGAACTTTTTTAATTTTTTTTCTTTCATTATCTCATAAACAACAAGACCTACAAAAAAAATGTAAATGACAATTTTATGGGAAATTCAATTTCCTACAAAAAAGGTCCCTAGCACCGAATCACTCAGATCGATATTTTCTGAGATATTAGTCAAATAAAAAATCAGTATTTTCTAAGATTTGATTCGACATTTTATGGGAATTCAATGCTACGTAAACTTCAATAATTAATATATCAGAAAATATCGATCGTAGTGATTTAGTGCTAAGGACCTTTTTTTGTAGAAAATTGAATTTTCTATAGAATTGTTATTCATATTTTCTCTGTAGGTCTTGTTGTTTATGAGATAATGAGAGAAGAAACAAGAATTCTATGAAAAAATTTAGTTTAGCGGTCCGTACTACCCCACTCGTATGAGTTACGACTTCGCGATAATGGGTACTTTTGAAGAGCATTCATTTCTGAGAAAATCCCGACTTTGGGCGAGATGATGTCATAAAATGCCACGGAGTTAAAGAAGTTTAAAACATAAAAACCCAAGTTTACGTGTATTTTGAATGGGAAATCTTCGCCTGCTCTGGGAAAGTACTTTATATTAATATCAAGGGCTTAAACTCTCAGGGAATTTTTCGGAGGGTATTTCCAACAAAATTTCGGGATGGGAGCGAAAAAAAAAATAGTCGCTAAAAAAAGCAGTCTAATATATAGTCATCCATGACTATGTATGACCATGCATGGCCATACATGGCCTTGTATGATTCATATATGGCCATGCATGACTGTATTCAAAAAGTTCGTATGCCCATGTATGGCCATGCATGGCCATGTATGCTTCATGCATGAACCATATACGGCCATGCATGGCCATGTATGTTCAATTAATCACTGACATATATAGTCATACATGTCCATACATGGCCTTGTATGATTCATGTATGATCATGTATGACCATGTATGCTCCATGCATGAACCATATACGGCCATGCATGGCCATGTATGTTCAATTAATCACTGCCATATATAGTCATACATGTCCATGCATGGCCATACATGGCCTTGCATGATTCATGTATGACCATGTATGCTCCATGTATGGCCATGCATGCTCCATGCATGAACCATATATGGCCATGCATGGCCATGTATGATTCATTTTTCACGGGAGTTCAGTAATTGTTCCCTTATTTTGTTAATTTATAAGAATTAACCTGGAGAATTTGGAGCACACTCACCAAAAGTACAATAATACATAAAACTCGTGCATACGTATGTATACATGAGTTTTGTACATATGCGTGTGTTATATCTGTATGCATTGACCATGTATGGATATCTACGACGTATTTTGAGGTTGCTCTGAATTCCCACAGAAAGGTATGCGAGTATGAGCGGTCAAGTTACAAAAAGGAGAGACGTGGATAAGAACAAGCAACTAGAAAATAGTGCGTCTCTCTTTCTCTATGCACAGCTGCACCATCACGGCCGGTCCCTTACGAAGATACACCGACTCAATGTCTTCAGGATGTCCCATGTCAAGATTTCTCTAAGTCTTTCGCGGCCGCGAGTCCCTCATCATAATAAAAGTCATCGTAAAGGCCTTAATAAATATGTCAAACATTTTCATATTCTAGTTCGACTCAAATTTTTACGAGTTTTCTATTTAAACCATCTGTTACCAATAGGTCCCACGTCTCCCGCGGATCCTTACTATTTCTTTTCCAATGTAGAAATCTATCTCTAATTCTATTTTATTTTTAATTTTTAATTGCATTTCTCAGAAGTGTCTAGAATATCGATAGTTAATGTCAACATATATTTTGAAGAAACATTGTTTTTACAAAACCTCACGGTCTCCCGCGGATTCTTATTTTTTCCTTTTTCACCAAAGGAACCTCTTCTATTTTTAAATTTTATTTACATTTCTTGGAATTACCTAAAATATTGGGGTGCCATACTTTCATCCTAAAAACATTTCTAGACATGTACTGGACCTATTCTACCACAACTTTAACAAAAAGCTTGATCGAGTTAGCGGAGATTTAAGAAAGTCGACTTAAATATTGGTTCTACTAAAAGTAACAACATTCAATTTGACTAGATTTAATAATTGTAAACGTGACAAAATAAATAGGGGCGAAAAATATGAAACGGCTGTAATAGAAATATTACCGAAATTTCTTCAGGCGAATCTTACAAGAGTACAGTTTAATAACGGCGATTCAGAACACATTACCCAATAATCAACAGACCGATTCAACAACGTCTCATTATAAAGTTTACTCTGAGGATAATACCGACCGTAGGAAAAGCATTGAACCGAGGGTAAGGTAGTTTTTTCAATGAAAATGTTTTTTTTATGAGTAGTACATAAGAAATAATGTTTAAATAAAATGTGAAAACCTAAAAACAAGATTTAACTATAATTAAATTAAAAAAATATTGTATTCTATTAAACTAATTTGTAGGAAAAGTGATAAAAAATTATTAATTTTCAATAAACATTCTATTACAAAACTTACAGATAATAATTTTGTTTTTATGTATTACCTTTTAATTACTAATAATAAAATTTTCATGACTCTCAAATTGAAATATTGTTGTACATTCGCAAATAGATTATTTACTTGGAATAAGATTGAACAAAATTTAAGTTGATATAATTAATGACAGATTAATTAAATTATTCACCACTCTATAAAAATTAGAGGCTGTAGTCTCATGCATTTGAAAATTAAAAAACTTTTTATATTAATGAAATTTAGTTTTTATTTGAAAACACATAAAACATGAAATTGATCTTAAATTTTAACCTTAAAAATATTTGTATTTTTATCAAATTTTCAAATTACTTTAAAACAAAATTTGATTATTTTATGATTTACTGTCTTTGATTTGAAATTTTTCGTCTTTTTTCTTATCAAGTCCTGCATCATTAAGCTTAAAAATTATTAACAAATGTGTTGTTAATGATATTAATATTTTGATCAATATTTTTCATAAATTTAATCTTTTAAGAAAAAATTTATCATTAATTTGTAAGCATAATGAGAAAGATCTTGATACGAAAAAAAAAAAAATATTATTTGATGTAGGGAAAAAATATTATTAAATAAAATAATTTTTTATATTAATTTATATAAAAAGTTAATTTATTATATAATATTTTGTTTTGAATTCAATATTAAATCTTTTTTTTTATTCAAATCTTGCATTATAAAGCTTACAAATTAATAAACAATTTTTTATCATACATATCAAAATTTTAATAAAAATTCTTTCAAAAATTATTATAAAAGTTATTTTCTCTTAAATTTTAAACTTTTCCTGCTCTTTTCTTTATCGAAACTTATTATCGAGCTTACAAATTAATAAACAATTTTTTATCAAATATAGATTTTAAATATTTAATAAATATTCTTTTTAAAATTTTTATAAAAGTTTTTTCCTTTAAAATTTAAAACTTTACGTACTTTTTTTTAATCAAAACTTATCATCGAGCTTACAAATTAAAAAACAATTTTTTATCATATATATCAAAATTTTAATAATTATTCCTTTCAAAATTATTATAAAAGTTTTTTACTCTTAAATTTTAAACTTTACGTGCTTTTTTGTAAATCAAAACTTATCATCGAGCTCACAAATTAATAAACAATTTTTTATCATATATATATATTTAAATTTTGATAAATATTTCTTTCAAAATTATTATAAAAGTTTTTTACTCTGAATGTTTTCTCTTGAATTTGAAACTTTTTGTGCTTTTTTTTTCTATCAAGACTTATCATCGAGCTTACAAATTAATAAACAAATTTTTATCAGATATTGATTTTAAATATATAATAAATATTCTTTTTAAAATTTTTATAACAGTTTTTTCCTCTTAAATTTTAAACTTTACGTGCCTTTTTTTTTCTATCAAAACTTATTATTGAGCTAACAAATTAGTAAAAAATTTTATATCGACCTATATCTGTAAGCTTATAGAATTATTATAATTTTTTTCTTTTTCTTTCATATAAATTATAATAAATTCTTCATCAAAAATTATCATCAAAATTTGGTTATTTTATACTTTCTCCAAAATCAAAAATTGTCAATTATTTTTTATCTAGTCCTGCATTTTAAAAATTACAAACTAATTATACATTTTTCTTTTTAATATATTAAAATTTTATTAAATATCTAATCTTCAATTATCATAAAAATTTATTTTTCATATTACCAAACTTTTAACTTAATAACAAATTTTCTTACAAAAATATTCATATTCTAATCTATACTTTGTGTTACATTACTCGCTGTGACTATTTGCCCGATCTACGGGTTTACGGGAAGCTTTCCCGTAAGTGACCCGTGGATTGATTAAATTTAGTTGAAGCTTTCAGATCTACGGGAAAATTTCCCGTACTTCTCAAAAATTTTTATATTTACAGATATATAAATTCTCTGAAAAAAATTATGTGATGGTTGTTATACAAATTGATAATTTAAATACAAAATTGATTTAAACTTTTTTTTTTCTGTTTCGAGTTTCAATGTTGTCAGTAATTTACTGTTTTGAATGAATTCTCTATTATTTTACATTCACATTTTTGGCTCTCACTAAAAAAATTGAAAATTTTTGAAAATCATTCAGTTATTAACAACTAATTCGTTTCAGTCCGATTTTCGGATATTGATATTTCAGCAAATGCCTGAATCAATTTTAACCTTTTTTAGTGTGACTCCATATATTTATATACACATATAGGGGAAGGGGGGGGGGGTAATACGGGGTACTCCCAAAATTTTATAAAAAAAAAATTTTTTTTATTGTCTAATTACTGTATATCCAATATGTTTGCGCATTTTGAGCCCTACGTATGACACTTGGGGCAAAATGGACCAGCCGGAAAATCGAAAAAATGATTCTTTCAAATTTTTATCGTCAAATTAAAAAAAATTTCATATATTTTCGCATTTTTAGCCCTAGCCATAACACCTGGGGCAAAATGGACCAGCCGAAAGTTCTGAAAAATGATTCTTTCATATTTTTATCGTCAAATTAAAAAAAAATTAAAATGTTAATTCATTTTTCGGCTGATTTCCTGTAGTTGGGGCAAATTTGGCCACTAAAAATATTCGAAAATAATATTTTAATTTTTAATTGATAACCATTCAATTAAAAAAAAAAAAAAAAAATTTATCATTTCTTGGAGGAGGGCCTCCCTGTCCCACAAAACAAATTTTTTCTGCCTTCGTATCCACTAATGATGTGAAATGTAATTTTTCTTTTTGTATTTTACATAAAAAAAAAATTTAATTTAATAAAATTTGATTAACTTTCAGAAATTTTTTTTTTTTTCAGCTTTTTTTCAGGGTACCCCATTTTGCCCGCCAAAAGTAAAAATTTCATTTTTTAACGGCAGCTAAAAATTTTGTCTATTTACCTTGAATATCATTAAAAAAAAAAGATTTAGCGTACTTCAGTCCTCATAAACTTAGTATTTCCTTAGGTACCCCGTTTCGCCCCCCCTCCCTCCCCTATTTTACACGTAAAAAAATTAATCATTAGCTGTTATCGATTCTTCTCTGTAGCTGCTAGTGAAAAAATCTCAAACAATTAGCGATTAATGATCGTTATAACGAACAGCTATAGCTGTTAACGATATTCGCCTGTAATGATAGGTAGCGGTTATTATTTCCCGCGCGCGAGCGCATGTGTGTGTGTGTGTGTGTGTGTGCGTAAAAGTGTATAAACTTTTTTCTGTCGCACAATATCTTTGAATAAAGTCGATTTGAGTGTGCTTTGCGACAATGGATAGTTTATCACAACTTAGAAATGATTAGATTTTTCAGTCAATCGGCTAAGTAGATTTCAAGTTATTGAACAAATAAAAATCAAATATATAATTTTTCATGTCTTTTTTGTATATTTCAAAAATTGCTCAACCGAATTGTCTCAAAATCAAATCATTTTTAAGTCTGAATCAGACCTCTTAACTGCCACCAGATTTATGGAAATTGATCAAATAGCTTAAGAGATATAGAATGACAAAAATTAATTTCTCCTCTTTAAATTCAGGTATCGATCTTAGGAATAAATTGACCAATTTTAGTTAGTCTGATTACGGCGTTTGAACAAGTTCTTCACTTAAGAATATTTTACAAATTTTCAATTAATTACATTTTACAAATATAAAATTATAATTACAGGAATAGATATTCCGATTGATTTTTCTACAATTTAATGGTTAGTTGTTTATTTAACTTTTTACTATCACATAAGCGATTAAAGAGTGCAATTTTTGGATTTTCCAACATTTTTTTGCATGACGTCCTAGTAACCAATCATATTATGTGACGTCAAATTATAAAATTGGATCATAGAAGCAGGATATTGATACGGGTACGGGATACGGGTACGAGATACGGATACAGGATATGGTTATGGAACATGATTATTATTAAAAATCATAAATACTTCTAGAATATTATTGATAAACATCATTATTTTATTCGTACTAATAACGGTTCATAACTCAAACAAAATTGTTGTTAGAATTTAAAAAAAAAAACAAGTAATAAATTGAAATAGAATTTAGATGCATATCAAAGATTCAAAGAACGTGAAGTTCTTTTTTTAATAAATAATCAATTTTATTATCATAGAATAAAGTTTTTAATCTAAGCATATCGCTTGGGTCGCCCGCAACTTCTTACTTTTTTTTTAGTACCTAATATTATTAATTTTTTAGGATTAACTGATAATTCGGAAAGCGATTCTACATGAGATTTTCCACCTAGTCTCAAAATAGGTTGTATGGGTGATTTTGCTGCCATTTCTTCTATAATTTTTTCCATTTGAACCAATTTATTCTGTGCGGTTTCTAGGGCTTTAAATTCGAAACCCTTAAAATTTAGCGCTGGCTCATTAATTGATATGTTACTTTTGTTAACATTTGTGTCAACTAAATCTTGAATACTAATAATGATGTTATTTTCTTTTGAAATATCTTGCACTATATATTCATTATCATCATTATTATTTAACAGATAAATATCTTCTGATTCTTCAGAATTTGAATAATCGGGTACATTAGATAATAATTGACTTATACTCATAGGCTCCATAGTCCATGCTGGAGTATAGCTTCCGTTATCAAATAAACTCAATAATTTTTCAAAAGATTCTCCTTTAGCTTTATAATCTTCTTCTGAACAGTTTAGCAAATGGTTTTCTAATCTTTTTTCCAATATCATAATTTTTTGTCGTCTTAGCTCTTGAATAGTAGAGTCGTCATGAGTCTCTGTGCTGGGTAAGCTCTCTTCACACTGAACACATCGTTTTTTTACCAAGCGTTGATTAAATACCTACACTGTTAAAAAAATTGTTTGAATTTTCAAAACATTGTATATAACGCAATAAACACATACATTTGTGCTTGAAATTTCATTACTAATTTCATATAGAATTTAAAATACATGCTTTTGAATTTTCAAATCAACACTTTGGATTTTCAAATACTTCGTTTTGAATTTTCAAATACAATTTTTTTAATATTCAAATATCTTTCATTTAATTTTCAAATACTCTCTTTTTAATTTTCATATGTATGTATATGAAAATCTGAAGCGTTTATTTGAAAATTCAAAAGCGAGTATTTTAAATTCTATACGATCGTTACAATGAAATTTCAAACAGAATTGTATGTGTTTATTGCGTTATATACAATGTTTTAAAAATTCAAACAATTTTTTTAACAGTGTATGGTTACATGGAAATTAAAGACTATTAGGTATGTTAAGTAACAAAATGTTTATTGATAAAACTTCAAAATTTTGTAAGCTGTCATCAATTTCTTATAAACAACATTATAAATTTTTTTTTTTTTTATTAACCATTGTTATAATATAATTTAATATAGCGGGTAATTATATTTTTTTTTTTAAACATTTAAAAAAGTAGAAGTTAAATAAATATTTTAGAGTTAAATCACATTTTAATATTTAAATCACTATAAAACTATATTATGTTTATTAGCATTATGCTATATCACATTTAATACTGTATACAGTACATATACTGTCAATGATGTTCAGTTCAATCACAAGTTTTATTTACTTTATATTATCGAGGAAATAAAAACTTTACAACAATGAAGTCTGATGTACACCGCTCACATTACTCAAATTTATTATATATTTAACTAATTAGTATTAAAACACAATCCTTGATTACTGAACGCGCAGCACGTCACGCGCAGAAATTTCATATACAAGTATTTGAATTTTCAAATAAATATTATGAAATTTCAAATGGGATTATTAAAATTCAATGTGTCTTAGAATTTTCAATGCTTGCTTTGAAAATTTAAAGAATAAGTATAAATTTTAAGTACGTTTATTAAAATTCATATTTTTTTTCTTAATTTTAAATACCAGCTTGATTATTAAATTACGTAGATTAAATTTGAAGCTTTTTTTATTGAAAATACAATTCAAATATCTAGTTATGAAAATTCAATACCTTTTGTATTGTAATTTTCAAATTTTTTTTACAGTGTACACTGTAAAAAATAAGGTACTGACTTCAAACTCCCTAGGAGTTTGACGAATTTCCTCTTCAGTGAAACCAAATTCGTTCAAACCAACAAAAAGTAGTTTGTCTCAAGAAAATCATTTTTATTGAATTAAAATCTCTACTCGATTATGAGAAATTGCTTAAGCATTTATGAGAAAGTTTTTAAGTTTGACCGTAATTAAATTAACGTTTGATTGAATAGTAAAATATATTTAAATTAAAGTTTGGATGTACTTGATTTAAAAATAAAAACTTGTTGAAGCAAACTTTTCAATTTTGAGAAATTTAACTGAAACTCTTGAAACGTTTGGTTTGACAACTTTACATATTTCAATGAAATAAAAGTAGTTTCCTATAATACCGAACGTGTCGTGTTAACCGACTAGTTTCTTAGAGCGAGAATCCGATGAGGTTAAAGGAATAATTTCACGCACTCACATTAAAACTGAAAAATATTCGACAAGAATATAAACGTATTCATTACAAAATATCGAACTATATTTGAATGAAATTCTTTATGTTATCGATTCGATAAAAAAATTTATTTATAAAAAGAGTCACATATTCATCTCGTTTAGATCAATCTATAAGCAGTTGACTGTATATATCCATTCAATATGAAAACAAAGTACTAGAAGCACAACTAAACTAAAATTTTCCTGCTGGTTCCGTAGCGTAGCGGTAACGTGTCTGACTCTCGCGCGTATGGTGCTGGGTTCGAATCCTCTGGACGTCAAAATTAAAATTATTTAATTTTTCACTAAAAACTGTGAGTATGTTAGGATGATTGGTAAAGTATAATTGATGTAATATAATAAAATAATGTAATTGTCCCAATACTTAATAAATAAAAAATAATAATAAAAACTCTAGAACCATAATATAAATAAATAAAATAAATAAATAAAAATAAAATCAAATCAAAAATAAATACATAAGAAAAAAAAAATTTTTTTTTAATAAATTATTAATGAGATAATTAAAGGCAATATTTATTTGATTCAGATTACTGTTTTTTTGGATTAATCCAATACAGTAATTTGAAATAATTAGATTTTTTATTGAATCAATCGCAAAGAGAGTTTCTACGGACCTAAAAAGATATTACTTTTAACACTAAACTTCATTTGCTTTAATAAAATTTTGACTTAACTGAAAATGCATACCTTCAATTACCTTACAATTCACTTTGAGTGAAATTTTTAACTTATTTATATGAAACAAAAATCATTATTGTATCAACAGCATAAATGACTTGACCTAGTTTCTATTTTTTTTAACTGAAAAAAGTTATTGAGTTATATCAAATACCATAGAGTTAGCTCAAACGATTCGGGATCTTCCCTCAAGAAACTTTCAGTTGGAGCAAAGTATACTGTCAAACGTAGAGGGCGGTAGACTTAATCGCTTGACGCGCTTGGCTGTATCCAAACGCACGGAGTACTTGAGCCAAACGAATCTGGTTTGATGTTAGGAATCTTTTTTTACAGTGTACACAAGACATAATTCTACTAAAGTTAAATATTCATTTTATTAATAACTGATAATTATGTATATAAAATCATATGTAATTGAATATAATTCTATGTAATTCATCAGCGAGAAACATTAACAATTTTCATAAAATGTTTTCCACGTATTAAAATTAGAAATAGAATGAAATATTCATGAAACATTGTCATTTGATTCTGTCAATATAATTTTTCAAATGGTTGTAAATAAAAAAAGTCACAGTAATAAGAGTATATATGTATTTATTAAAATTGATTTTACCATCATTGCTTTTAAAAAACTGTTTGAAATCTTTTGAGTTTTTATATAAGAAATTTTTTTGATCGTACAATGCCGTTTTTTAAAACTTAGAAAACTTCATAACTATTGAATAATCAATTAAAATTATTGAAATATATAAAACATAAATGATTTTTGGATTAATCAATAATAGGAGATGAAATTTTCATTCAGCTTGAATTTAAATACTAAAAATGCGTAAGAATGAGTAAGCTTGAGTAAATCAGCCAAAAATTTTATCGATCAAACAAATCTTAACGCAAATTTATATGGATGATTCACGTAAAATAATTTGATAAAATAATAAAATTTCAACCAATTGGAAATACATACTTTTTAAAAGTAATTTGCACAAGTAAACAAATGAATTAAATAAGTTACCTGGAGAGGACTATGATTATGTTCATAACACAAATCGGTTATGTATAAATAATCTTTATCAGCACTTGTTCTTACGTCTATTTTAGCTTTGCAACCGGTCTTTTGAGATCTGTAATGAAATAAAATATATTTATATTTAGTTATAAAGGCAATTATTATATCGTAATGATGTTTGTTATTAATTTGGCATGATTGAATATCTAACGGTTAAAAATTTAAATGATGAAGAAAATTAATAAAAACAAGAGAATATAAGCTTGAAACAATAATAGTAACATACTAACTCTATCTCTAAAATATGAGATATGATAACGGTCGTAACGTTGGTATCATTATAATAAACTACTTGAGTATTAGTTTGTTTTTATTATTTTATTTTTTTTCATCTTTTGGCAATTTTTAATAAGTGCATCAATATTTTTTTAGCCATAAAAATTAATAAAAAAAATAAGCTTCACAATTGTTCACCTCAATATGTATTTATTTATTATTTATTACTAAAGAATCTTGTAATCAAATATAAAAGAAATCATACTTACAGTCTTGGTAACACATCGCATCCTTTACTTTTCTGTAAACCACCATGCGTACACTTCAAATAAATTTCATCGTAAACAAGATTCTGATTACATTTAGGGTACCGCGAGACGTCCATACTTTTTAGATATTTACTATTGGAAGTAAAGAGTTGAAATTTTTCATTATCGTCATAACTCTTCAAAATTTGAAGAAATTCCCAGGATTTAGTAAATCTTTGATTTATTGTAAAATACGATTCCATTTGTAAGAAAATAATTAATTCTTAACAATGTTAAAGCAATGGCTATCAAAGATTTAATAGTACGTATTTATTGCGTAGTAGGATAAAATAATTTGTTTTTAATTTAGTGTTAAGTTCAACAGATGAGGGACTTACATTAAATGTAGTTAACTCACTTTGTCGACCACATAAATGTTAGTTTACATGACTACAAGAACTTAACTTAAGAACGAGTGACAGAAACTATCACTAGAGTGCATTCCAATGCAACCTATGTTGGTAACATTGTGATACAGTCAATTATAATTATCGCCAGTTAATATGAAACTAAGATTTAGACAACACTATATACTTACATGTTACACAATACAAATATCAAATATACATTCATATGTCATAAAAAATGGCAGGAGAAATTATAAAACCTTCTATTGGACAAACGTTTAATAGTTTTGCAGACTTAGATACATTTATAAAAAATTATGGAAAACAAGAAAAAGAAGTTTTTACTGTGTTTTCGAGTCAAACTATTAAAAATCATCATCTCTTTCGATTTAGTGTTGATCATTCATTAAAATACGTGTACGTTGAATATCGATGTAAATTTGGTAAAGAGCGTGAAACAACTGCCGAGCATCGGCGGTCAAGGTAAGTTTTAATCATTATGTCATTCATTAAAAATCAATTAAAAACGTAAATAATTATACCTAAAATAAATTTCTTCTTCTTAAATGTTTTTTTTTATATATTGTAGTACATACAAAAAAAATTGTGAAGCATTTATACATCTGAAATTGTCATCTAACAAAAGAGAACTAGAGATTGACAGCTTAAACCTGGACCACCTTAATCATGCACAGTCGAAGGCAAGTAAAAATTAATTATTTACAAGACGTCGTTTAAATTTAATATTTTTTTACAGCTATGTTATAATGCTATATCGGAAAATCGAAAATTGTCACCAAGTAGCCTACAAAAATATCAAAAACTTTTTGAAACTGATGGGAAAAATCAACTCATTAAAAATGTGATTGCAAAAGAAACTAACAAGTTCTTATCAAATAGAGATATACAAAACATCAAATCTAAAAATAAATTGTATGAAAAAAAAGATTTGTTGGACATTCAACATTTACTTCAACATGATTATCGTAAGTAAGACTATTAAATAAAGAATAGAGTAAGACTATTCGATATGCTACATTTTCATAACTAATCCTCCTGTAATATTTTTTGAATGAACTTTCAAAATTATGAGTATATATAAATTGTTAATTCATAATAAAATTTCAACTCTATCATTTAATTTTTTTTTTTTTTTTTTGCAAGAAACTTATGTTTTATCGTAAAAATTTTTAGTAGTACGATATATTACTGGGCATTAAAGTTTTGAAGTAACTTAAAAATATTTGTAATGATTATTAGTTGAAAAATATGCAAAAAAATAATTAAAAAACAAATCATCCATAATTTGCATATCTTAATACTTGAAAAGATAAAGTATATCATATAGTCCTTTCGCCACTATTCTTATGGCCGTATGCAAAATCAGGTCGATAAGATTTTTCAACGTGTATTTATGTAATTTGATGCAGGGAAACCGATTTTGATAGTTAAAAAGTTGTATGGTGGTCCAGTTTTTTGTTATAAACAATTTAATTGTTTAAACTTAAATTACAAAAAAACTATAATTGATAACTCTTAAATAATTACAAAACTAGCTTTTTGGCATCAAAATACATAAATAATGCCTGAATCATCTTTCGTCTATCTCTATTATTTATTAAGATATAACGTTTTAAAAACTACAAACTTTTTGCCAGGTCCATTTAGCTCAAAATTGCGCGCGCATCCACAGCATATGAAGCGCGCAGGCGTCTAAATTCAAATGTCGTTTCCTCTGCTTGCATTTATTATTGTAATAAAATGTATAATCATTCAATTAAAAAATAATAATAATAATAATAATAATAATAATAATTAGTATTAATAGTAATGATAGTAATAGTAACAATGATAATTTCAATAATAATTACAATAATTACAATAATTTTATTTTTGCTCAATACAATAAATTGTTATATATTATAAATAATAATAACAATAAAATTCGACGTAAATGGTTGTCCACAAAATATATTGTTTCAAATACCGTGATTGTATTATATTTTAACATTTAGCATTTATAATAAAAAAAATTTCTATGTAATTCGGCGTCTCATAAATCCTCAGAATTTAACTGGTTCGAGTTGAGGTAAAAATTATTATTATTATTTTTTAATTGAATGATTATACATTTTATTACAATAATAAATGCAAGCAGAGGAAACGACATTTGAATTTAGACGCCTGCGCGCTTCATACGCTGTGGATGCGCGCGCAATTTTTAGCTAAAATGGACCTGGCAAAAAGTTTGTATTTTTTAAAACGTTATATCTTAATAAATAATAGAAATAGATGAAAGATGATTCAGGCATTAATTATGTATTTTGATGCCAAAAAGCTAATTTTGTAATTATTTAAGAGTTATCAATAATAGTTTTCTTGTAATTTAAGTTTAAACAATTTAATTGTTTATAACAAAAAACTGGACCACCGTACAACTTTTTAACTATCAAAATCGGTTTCCTCGCATCAAATTACATAAAAATACGTTGAAAAATCTTATCGACCTGATTTTGCATACGGCCATAAGAATAGTGGCGAAAGGACTAACAGTCATTTACTCATCGAAACAGTTTTATGTATTATACAGCATCACTTTGGTTATCGGGTTGATTTTCTTGTAATACACAAAGGAAAAAAATTCCAACACATTTTAGCATCTTACTTTAATAGCTATAAATGAAATACATTTTTTATCTCAAGTTTGTGAAGTTATAAGTATACTTATACTTCATTTATAAGAAATTTCACTGTCATTTATATCAACAATATTTGTTTAATGTATTATTTAAAAAAAATATATTCTCTTTATGATTGTTTACGACACTATTTTTTCACGTTAAAAAACTTTTTTTTTACTTGTATAAAATCATATTTTATTTCAATTTGAATCAGATTAAATATATTAATCTGATTTTCTTAATATTTTCACTTTAAAAATAATATAACTGTTACAGGCTGTCAAGTTGAAATACGTGGTGACGAACAAAATTACTTTAAAGGAATTTATTTTTCAACTGAAGAAATGAGACGATCTATATCATTGTGGTCTGAAATAGTCTTTGTTGATGGCACTTACCAATTAACTAATTTAGACTTAACACTAATGCTTTTAATGGTGGAAGATGGTAATGGACGTGCTGAAATTGTTGGCGCTGCATTTATAGCTGTCGAAGATGCTGATACGATGAAATGGTTTATTGAATCATTTAAAAAACAAAATTTTGAATCCTCTAAAAAAATTTTGTGCTTTATGACTGATAAAGACATGACTGAAAGAAATATGATTCGTGAAGTATTTCCGAACGCTATTCTATATCTTTGCTTATTTCATACATTGAAGACATTTAAGCGCATTGTTAATGATAAAAAATATAGTCTTCAACCAGTTGAGAAAGAAACTATTTTAAAACTTCTTGAAGGCTTAGTTTATAGTTTAGATGAAAATGATTATCAAATTAAGTATGATAATTTTAAACAATCAGTACCTACTAAAATAGTGCAATACTTCAATGATATCTGACATCAAAATCATTCATAATGGACAAAGTATTCAATGATTTATGGTAATTTTAATAATACCACCAACAATAGACTTGAGAACGTTAATGGAAAAATAAAAGAAATTGCTAAGCGTAAAGATACTCTACCAAGTGCTATAAAACGTTTTTTTGGATGGAATATTTCGCATAACCAAGAAACTGATATTAAGTTGGCACAGCATATTTTAAAAAGACCAATCATAAATTCTAGCAATGATAACATTTATTATAAATATGCTAATTATTTGACAGACATAGCTTTTAAAGCACTGTCCCCACACTTGGACTGCTACAAAGCTATTACATTGAAATATTGCTGTTCGGAATCTCGAAAATGTATCATTAGTTTTAAAACAATAGAACTAACAACAACGCCTACTACTTGTACCTGTGAGTTTAACCAATCGATGTCTTTACCTTGCAAACATATTTTTTTTGTACGATCTTATTTTAAGTTACCGTTGTACTTAGAAACTTTGTGTAATCCAAGGTGGACCAAAAGATATATGACGGATAACCATCGTGTTTTTCAAACAAAAAACATTAATGAAAAAAATCGATTTCCGAATCCTATAATTACAAAAGCACCAAAGAAAAAAAATAAAAGTATTCAAGACAGAAGAAGTGACGTGATAAAAATAACAGATAAACTTGCAAATGTTGTAAGTCAATCCTGTGGTTCACGATATGACCAAAAAGTTTTAGTTTTGAATAAACTTTTAAACGCTTTTGCTGAAGGACAAAATGTATTAATAAATAATTTGAATGAGAAAACATCTTGCTTGAATATTGAAAGTAATAATTCAGTAAGCCAGAGTGAGAGTGTCATCACGTGTGCTGAAAATAATACACACAATTTATCTGTTCAGTTGGAAGACTTGGAAATTAATGATTTTGAAAATCAGTTAGTAGCTATTGAAGAAATTATAATGCCATCACCGATAAGAATAATAGGAAAGCCAAAAGGTTTAGGACGCACAACATCGTCATATGTTAAACGACACCAAATAAATAAAACGAATACACTTCTTCATGAAAACTTGTTGGTTGAAGAAAACGATCAACCTATTTTGATAAATGATCAAGCAGACAACATTGACAATGCTAGCTGTACTAATGAATCAGATTCTATTGCGATTAGTGTTAGAAATGAAAAACAAGCGGAAACTACTGATAACACAATAACTGGTCCGATAATTTTAAAGAAAACAAGAGGCCGTGGACGTCCAAGAGGTCGTACTCAGACAGCTGTTGGACGCCCTATAGCTAAAACCAGCAGTAGTAAATTTTCAATGCTTTCTAATTTTTTACAAATAAAAACTGTTTTGTCATGGATAATTACTCCTGCAATAATCGATAGTGTTATCAATAGAGAGTACACTATTGTAGAAAATGATATTAATTTTGCTACTATACCAGATTCCTTAACCAGTCATAGCATTACTCCAATAATTTTCAATACTATACATAAATATTTTGAAGATAGTGCATTTCAAAAACTATTAACTGTTATAAATTTTAAACAAAAAAACGGCCCTTGGACCTGTGGTAAATGCTGTAATATAATATTATCCGAAGACTCGAAAAAAATGAGCATTGAATGCGAATACTGTTTGATACGATACGAGCTTAAATGTATGCAGTTAAAAACTGTACCGAAACGATGGATATGTGAAAAATGTAAAGGCTCACAAGTCAACTAAATTATTAAGCAAAATATGTTTTATCATAAGTAAATTTTATAAAGAGAAAAATGTGTACTAATTACGTTAATTTTTTAAATTTTAATGAAACGATTTAATTTGATTTATAATTGTTATTAATAAAAACAATAAAATTATTTCTATCAATAATAAATAGTAAATTATCAAAATTTACAACAACCATTCAATTGCATAAACAACTTATTTTTGTATCAGTAACCCACCCGTATCCTGTACAGGTATGACTTATTTGTCACCAGTCCCGGAAGCCGACTTTTATTATTTAAAGTCATACGAAAATAATGAACTCAAAATAGAATAGACTTTACCAAAGTTAGTAAATTACCGACAACATTGACATCCTAGAATTGCTTAGCACGTTCTGCAGTGAAACATTTACGGCCAACTTAACGACAAGTTTTTGGCAAGCCTTGGCTAGATAATACTTGCGTGCAAATTGATGCAAATCTACTGCCGTCATCTGAATGTAATTTGATAGAAAAACTTGCCGTCAATTTGAAGTGAAACTTTCAATCAACTTAACGTCATTGTCTGACAGTAACACTTGTAGTCAAATTGAATTCAAGTTGCAGACAATTTACTGTCAACTTAAAGGTAACTGCTTGCTCTCCAACACTTTCCTTTAAGTTGACTTCAAACTACAGCAGGATTCTGAAGTCAACTTGATAGCAAAAAGATGCGGTTAAGTTGACAGTCAGACAGAAAATCGTCAGTAACTTGAATTCAATTTAACTTCAAATGTTACTGTCAGACAATGACGTTAATTTGATTGAAAGTTTCACTTCAAATTGACGGCAAGTTTTTCTATCAAATTACATTCAGATGACGGCAGTAGATTTGCATCAATTTGCACGCAAGTATTGTCTAGCCAAGGCTTGCCAAAAACTTGTCGTTAAGTTGGCCGTAAATATTTCACTGCAGAACTTGCTGAGCGAGGTGTGGCTATCAGACAAAAAATTAATTATCCATTCCTATTGCATATATATATATTAGGGCGTTTCAAAAAATAACAAAATTTTTTTTTCTTCTCGGAACCAGGTTCAAAAGTTTAATTTAGATATAAAAATACGCCTGTGAAAATTAGAGTTCTTAATATTAACATGAAGGGGTTCCGCATCGCACTTTTCTATTTTCCATAAGAATAACATGGAAAAAATTTTTTTGGCGTCTTCTGATTCTTATAACTAGCTAACGATGCGCCGTAAGAAAAATCTGCAGACATAATTTTGTAGATAATTGAATGCTCTACAAAAAAAGTCTCCTATCATTTTTTGATAAATCCATCTGTTGAAAAGTTATTGGAGCTTGAAGTCAAATTTATAGTAAATTTGGAGATCGTTTTACTTTTCCGGCGAAACTATCAGACTTATCACAAAATGTTATACCACTTTTTTTGTAGACAATTTTATTTTCTATAAATTATCTCTTATAAAGTTTTTCAAAATTCCGCATTGGTTTCTAGTTATTTCCATTTTAATGTCAAGCTTCTGAAATCTATCAGAACACTCCTTTTTTTAAAAGCTTGGTATTAAAATAGTAATAACTAGAAAACAATGCGGAATTTTCAAAAACTTTATAAGAGATAATTTGTAGAAAATAAAATTGTCTACAAAAAACGTACTATAACATTTTGTGATAAGTCTGATAGTTTCGCCGGAAAAGTAAAAAGATCTCAAAATTTGACTTCAAGCTCCAATAACTTTTCAACAGATGGATTTATCAAAAAATGATAAGAGACTTTTTTTTGTAGAGCATTCAATTCTCTACAAAATCATATCTGCAGATTTTTCTTACGGCGCATCGTTAGCTAGTTATAAAAATCAGAAGACGCCAAAAAAATTTTTTCCATGTTATTCTTATGGAAAATAGAAAAGTGCGATGCGGAACCCCTTCATGTTAATATTAAGAACTCTAATTTTCACAGGCGTATTTTTATATCTAAATTAAACTTTTGAACCTGGTTCCGAGAAGAAAAAAAAATTTTGTTATTTTTTGAAACGCCCTAATATATATATATATATATATATATATATATATATATATATATATATATTTATACCATAATGATTTCTATTACAAATATCAAATAATTTTTTTTAGAATTTATTTATCTGTAAATGTAAAAATTTTTAAGAAGTACGGGAAATTTTCCCGTAGATCTGAAAGCTTGAATTAAATTTAATCAATCCACGGGTCATTTACGGGAAAGCTTCCCGTAAACCCGTAGATCGGGCGAATAGTCACAGCGTAATCGGATTAGAATACGGTTATGACAGCAAAATCATTGAATAGTTGTAATGTAGAAGGCACTGACTACACGGAAAGAAAATTCTACCAAAATTTACGATGTTAACATCGTAATCGTGGACTAGACTTTCATTGGCATCAAATTTTAAATGTCTTATTTCAAAATTTACTATAGTCTTTGTTAAAATTACGATGTTAAATAGTAAAGAATACAACTTACATTGTAGTTTTAACAAAGACTATAGTAAATTTTGAAATAAGACATTTAAAATTTGACGCCAATGAAAGTCTAGTCCACGATTACGATGTTGACATCGTAAATTTTGATAAAATTTTCTTTCCGTGTAAAAATGCTCTTAATTTTATACAAAATATTTATAAAGATATTTTGTATAAAATGAAAAAAAGTATTATTATATATCGATTTTATACGAAATATTGATTGAAACATAAGTATATTTAAGAAAAAATTTGTAATTTATTAGTGAACTTGGTGATGCCGGACTTTATAAGAAAAAATAAAAATTTGGAATTTAAGAAAAAATATTATAAAATAAATAGAGTTATATAATATTTTAATTAAATTTTTATGTATTTAAGAAAAGGTTTATTCGTTTGTAATCTTGATGTTACAAGACTTGATTAAAAAAAGAAATTAAGATATTGAATTTAAAATCAAAAATTATAAAATGAACAAATTTTTTATATTAATTTTACACTAAATATTCTTCAAAATTTAATATTTTTATATTCATTCATGAAAAAATTTGTTATTAAATTATAAGATTGATGATGCAGGTCTTGATTAAGAAAAAATGAAAACAGAAAACTAAAGTTTTGAATTTAAGAGGAAATATTCTAACATTAACGAATTCCGATAATAATTTTATAGCAAAGATTGATTGAAATTAAAAAATATTTGAGTAAAAATTGATTAATTTGTTAGCTTGTTGATACAGGACTTGATACAAAAAAGAAACAAATTCTAAATAGTAAAATGTAACACAAAATATTGATTAGAATATGAATTTTTATATGAAAAAATTTGTTATTAATTTAAAAGCTTAGTCATGCAGGTCTTGATTTAGAAAAAAAAAATGAAGTTGAGGAATATTATTGAAAAGTTAACAAATTTTTATAAATCATTTTTGGACACTATATTTATTGAAATTTATATACACTGTAAAAAATAAGGTACTGACATCAAACTCCCTAGGAGTTTGACGAATTTCCTCTTCAGTGAAACCAAATTCGTTTGAAGCAACAAAAACTAATTTGTCTCAAGGAAATCATTTTTATTGAATTAAAATATCTAGTCGATTATGAGAAATTGCTCAAGCGTTTATGTTAAAGTTTTTAAATTTGACCGTAATTAAACTAATATTTGATTGAATAGTAAAATATATTTTAATTAAAGTTTGGATGTACTTGATTTAAACATAAAAACTTGTTGAAGCAAACTTTTTAATTTTTAGAAATTTAACTGAAACTCTTGAAACGTTTCGTTTGACAGCTTTACATATTTCAATGAAACAAAAGAAGTTTCCTATAATACCGAACGTGTCGTGTCAACCGACTAGTTTCTTGGAGCGAGAATCCGATGAGGTTAAAGGAATAATTTCACGCACTCACATTAGAACTGAAAAATACTCGACAAGAATATAAATATATTCGTTACAAAATATCAAACTATATTTGAATGGAAGTCTTTACATTATCGATTTGATAAAAAAATTTATTTATAAAAAGAGTCACATATTTATCTCGTTTAGATCAATGTTCAAGCAATTGACTGTATGTATCCATTCAATATGAAAACAAAGTACTAGAAGCACAACTAAACTAAAACTTTCCTACTGGTTCTGTAGCGTAACGGTAAAGCGTCTGACTCTCGCGCGTAAGGTGCTGGGTTCGAATCCTCCGGATGGCAAAATTAAAATTATTTAATTTTTCACTAAAAACTGTGAGTATATTAGGATGATTTGTGAAATATAATTGATGTAATATTAAATAATATAATGTAGCTGTCCCAATACTTAATAAAAAAAAAAATAATAATGAAAACAAAATAAAATCAAAATTAAATAAATACATAAGAAAAAAAAAAATTTTTTTTTAATGAATTATTAATGAGATAATTAGAGACAATATTCATTTGATTCAGATTTGTGTTTTTTTTTGATCAATCCAATACAGCCATTTGAAAT